>VZTH01001672.1:97477-444984 GCA_013397815.1 Aleadryas rufinucha
AAAAAAAAAAAGAAAAGAAAAAAAAGCTCTGCCTCGAAACATCATCAGAACCTTTTGGACAGAACGATGCAAAAAGGTGTTACCACAAACAGACCAACTTCTGCAGGACGGGCTCAGGGGCTCCGGGCACAGCTTTGCACGACATTTCGTGCTCTGCTTTTCAGGAGTAGGCTGATTAAAAGGGGGTTCCGGGGCACGCTTCCCCCGCAGCACATCTGGGTTTTTAAAAATTATGACTATTTTAATTAGACTATTTTAAGGGGAAGCCGAGCGGAGCTGTCAGAGCCGTGTGAGCGCGCACCCGCAGCAGCCGGTGCCCCGAGCGCATCCCGCAGCCCGGCTCCGCCGCCCCCGCGCCCGGGAAGTTTTGGGGGCGTTCGCGGGTGCGCAGCAGGACCCGCCCGGCAGCGCCGCTCCCCCGCCCGGGCACGGCGAGCCCCCCGCAGCCGGACCCCTCCGAGGGCACGGGGAGCTCCGAGGGCAGCGACCGCGGGGGNGCCGCCCGCTTCCTCCAGTGGGAAAGCATCTCTCCGTGCTCGCCGATCAGCATCCCTTTCTCCTCGCAGGGTAGCATCCCGCCCTGTAGCGGGATAGCAGCGCTCTTCTGGCGGGTAGCATCCTTCCTCGTGGGGCAGGAACCCTCGCCCGCTGGCAGAGTAACCTTCTGTCCCCTCCCAGGCTGTGCACAGCAGCTGCAGACACGAAAACCACGAACTTCAACTGGAGGTAAAGGTCCTCCCCAGGAATCGAGCTGCGGTTTGTAGTTTGGATCCCAATGGCAGCAGGAGGCACTGTAAGGGAGCCCGGAGCACGCCCCGCAGGGAGGAGGGACCGCCGGGGCTTTCCTGGTTGTGTGGGAAGGGAGAGGGTCTTGCTCTTGGCAGCTGTTTTTTGTGTCCCACCTGAAACCTTCACGGCTTTCAGCACTCACTGCTGGGGGTGCTGCAGGAGCTACACCTTTGGCGGTGGAGGTAAGGACAGCCAGCTCTTGGCTTCAAACTAATCCATGCCCACAACAGCAGAGAAAGTGCCTCTTTCATATGAGCCTTTCTTCTCTCCAAAGCAGCTGAGATCTGACTTAAAAAAAATCACATCTCCAGCTGTGATGATTGATGGGAGAGCCTCCAGGAAAAGGAGTACCCAGTGCAGCTGATGAACTACAGGAAACTGTAGTTGCGATGCCCGAATGTCCCCGTTCATCTCCACGGGGAGCTGACACCCACAAAGGTTTTACAGACATTAACTGCTTCACAGCATGTTTGCACACGAGAAACTGAGCAAAGCAGCACTTTGAACTTGAAAGCGGCTTCGAGTGTAGGCCAGGCTTAGAAAAACACACATGGCCTCTCCCCTCCTTGGCTTCTTCATGGGAAAAAATGTACAAAATGGGTTAGTTGGGCTGAAATGCCAGTCAGCAGGGCAGAAAAAGCACATTGAGCATCACAAGGAATTACCTTTCTAAAAGCTCCCCTCTGAGATGTGTTTCCTCACATTCATTCAGGATAATAAACTTCATTTGGAAACAGCTTCTCTCCTGAGGTGGGTGGTGGGTTCTAATTACAATCCACTTCTTTATTAAAGCCAAGTGAGGCCCTTCAATGCAAGGAGCTTTTCCCTCGTTGGAGTTGGAGGCAGGGAGGGAAGCAGACAACGAGGATGGTTAATGGGAGGCTGGAGAATGTGGTGGTCTGATGGAGGCAAGCTGCCATGAAACCCCTTGGGAGCACTTTGCATGGAATCCAGTTATTCCTGATGCTCCAGGGCCAGATGGTAGCACCAAGAGCTGTGGTGCAAGGGAAATAAAAGACAGGGTCTGTGGCAAGCAAAGGATCAGGTCAGAAGTTGGGTAAGCTGGACATAAGATCCTGGGCCAGCTGGATCCTGTTTTCTCTCTGTGGTGCTGGTGACATGCAACAAGTCAACCAAGCAACACCTTCACCTCTTTATTGTCCCCAGCACCACTTAAAAACATAAATCTGTGTTATTTCTTACAGGATGTGAGGCAGCGCTCTCACAACAGCACAGCTCAGGGGATGGATGGCCATAACACCAGCTAAGGACCGGGCCCACAAATAGCCCACAGAGAACAAATTTGTACATAATTAGTTTTTTCTCTAGGCAACAGGAGGAGAAGACAACCATCCAGTACTTAGCTAGCAGAAATTAAGTGTCCTCTGTGTCCTATTTGATAGGACAAGACCTTGCTGACACCCTTAGCTGCTAAGGAGAGTATTGAAAAAAAAATAACCTATTTATGTATCCATCCTGCAAGAGAAGAGAGAGGTTTCAAGTGCAGGTTAGAAAACATTCCCCATTAATCTCTGGAGATGCTCGGGGCTATTTTTTGGCCCTTGTGCTTTGTTGTTGTGCAGAAAGCCCTTCGACAGCTCGTGCCTGATCCGGTGCTGTGCCTCACTGCAGGAGGGGGACCAGCAACCTCTTGAACCATTTCTCTCAAGCACATGGCTATGATCTCATGCTAAACTAAAAGGAGGCTAATCTTAGCATAAATTTGCACTTATCCCATCTTTCATAAGCATAAAATGAAGGTGGAACACAGAGCACTCGCAGGAAAGCAGTGTAGCAGGGAAGATTAAATGTAGGAACTGACAGCAGACTTGGCAGCATCCGCTCTGGCACCCTGCTTCCAGGGAAGGCTGGGCCCAGGAGCTGCAGGTGAAGAGGCAGCGGGGCTGGGCAGCAATGGGAGAACCCCTCCTGACCCCCCTGCAAGGGGACTGAGCCTGCTCTCCTGGCTGCCAGGAAATCCTTGGCTGGATAATATCCAAAGGAACATTTTAGGAGGCTGCGAATGCATCTCAAATGCTCTTTTCACTATTTAAAGTGTTCTGTCTGCTTGTATCACAACCAGTTAACTTTTATATAATTATTCTCCCCTCCTGAATAACTGAAGAGATATAGATCTCTCTTCCTCTCCATATATATATATATATATTCACACACAATATCTGTGTACTACAGCTGCTCCCCTACGTTGGTGCACACCTACATCCTGATTCTCCCAGTTCTCACCAAATTTGGAATGTTTTTAGATTCAGTTCTGATACAAGCAGATGGGCCTCACGACTCTTAATTCAGATATTCTGCAGTCAGCTGCAAGTATCTCACATTCACAGAATAATTCAGGTAGTTTATTTCCTACAGACAACATACATCATCTAGGGAAGGAAACCAGATTAAAATACACACACCCTGGTGCATTGCAGGCTACTTATTACTGCAATAATCACTCCTACTTGTCAATATAAGGATTGCTGTTGTGTGCAGTTAATCACAGAAATAAATTCTAATTCAGTAATCTCAGTGCATACATTAAAACCCAAAAAGCACTTGAAGTATTTGCCAGTTTATTTGTATTAGTTAAAAAATTGGCAGCAACGCTATCTTCACGTTACAAAATGATTTTTGGCCTGCTGACAAAACCTGCTACAAGTCACTTGATCACTAATCATGTTGTCTCTATTGACCAAAAAGGTACCTTCAGAAACAAGGCTTGTCAATGGTGTAACTGCACTTATGGTTGAGCAGAAAATGGTTCAAAAGACACATGTGGTAGAAGCCACAGATATGGGCCAGAGACCCAGTCCCTCCAGATCTGATATCCAGAGGTTTCATTCCATTGATGGAATAATACAGTAGTCACAGCTGGGCTTGGGGTCTCTGATGTAGCTCAGGTGCCTGCAGGAATAATTCACAGCAGAAGCCAGGGTAAGCACGTCTGGAGAGCACTGGGAAGTGAAGGGATTCCTCCTTGCTCCTGTGAAATGACACTGGTGCAGTGGCAGGGCACAGCAGGTTCTCCCGTAGTGCGAGAAGCGGAGCAGAGAATTCCATGTGGCAAATGGGAAACGGCAGCCAACAAGACTTTCAAAGCTAATATATGCTGCAAAACCCTGATGGTTAAGACAATTAAGTCCCAAGACTGTTTCAAACAGCTCCAGCTTTAGGATTTTTTAATTATTAAAATCACGTCACTGAATCAAAAGAGGTCATTAAACCCAAGCTTCTGTATTCTGCTTCAGCTACAATTATGAAGCAGGAGGTCTGTAGAGGAAGTATGCTTTATATGCTCAGTGTCAACTAGCTTGGAACACAGCAGTTTAAAAATTATTACAGATTAAAAGTTAGTGGTGGATTCCTCAGCACTCCTCCTTCCAGTCACTTCTTGCATTATATTCTCACTCATATCTTGTTATGACTTAAAAAAAAAGATCAGAGCACAGTTCCATTTACATGACTCATCAGGTGTTCTTCTGGGAGCTAAAAACAAAAATAAAATTTAATTACTATTATATAGTACTGCAGGCAACTTTCAGGCTGAATTACAATCACATGTCATTTGGAAACATATGGCATAATATGGGATTGTCTTAACTCCATTATCTCAAGATTTTTGGAAAAATAAAGCCCAAATATTGAAGGCCTTCAAGAAGGCACTGACCTTTGGTTAATCATTCCTTTCAGAAGAGCCCATTAACTCCTCCTGACACTGGGTCCAAGTCTATATCATAGAAGCAGGGTCTCGTAGGAAGTCCTGGCATAGTGCTCATCTGGACAACAAGAGATAGAATGTTAAAATGGCAGCAGCAGCATTTTGTGCACAAGATCCAAGACTGAAGACTTTGACATCAACAGCCAATGCAGCTCCTTGAACACAAACAGACCAGAAAATGATGGACATGGACCATTTTGAAGTACCCCATGAGAATCAGGAACTCCTGGCTCAGTAGAGAGATATGAAGTTTTTGCTTTTTATGATGAGGATTAAGTTTGGTTTCTGCAGCTGCAAGTGACTGAGCCCAAGATTTGGCAAAGTACTTGGCTATCCAGCTGACCAGTTCACTGCTGGAGGAGTGTTCACGGACTTTGCTGTGATGAGACAATTACTTCTGGCAGTTTTCTGGGTACTAAAGTGAGGGTACAATTTTGAATACAACTTTACCAACTGTGAAGTCTCAGTTGATTACAATTCTTTGAGAGTCTAGAACTAGACATGCTAAATAATTAGGAATAATTACTGTTGAGAAGACAGTTTAAATAGTTTGGGGTTTGTTTTGTTTTTTCTAAACTGGGATAAAGCTTAAACAGAGATGAAGAAGTCAGTTCTGACTGAACATGCTCAGAAGGGCTGTGCAGGGGCAGAACTGAAGCTCACAAAGCAGCTGCCAGCACTGCTGCCTCAGGCCAGTCCTCTCCACTTGTCCCACTGCCGAGTACCCAGTTTCAGGGATGCAGAACACAAGGCTGGCAGGAGCTACACTTGGCCTGATTTATTCTTGCAGCTGACAGCATTTCCCCTCCCCTAACTCAGCATTTAGCCCAGCTGTACACACAGGCTGAACACGGAGGCTCTACAAAGGTGGACAACTTGTGACCATGTTTGGTAGTTTGTGTCAGTGGTCATTAAGTGCTTTTATAAAAACTGAGAACTTGAAAGGTCTCATTTTCTATCTGCATCACTCTGCCTCAGCTTTCACAGTCAGTATTGTTATGCCTGTCTCCATTAGATTAAAGATCTCTTTGGCAACCTGGTATTTTCTCCCTGAGCAAGTATTTTGCACGCTAATCAAATTACCTCCCCATCTTTTGATAATAAGCTAAGCAGCAAGGAGGCAAAGTTCTGTTGGTGAGGCCTTTTCTGCAGTTCTCAAAACTGTTCAGGGAGCTTTTGGAGTCCCAGCCCATTTCCCTAAGCCCTTTACAAGTGCTAACACCAGTCCCACATGTACTGTACCACTGCAAGTCTTCCATGGCTTATGCAGACGTAAAAATCACTTAAAGTCCCCTGTTTGTAATGAATTCTAGGGCTGCACTAGCTTTTTGTGAGAGCCACTGCCTTTCCAGACAGAGAAGAGGGGGGTCACAGAAAGGACCCCCATTCCTTGTCTTTGTGCTCAGCTGTATGAATATTTTGCTCTCAAGAACCTCTCAAGAAAGTATTAAGAGGTTCAAAGTGCCCAGAGGGGTTTTCCTGTTCTCAGCTCCCAGTCTCTGGCCACAAAGAGCAAGAGACTTCCTATTTATTTATGTACCACTGAAGAATCCTGGAGCTTTGCAGATCTCCACCTCCAGATTCAGAGGGCCACAGCAGGAGCTGAGAGAGTGACATTCAATAGAGTAGGAGGTGCTGAAAATGTGCCTGACTTTGCCATTTCTTGCACTTTCTATTTTGAAATGAACAGTCAATTCTTCCTCCTTTCCTATCCACAGGGCAGCCTACAGTGGCTACTCTGCTATCTATTACTTAAAGGCAGTCTGCTTAAACCCCAAATTTCCATGCAGTGCAGAATAATTTCCATCCAGGCTGCTAATTTTCTGTACAAGTGTCTACAATGCTTCATGTACTCAGTTATTTTCAGAGCTGAAGGAATGAACTTCTTCTCCTTTATCCTCCTCCCCTTTAATACCACATGTGCTCAAAAAGAACACAGGGCAATTCACACTATTTACTTAGAAGAAAAACATAGCCCACATGGGTGTAATCAAACCCCTTGCAAGGTTTCAAATAAAACTAATACCAATTAAACATATATTATTTGTTGCTCTTGTGTAACTTTCAAAATAAATGCCATTCAGGATCTAAAAAATCAGAGCTGAATAAAGGAATTGTTTTCAATTCAGCAGCAGCACCAGAAAAGAAACCAAATCAGAGTCCAATGATTTTTTTCACTTTAAATCTAGATAACCTTTGAAATTATATTTTCTTTACAAGCTCAAAGTATTTCATTAAAGTACAATGGTTTCAACTTTGAGCCAGAAAGGAAAAATCCAAAACTATGAAGCTGAGAAAAAAATAAAGTGTGACATGCCTTTGTGATTACCTTCAGATAAAAAGAATAGGAACACGCCAGTGATAATTTCACCTCACATTTATCCTAAAAGCTTCTGCATAGAGCTACGTATTTGTTGCATTTTCAGCTCACAGTTCAATGGCTGCTACCAAAAATTTATTCTGAGGCTAACACATCCCCTGCTGAATGGGTTTAAAATAGTGATCTGATTCAAAATGCCTCAGATTGCTTCTCAAAAGGCCATCCATTCCCTGGGTTTTAGACACAACAGAAGAGTGATCATGTCCCAACCAGAAGACTTATTTTTAACTCTGGCAGAATTAACACCATGATTTGCTACATGGCCAAGAAAACATTAGGAAACTGGTAAGGGAGCAGAAAGGAAAAAGTCCAATTCCATAGAAACTGAAGACATCAGAAAAACAGCCAAAATGTTAGTTTTAATGTCTGAAAACATCTCTCTCTTGTTTACTCCTTAATGCAGTGTACCCTTTCCCTCTCCAATGCTTATGAAATAAATAATAGAATAAATCATTGTTTGGACTAAATCTTGGCTTGCAAAAAATGCCATTTATAACAGGAACAGGCATGTTATCTTTCATTCTATCCCAAAACACACATTAGTCTTCAGACCATGGATGAGCCAGACTTTAATCAGGATGTGGTTACCTTATTTATGCTGGGTAATCTGGAAACCTTAACTACCTTTTTTTTTTTTTTTTAAAGAATTAAAAGAAAAAGGCAGCCAATATTTGGCTCTAGCTAGCATTTGAAGGAAGAGAGGATCCAACTCTTAAATCAGCAAACTTCATCAACTGAGTCATGCACCCCTAATGCTTTTAAAACTTTATTATAACAAACATTTTGCCATGAAGACTTCAGAAAAAGGTTCAGGCCTAATAAACAAGAAAAAGAGCTGCTTGCTCCAGCTGCCTCATGCCCTAAAGTAATCTAACTAGTTACTTAACATTTGCCCAGAAGAGATTCCCTAGGTAAGATTTCCCGTGGATCCTTTCATCCCAGTGTTGTTTCTATGGATGCAAACCTGAACGTGAGTTCATTTTGCAGATAGCTCCTCTTTCTGCCAGGCAATTCATATCAAATCTGTTCCAGGATCCTGTTTCCATTGTTGCTACTCTCTCCCCTCTCAGCTGACATTATGCCAATCACATCAAAGAACAGAAACTAAAAACTTCAAGGGCACAGTGAAATGAGTTGTTGGAATTGTTGCAGGCTGAACAGCAAACAGATGGTCAGCAAAACCATGAGAATTGAAGAGGAGGGGAACCTGATAAATGATTGATAGCACAAGGTCAGCTTTGCATTGGAGGTCTCTCATCCAGAGGCATCTGCTCTGTAAGCTTAGGAGGGGTTGCCTTGTTCTACCCTGATCCACAGCCACAGGTGTACACAGAGGTCACCTGCAAAGTGCTTTCACCAGGAATGCAAAGTCACAACAGCAACCAGGTGGGCCAAGGATTTCTCCCTCTACCAGACTGCTGTTCCTAGAATTCACTAACTGCAGAGCTGACCCTTTTCTCAAAATCGAGAAAAAGAGAGATGTGGGACCTGAGGGATACAGCAGGGCCTTGGTAATTATTCACATGTCAGATGTTCTATTTCAGCCTCCCTCTTCCCCCTGAGAAAAACTCCTGTTAAGGCATCTGATACACTGGACTGCTAAAACACCAACTCTAAATGACAAGGACTCTCCTAATTTAAGATACATAATAGTAAGTGATTCCTGGAATGCACATGAAGTTTTTTCCTCACCCCACAGCTATCACATACCGTTCCTACCAGTGGATACAAGAATCCAGCCCCAACGCTGGCCCGAATGTCTCGGATTGGCAGAACAAAACCTGTAGGTGCTCCTTTTTGTTCAGGGTCGTGAGACAATGACAAGTGAGTTTTAGCCATGCAGATTGGCAGGTTTCCAAATCCCTGGGAAAAGGGAAATAAAAGGAATGACATAAATGGAAAAAACAGTAATTTTTCCAGTACAAAAAGCTAATTGCTCTATTGTGCCATTCTCTGCAGACATCAGACATTTTATTCCCCAACAAGTGTTTCATCCACAGCCTGTCAGATTCATTGATCATTCTGCATCCCCATTCCTTTTCTCTCAAATTCTCTCCCCACCCCCCATTAAGTACTAAAGAAAGAACCATCATGTCCCTTGACACATCCAGCTGAGGAAAAAATTAATGGTAGGGAAGTGCTGGATATACAACCTTGATAGCCAACTTACTTTCTACTCTCTTCATAAAATGTTAAACAGCTCAGAGTTAAACTTTTGTTCAGATGAGGTCAGTTAATTAGAAATGTTTGATCAATGCAATTACAGGTTGTGAGGAAGTGGCAATTACAGGCCTTTGGGATTTTGATGGATTTGTAAAGGAATATACTAGGAGCACGAAAGTGAGAAGCTGTATTTGCCAGTTGTAAATGGACTACAAAAGGAAAATTAGTTACAGCACCCTGCAACCAATGAATTGCCAGTCCTCACATTGCTTTTCTCTTCAAAGACTTTCAATAATGCAGAAGCAGGTAAGTTCACAACAATGTCATGCCAGAGATGAGTAAAAGCAACACAGCAACCAGAAAGCACTGAATTCAACAATCAGATGGCAGGTTCAAAACTGAAAAAACTTTCCAAAACAAGTCTTGTATAACCCACAGACCTCTTTCCCCAATGTAATTGTGACTGACAAAAATCCACATGGACTCAAAAACTGATTAGTGGAACTTGATCTCAATGGAACAAGATGAAAAAATAATCAGAGACTATTTAAAACCAGCGTAATGACTTGTAATTCCCTAATTCTCTAAATGCTGAAAGACTGGAGAGTATAGCAGAGAAAGATCACTAAATCCTCCTGCCCTTTCTCCCCAAAACTATCACAGATGGGTACTGGGTGGCACTGGGCCAGAGGAGTGAGGTCTCTTTTCTTCACTAGAACACAGTCAGTTTCTCCTTTCCCACATCCTTTTCTTCCTCTGCCATAGCAGCATTGAATGACTCCCAAGGACACGATTTGAGTGAGAATTCCCTTCAAACACAGCTCAGTATGATAATTGTAAATGAAAAGGACCACTGCTACAAGGTGATCTGGAAAACTCACCTGCTTAGTATACAGGGCAACTTTCTCCTGCGCTTCTGGAAGCAGCTCAATGTCTCTTGCCCCATAGACCTGCTGGGCAATAAGCCTGATCTTATCTACAACAGGCAGCTAGAAAGACAAAAAAGACAGGCAAATCAGTGTGGCCAAAGCACAAAGACCTGCAGCATCACAGCAGTTTCAGATCCTCCACATGTGTGAAATGCCCATCTGTAGACATAAGGCTTAATTCCATTTGCTATAGAACAAAATACAGAGTAATTTGAGGCTTTTCAAAACATTTCAATAACTCAATGGGTAGCCAAAACAGTAAGAACTGACTAACTATGTTTTTGAGACTGGTGGAATCAATGTTACAATTTTAACACCACGTTTCTTCTCAATTTCTCAGGCAGCCTTCTAGACAGCCCCAAGCAACTTAAGCTAGTGAAACCAACTGATCTCCACCTTATCAACAAAGCATCTCTGTAACAGTGCAAGTTCCTACCTCCACATTATAGAGGAACCTGAAGTTGCTGGGTGCCTGGGATGCTCTCTGAACAGCTTGGGCCAGGGCCAGGGCTCCCTTCCCTCCTTCTGCCCAGTGAGTACACTCCACAGCATCGAATGCTCCTGCCTCCTTTGCATGTTGTACTACAAGGGCCAGTTCAGCCTTTGTATCTGTCCTGCAAAGAAGAAGTTTGCATGTTTGTACCAGAACGCACACACAGTAAATGAATGTTTGTTCTTGACAAGATCCAAAACCTGTCCAAAGAAATCACAGCTACCAGAAAGCTGCTCAGGGGTTATCCACCACAGCCTCCTCCTTGGCTGGCATCAGCTTTAACATCACAGCTCAAAGTACTTCTGCTGCATAAAAAGACCACACAGTGGTTGTTTCCTGTGCAGTACAACATGCAGAGGCCAATTCATGCATTTTCCAACAATGCAAAACTGTGGCCTTCCAGTACCTGAAGGGAGCCTACAAGATAGCTGGAGAGAAACTTTTTACAAGAGCACCTAGTGACAGGACAAGGGGGAATGGTTTCAAACTGACAGAGTAGGTTTAGATTGGATACTAGAAAAAATTCTTTACTGTGAGGGTGCTGAGGCACTGGAACAGGTTGCCCAGCTGTTGAAAGTGTTCCTAAAAATGTTCCAGGCCAGGTTGGATGGGGGCTCTGAGCAACCTGGTCTAGTGAAAGGTGTCCCTACTTACAGCAGGGGATTGGAACTGGATGATCCTTAAGGTTCTTTCCAACCCAGGCCATTCTGTGGTTTTATGACTCTGTGGAAATGCTGCCCCAACAACACATCAACAACACTGAAAACAAGAGTTTGTCTTAAACAGAGTGTATGAAGTGCCAAAATGTTACACCCCTGCATCACCTCCCCATCCCAGCTCCCTTACTTGAAAGCATTGACAGCCACGACCACTGGGACACCAAACATCCGCGCGTTCTGGATTTGCTTGTTGAGGTTGCTGCAGCCTTTTGCCACCAGTTGAAGATTCTGTAAAGAGGACAGCAAGCAGGAAGCATATTTTATCAGGGGCAGGGAAACTTTTGTTCCAAACCCACTAAATCCACAAGCTAATGGTAAAAATGTCAAAGTGGGAATGAAACCACAAAGGCAAATCCCTGGTGCTGCTTTCTGAACAGTCTAGACCACTGCATGCTCTTGGGCAGAAGATAGGAAAAAGAGTGACTGCTTCTAACCATCACTGGTTTCAGCTATCAAGCCAAGGTAAGAGAAGCCCCCTTTTACCACTTCTTGTTATTCTTAAAAAGTTAATACCTGTTCTCATTAACTCCCCACAGTAAAGCCTCAGTTTCTTTCTGACCCATTTCTCTTTATGTATTAAATATCACCAGCAGTGTATTTCAGGACATTCATTTGAAGTCTGTGGCAACAGCTTTCAGTTTACATATATGTATATTTTGCAGCATCAGAGACTATTCCTGGAAATTCAGACATTTCATCCCTTCCTATGCAAAGGATAATATATACAGTAGCTCCACGAGTGAAAGAGCTCCAGCAATGTAAAGAGCCTGATCAATTATCCAAGTGTACACAACCATTCAAGGCACAAGGAAGGTGAGACTTCAGTTCACTTTCCTCACTTGCTTGCAAACAAGGGGGGAGACAAAAACAAAAACTGTTGCTAAGAAGAGAGTAATTAGAGAGGCACTCTGAGTATTTTCAGAGACAATATTTCAGCCAAGCAATTACTCCACACTGAGAGGGTTGGGGAAACAGAGTAGATATTACTACAAAAAAGTAAGCACATAGTCAACTGTGTAAGTTAAGGAGAAAATAAAGGCTCTGAACATTGGCTAGGTAAAGGACAATAAATGCTTGAAAGAGCAGAGCCAAAGTAACATCATTAAAAAAAAAAAGAACATAACAGCTTGTATGAAGCACCCTTTCTGTGGCAGCTAAGTAAGTGACACACTAGTAATCCAGGCAGGCACTGCATGACACCATCATGTCATGACCACAGTTAGCTGGTCCACTGTCACAATAGCTTAAGATTACCTCTTCTGTGTATTCCTTTGGCAAAGGTACCCCAGCAGTGACCTGTAGAAAAAAGGAAAGAAATGGAGCCCCATTAGACTTTTATCCATGACAGCAATCCGTGCTTGATTCTTACCAAACTGTATCAAGATACAACATCCTACTCCACGCTGATCCTTTTTATTTGTAAGAAAAAAATAAAAGGAAGTATAAAAGACTGCACGATAAAATACATGACTGACTCTGGGACTGTCACACTTGGCCCAGCATGCAGGCACTTCACTAGGGCAATAAAACCAGCAGCTATGAACCTGTAACATACTACAATGAAGCTGGTGACAAACAGAGAAATGTCAATTCCTTCTATAACTGTGAATTTCAAGACAATTTCAAGCTGATCAAACCCCACGGGGCTCTAAGTGATGGGATCAGAACAAAAGGAACAGCCCCTCAGGCCTACTGAAAACCTTCCCCAGTACTTACTGCAGGTCCTCCCCCGTGCATTTTCAGAGCTCGGACAGTAGCAACCAACACCACCACATGAGGCCGGAG
Organism: Aleadryas rufinucha; assembly: GCA_013397815.1. Lineage (NCBI taxonomy): Eukaryota > Metazoa > Chordata > Aves > Passeriformes > Aleadryas > Aleadryas rufinucha. The sequence continues at coordinate 110,460 of VZTH01001672.1, forward strand.
ACCAGAATAGCGGCACTTAATATTAAAGAATTTCTCCATGCCTATGTCTGCACCAAATCCCGCTTCTGTAACTAGAGTAGGAAATAAAAAGAAGTTTGTGAAAGATTTCTGGGTGGAGAAATCATACTCTGATTATATAAATCAGAAACTTCTTCCAAGAAAAAAAAAAAATAAAAAAAAGAGCCTAAAGACAGTCATCATAAAAAAAGGCAGATCCCTCCCCCCAAAACAAAAAGCAAAAAAAATACCCCACACTCCACACACTTACCAACAAAACCGTCTTTACCCACAAGCTTCAGTGCTATTTTGTCTGCCAACACAGAGGAATTCCCATGTGCAATATTGGCAAAAGGTCCAGCATGAACAAACACTGGTGTTCCCTAGAAGAGGGGAGATGTGGGAGAGAAAGAGAAAATCAGGAAGTGCAATTTTGCAAATATGAAGCATGTCAGGAGCTAAGTACTGTGGTGTCTGAAAGTAAAGAAAAACACTTTTAGAAGACAGATCTTAAAGCCTTCTGATCAGACGTTTGTTATCAGCAATAAGGACTACAGGGCAAACAGGATTATTATAATCTCCACAAGTGGACGTATTAATCCGCTTAGGAAAAGGATGGCTAAATCCCAGCAACTCTTTGTCATTCTCCTTCATCCACACCATTTAAATTCCCAAAACACTTCTCGACATTAAAGACAACAGAACAAAGACACAGCAAAGTTTAGTGCATTTCCTCAGGGTCATCCCACATGCCAATGGCAGACCCAGAAGGAAGCCAGCCCTCTCCCCTAGACCAGAGCAGGAAACCACAGTAAACCCCCAATTCTGAGCTGAGCAGACCCACAGTGACTGTGATGAATGAACTAATAAACCAGTTGCTCTAAGTGCCTCCTTAGAGCCAAGAAGCAAATCATCTGTGCTCACCTCTAGTGTCTGCATGAGGTTTGGTTTAACAGCATCTTTCATCAAGACAGCCAGAGCTCCAGTCACTCCCTAAAACATAAAAGGACAATCAGTTTCCAGATGTACCAAGACCTTGAGATGGTTCCAATGCAGTGTCAAGGCTCTGATTTTGTCCTGGTGGGCTTTTGGTACCAGAAGCAGAAGTTGCTCAGCATAGAACTAACTCTAGTCAGGGCAAAGCAGAAAAATGACCTTTACATTCCTGTAAGAGGATCTGGGATTTCTGGTGGGAGCAGCCTCTTGGTTGTGACCTTGCTGGGCCATCACTTCATAGCAAAGGCATAAAGAACAATTAATTCATGTTTCAATGCTATGACAAGGTTAGCAGATAAGAGCAGCAAGGGAGTAAACTTTCAATAAGTATGGTTTACTGTAGCCCATTCAGCAGCACAAAGCAATGTTCTTAGATCTTGCTGGTGGATTTGTCTTGGATTTTCTTCCTTCTTTTCAGCAACTCTGTCTACATACTGGCCTTAAAATGTCATAACAAGCTGCTACATCCTGCTCAAGTCTCTTGTGCAGAAATAACTTTTAAAGTGAACCTCTGTGCTGATGAGAACAACCAGGCTGACATGAAAGGCAAACACTGGAACCCGTATTTCCTCCCAGGTGCAGCCACGTACCCTGCTGAATTCTGCTTCCTGTGTAATGAAAGCCTTGTGATTTCATCCCCATATGCTTTGGGAAGAGAAAATGTGGGTTTGGTCATTTTTGTGACTGATAGTCCAGTGGAAACCAAACCAGCTGTTACCCAGCACTTGAAAAAGTAACTAAAATTGCAGTCACAAGTCCTGAGTCAAATGTTCACAGCAGTTATGAAAACCTTGACCCATAATCTCTTTCTCTTCCCTTTCAATTTCAACTGAATTGCAGCACTCAAAGATATGAAAGACTATTTCCGTATAAGACATTCACTGCTTTGTTTCATTAGTTTCAATCCTGCCACATGAAAGCTTATTTAACATTTAATGGATAAGCTCTAAACTTCAGTCATCTCCACAATAAAAAAAACTACAGAGCACGATTTCCATGGCGACATTTCAGACCCGTGTCGCTCAGCAGCACTTCGATACATCCCATCTCTAAAAACCTGTAGTCAGTTTTTGATTCCACATTACTTCCCAGATGTTTTATGCACTTCCTGGTAGCACACTCATGGCATTGGTTACATCACAGCAGCAGGACTCTGCCAGGTCTCTGCAATCACCACATTTCTGCCCGCATGAGGAGTGTATAACATGGTCCTAACAACATGAGCCACTGGCTGCCATCAGTGCAAACACATAATAGACAAGAGAACTCATTGGATGTCTGATACCATCCTCCATTCTGCAGTTGGAATGGACAGAATTAAATATAATTAGATTTTTAAAACGTAAAAAAATTTGACATGAAAGACTTCCATCATCCGGACTCTGCAGAAAAGTCAAAGTAACTCCCAAGCCAAGCACCCTCTGCCTACACAGCTGATGGGCAGTAAGAAAAACTCCTGTTTTCCAAAAAAAGGGTTTAACTCAGATACTTACATTAAACTGGCAGCAGGCTAGGTGTAGGAATTAAAATCTCAAAGCTGCCTACAGAACTTTGGCACAGGGTCTTTCTCATTCCCAACAAATGTCTCACATAGGGATTTACAGATAAATGGTTCCAGCCTGGCACTTTTCCTGCAAGGCCAGAGTCAGGCCACCAATCTGCTGTTACTTAGCCTTATCCTGGGAGGAAGTAATACAAATAAACAACACTCCCACATCCCCCCAAAACACAAGAAAACAAAAAACCTGCAGCAAGATAGCAAGAGCTGGGTAAGCCTTAGTGCCCTGTCCCATCTAGCTGGAAACCCAGGTCAGGAAGAAGTGCCTGGGACACAGGGCATTGCCCTGAAGCCATGCTGAAGCACCATCTGGGAAAGTGCTATTTGACACACTCCACAAACCTGCCAAGAACTAACAATTATTGGATGGACAGCTGCAAAAGTGTGCTGCAGCTTGCAACTGCTGTTTAGGGCTGCTTTACACACTGCTAACAGGCATCACCAGTGCTATGACATCCAGCATTTCATGCAGTGAAAATTAAATATTTGTGTCCCTCATCAAAGGCTGCCTTACAGAGAACACACACTTTTTTTTGCAAAGGCTTTGGCTTTTATAGCATTCACAGACTCCCAGAAGAAGGTATTTCATTGTCTGTAATTGAATTTTGCATGAGGCTTTGTTCCTGCTCAATGTTTTCCTCACTCCAGGGAGCCTAAGAAACAGGATGGCCAGCAGGATGCATTTTGAGTTCTTCTGATTCATAAACATGCTTTTTACGCAGAAACCACCACGTATTTCCCCCATAACTTCTGTGGTGCCAGTTTCAACTTGACACAGAGCACATCACACAGGACCCTTGTCCCTGCCCAAGTCACACACACCCTCTGGATAAGGTGGCAGCCACACTGAAGTAAAAAACCTTCATTAATTGCAGGGGCTGGGATTTATCTTTGATCTTCTATATGTTAAGTTTTCTCTGCACAGAAGCATCTCTCTGCCTTTTAATCCAAGGACTTTCAGAAATAAGAGGAAAAAGCATTTAATGACAATGACTCTTACAAGGTCATCTGCTGTAACTGGTTGTCCTTTTTTGCTGGAAGCTACCACCATTCTGCCAAATCGCCTTTTCATATCATCCAACCCATCAGCCAGGGCTAGGACTGCCATGATTTCACTGCTCACCGTGATGTCAAACTGAGCCTGCAAGAGATGAATGAAGGACGTGAACTCATTAAGATTCCCCCCCAGCAATCCTTACCTCTGTTCAATCCTTGAAACAGGGAAAATCATCACCATCATAAAAAAAAAAAAAGAAAAAACCACAGACATACAATATACAAGAAATCCAAAGCACTGATCTTAGAACATAGTTCATTTAATTTGGCCATTTTAAACTGGATTTTTTTTTCTGCAAAATTAAGTAAAACCTACTCATTCTGTTGCTATTACGTGTCTCTCCTGGCACGTACATTAGTGATTCATGTAAGAACACTCAACACTAACAAATTATATTTTTGAACACTGAGCTTACTAACTCATCTGATTATTGCTGAACAATACAGTAAAAGACAAAAAACTCCACCAAAAAAACCCAACAGATTCTATAGGAAATCAAGAGTAGAATTCATCTGACATAATGCAGATGCTTCCACCTTAGGGAAGCTAAGCACCCTAAAGACATTTCAAGTGAAAGAAAGAGGCTTTTCTGAGCACAATTCATTTGAACTATAAATTTGACAGTTACTTAAGGGATGAGGGGAGTCACAGCCCAATTGCCTCTTTTACTCTATTGATTATACAATTAATCTAGACAAGCTCAGATACTGTGCCTAGTTTTGGCCAGATACACCCCACCCAAAACACCTGCAGTAGTGAAGATGAACCACTGTCATGTACCATCTTTAGAAAGGACACTTGTGTACCACTGTTATGCCACAGTCATCTCAGTTTGGGAAGCCAATATTCAGCAGAGAACAGGAAGGGGGGAACAGACAATAAAACTAAAAACAGCACCGGTAGCAAATTTAACTGTTTGGCTGAGAAGACTTCTTGTTTTCTCTTTAACAAGATAGAGGTAAAAGATGAAAATAGCTGGAGTTGCAGAAACTTGCTTTAGGAACACCTTTTCCAAAGTGCTTTTTAAAACATGTGAGGAAAGGGAACAATTACCGTTCGTGTGAAGCCTTTCTCTGTTGGAGACTGTCCAATAGTGATTTTCCTAAGGAACCTGTCGTTTGTATCCAGTACTGCAAGGAATGCAGACAGGTAAGATGTCACATTGCCAAGTCATAAATTCACACCTAAGCCCTGTGACAAACACCCAGGCAGGTCACCAATGAAGAGAAGATGGCAGTTTGAGAAACCATCCTCTCCTAAAGAATGGCAAGTGCTTCTCAACACAATTCTTACACAAAAACTGCAATGAAGTTAAGATACCCACTGATAGACCAGACCCTGCACTGCATCCAGAGGGAGTCTGCAACCCTTTGTGTGCATTAACCACCAGACCAAAGCTTCTCTGAAAAGCGGAACTGCTAATATTATTCCAATTGATTTTTCACCATCATTAACCAATATGAATTCAGGAAGTTATTGCAGTCAAAAAGAAATAAAATTATCACTTTATAAATTAAGTGATAAAATGGTCAGATACTATCATTTAGTGAGAATTGTTTCACATAGCTCCATTAAGTCAAATTACCTTGGAAACACAAACTATGAAATACTGGCTTAAATTTGCTGTTTCTTTCTATATGCTTGAAATATTCCAAGTGTTTTATAAAGTATTTCCCATGAGGCAGACTACTTTAGCCTCATTACAAGTTATGAAGCAAATTCTGGAGAATACATTTCACACTCTATTTTAAAAGAAAGAAGAAAAAACAATATACTCTTGGAGCCTAACTCAGGAAAAAAGTCCACTTTAAAAATTCTTTTGATAGCGAAATATTAAACCTGCCAGACCAGAGAATGATCTTACCTTCAAGTATCCTTAAAAACCTTGTAAAAAACCTGACCTCCATTTGCTGTCAGAGCAAATGGGCAGATTAAAACTGAGTTTAATCCCAGAGCAGAACCCTCTCCTTACTCACAGAGCAGCCAGGTAAAAAGGCTGTTGGCTACAGTTACCAAATGCAACTCTCTCAGTGACTGACAAGTCCAGAAACACAAACTTGCACCCAATTAGCAAACTCTTAATGTTTGTGAATTCAGAGCAGATTCAAGCCCCTGGGTTAGGCCCTTTAGAAATGGGATCCCAGCTGCAGGCAACTATCCCACCAAACTTAAGGAACGAGAGGCCAGCTCTGCTCTCCCATTTTCCCAGGAAAGACAGATGCAGCTGCAATTGCAAATGTCTCTTTTGACACACGTTTTCTTTCACTCAATGTCTCCAGTACCTCTTTGCCACGTTATGGTGCCTGGGTCAATGTCCAATCTCACAAACGAGTTTATTTCTTCCTTTGTCAAAACCATAGGATCAGTTTTGTTAATGCCCAGTTTCTATGGGAAGAAAAGACAAATAAAATGTATAGTGAGAAGATTCAGAGAAATGAACCTTTTACTGCAGCATTGAGGCTTTGGCAGCAGCATCTGCATATTCAGAAATAAGGAGGGGCTGCGTTTTTGGGGCCCTTTCTCCTAGACCCCACAACAACGTAAGATCAGCACATACTGGACAGAGCTTGCTGCTGTCCAGCTTGTAAAGGGCAAGGCAGACAATGGAGCTCATTAGGGCAGGTTGTCACCAAGCTTTGTGCAAGGCACCTACAGAAAGAGTAAGAGACAGCTCTGCAGCTCCTTCCATGCCTTGTTCTCGTCATTACTCTCACGTGCTTACATCCATTTCTCATTAGTTTGCCTGGGGTCACTGCACACAGCCACACGTATTTAAAGCCACTGCTTTCAGCATGCTGGTTAAGCAGCACAAAGGAGGAATTAAACAATTCAGTCACAAGGCTGTCAGCATCCCAGAAAGCTGATCTTGAACACACTGAGAGGATGGGCAGTTTGCCAAGTTGCTTAATTGAGAGAAGAATTATCTCAAGAAGCCTGATACAAGTGCAAGCTTAGGCACGAGGGAAACGATTCAGTTGATTTATGAACGAGCAAGGTTTTTTTAATTAACTAGACAGTTAAGTCGTATTTTTCTCCTGAAGAACAGCAGGGAAGAAGAAAGTCTGTTCTTTTCCTCTTCAAGCATATCATTTAGAAAAGGAAATAAACAACAACAATGACAGAGAGATCATCTTTCTGGAATATTAGCATCCTGTTCTCATCTTGACATTTAATAACCAGAAGAGTGGTTAGGGTGGAGTTCCCTCAGCAGTCTATCAGGAGCACCAAGCAGTATGACATCATTTCTTGCTCAGCAGTGGAAGCAAACCACACATTTTCTAACGGTTAAGACATTATAGCCAATTAATATATCAGAGTTTTACCTTCCTAATGCTCCTGACTTCCAAATGAGCAACTGATGCAGCCTGAATACTCCACAAAACAGGCTTGTACCTTGAGGTAGCACAGTGGGGCCCAGTCTGTCCTCCTAGCTGCAAGGTTCAAGCCCAGTGCAAAACCATTCATCTGCTAATCTTCATTTTTGCAGAAGCCAATGTGAACTTGCATGCCCTTAAGTTTTGAGTACCAGAGAAGCTGTGGGCTGCTCAAGGACTGCCATTCAATGACAGGGCTACTTATCTAACTAGGAATTTTTTTTTTTTTCAGAGGAGAAATTTGCCATGTAGGGAACAGATGTTTTTTCATTTTTCATTGTTTTCTCAATCTCAGTAAGACAAAGAAAATTCTCTATGTTTGCCTTTTGCTGAATTTTATGAATTGCCTTTTTTTGTGCTGCATTATCTACATAGCTGTCACGTGGGTACCACGAATCTCTAGCTGTAACTGTGTGTTAGGTACAGAGACTGATTCTGGTATTTTCTTAAACTGCATTAAGGACACTGAACTGACACCACTAATAAAGGACACTAATCTCTGTATCTTCCCACTGTGTTAATCATAGAGTGATTATGACAGAGTTATATCAATGATTCCTCCCCTCGGGGCTGCATCTCACTGTTTTTTGTGCTGTATGAAGGATTACCACACTTCTGCACACTTTATGTAAAAAACAAAACGCCAGCAGAATGACCTAGGGGACAACAAGAGGGTTTCTGTAAAGTAGCTCTGCCTACCTGGAGGATGAGTAAATGGAACGGAACCAGAAACCAACGAGAAAGCAGCGAGCTCACCTGCAGTCTTCGGATCTGAATGTCCGAGAACTTCCTGACACCATTGACAGATGGCACCAAACGGTTGTAGAGAGCCTTGCAGAATGAAACAAGCACTTAATGAGCACTGCTGGCACACCCAAAACAGCCAGGCCAAAGCAGGCTGGGATCAAATACACGGTAAGAAAGGATTGTACCTGGTCAGACTGAGTCAGCTCGTGGAATATACGAGCGTCAATAGCAGCAGCGACCAGGTTGTTGGCTGCAGTGATGGCATGGATGTCACCAGTGAGGTGAAGGTTAAACTAGAGGACACAAAACATATCAGTTACCTCATCCTGCTGCAATTTTCATTTATTCCAACTCACCGTAGACAGATGGAAAGAGGAGTATTAATAGTAATGTTAAAGTGGGTGAGGGTGGAGGGGGAGAGATTGCTCAGTGCAGTATGTGGAAGAGAGGAAAGAATTTCTCTAAAACATAAAAATGCCTCCCCCACATTCATGTCATTTTACAAACTTCTAGAACAAAGCTCCCAAATAAAAAGTTGTTTGTTTTTTTCTTTTATCCTCGACCAGAACAGTTCTCACAGGTTCCCTGATACTTAAAAAGACCCAACCCAGCATATTCTGTGATCTGCACTGCTCCTCCTTCACCTTCCTCCTGACCCCCTCACTGGCACAGCAGGTTTCACACATACATTAGCTGAAGTGGCTGCTGCTCCCACAAGGGAATCTGAGCTAAACTGGAACTAGCAACCTTGTGCAGCACTAGCAGTGGAGCTGTGGCTGCACAGAGTTCTGCTTAAGGTAACCACCCAAACACAGAATCACAGGCAGAACTTATAGACCACGTACTACACAGTGACACTGCTAGTAGTTTTCTTAGTTCTACCTCATTAAAACATAGTTTGAGTGGGTTTGCCTACATGAGTTATCTGGCTGCACTGTAGCTGTGAAGCTGGTGAAGGATCTAGACTGGATATGAGAGAAAATTTCTTCATGGTAAGGGTTGTCAAGCATGGCAGCAGGCTACCCATGGAAGTGGTGGGGGCACCATCCTTGGAGGTATTTAAGAAACATGCAGTGGCACTTGGGGACACAGCTTAGTGGTGAGCTTGGCAGTGCCACGGGAGTGGTTGGATGTGGTGATCTTGAAGGTCTTTTCCAACCTAAATGATCCTATGATTATGGCAGGTGAGTAAAAGGTGTGGTTAAAACAATCCTCTTCATCTCTAGCAAAGCAGCAAAGGACGAAGATGAAAAGGGGTATTAGAAAAGGTGATATGACAGAACACCTTACAATACCATTTTATTGAAGCCTTGTTACTGTGGTCTCAAAACCCACAAAGCTAAAACAGAATGCAGCTAGTCACACACTGATTATAAATCCTAATTAGTAAATGCTAATTGTTGTCTCATTCTGTATACATGCAACAAGAAGCAATTATTATTACCTTGGTTCTGCAGTATGAACTCAAAAATTTTTCACTTGCTATTTTTTTTCACAGGAGGAAAGCTGCATGCAGAATTATTAAATGATGTATCAAGGTCAGCATTGTAACTACTGACCCCAGATACTTTAATTTTACCAGATGTGCATTGACTAAAACACCCCCAGAAAATTATGTGTATTCATACCATGTGGACCATACTCAGAGAAAATCATTCCAGGCAGTTTGGTTCCTAGAGCGTGGCTGTTTCCCACTGCTGCACACAGTCAGGTATTTTGGCTTGTCTTACTAACACTCCCAAAGAGGAGGAGGTTATTTTTCCTGTCACATCTATCCTTCACACATGTTCTTGGCACGTGACTAAATCAATATTCTGCCTCCTGAACATCTTTATCTTTTATGGACTTGCTGCATCAATTAGAACAAACAGCCCTTTTGATCGTTTCTGCTTTTCTTCCTGAAATTGTCCTGTGTCAATCTACAGTGCATGAGACAAAGGTAGAATTCCACAGGCAATTACTCTGAGAGCTGAGAGAGGCACGAGAGCACATGCTACACGTGCTTTTTAATTCCCTGCCTCCAGACACAGAATTTTACTTGCTGCCAAGTCACACCAGAAACATGCTCCAGTGCCAGCCCCCCACAGGCTGAGGTCTCAGCACTGCTGATTCCAAAGTTCCCTTTCCCAGTTCATGTCAGTAATCTAAAACACAAGTACACCAAAATAGCTCACGGAAAGAGTCGGTGGCCACTACAGCTGACAGAACTATGCAATATTCTTCCAAAATCCACTAAACCATTATCATCTTCATTTCAGCACTGGGAAAATGAGGCACAGGATGTACTTTGCTCCAGGGTATACAGCAATTCAAGGCAGAGAAGGGGAGGGAACAGAGGAACTGGGAATGCCTAGCTCTGTGAAGTTCCCTTACCATGAAGGCACACTTCTGAAACAAGCCAAAGATGATTGTTTGCTAAAAGAAAAAGCTTTGCTGAAATCAAGGACCCAGTTCTTGCAAGTACTACACTAGGTCACAAACTTATAGATTTTTCTAAGATATCTGACTGCAGTATCTCTTCAAGGTCTGTGAGCTGTAAGTGCAATGAGGCTTTGTATAAAGAATTACCTCTTCCATGGGGACAACTTGACAATAGCCACCACCTGCAGCTCCACCTGCAGAAAGACAACAGTCAGACCACACCAAACCAGGTGTCTCCAGCCCAGAGTGCTGTTACTGCTGTTTGCTTAATGGCTCCAAGAGGGCAGCTACCATTGAGGGCAGCTCAGTTTAAATCCCAACACAGTACCTCGAAGACAAAACTGAAGAACTTACCCAAAGCTCTTTTTTCTTAAAATAAATGCAATTGTAACTAGAAATAATGTAAAACTACAGTGCAGCAGAATATATTTCTGAATGTCATCTTTGCCCATTTAGGCCAACTGCAAGCAACAGAACAATCATACCTTTTATGCCAAAAGTTGGCCCCTGAGAAGGCTGCCGAACACAGGCAAAGACATTCTGGTGAAGGTGTGCTCCTAAGGCTTGGACAAGGCCAACAGTGGTGGTGCTCTTCCCCTCTCCCAAGGGAGTGGGAGTTATTCTGCAGCAACAAAGCAGAAGAGACACAATTACACCCTTGTACTGGGTGAGAATCAAATCCCAGGGATAAAACAGTCACCCAGTGATTGCACTTAATGAGAATTCAAATTCTGAACTGGCTCAGACTTCAGCTAATCTTCATCAGTTCAAAACCGGAAAGAGATTGGCAAATTATCACATAACTGCTGTCTACTTTCCTCTGAAACAATTTGCTAATTCCTACTGAAGGCAGGCTACTAGACCAGGAGAAGTTTGGCTAGCAACCAGTCTACCCTTCATAACCGTGACCTGCAGACCACAACAATTCATCTCCTGGAGAGAAATGTTAAGCTACATTCCCAGTGTTTGCCACAAGCGATCAATCTATTCCCCAAACTACTACATTTTCACAGTGTGATTTACTAAAACCCAGAGCACCCCATACACTCACCCTACCAAAAGACAATACAACAACAAGCCATGGTAATAAAATTTCTTTTCATCTTGTAAGTGATGTCTCAGTTCAGGAAACACCTACCCAGTAACAACGACATATTTGCCATCTGGCTGGTTCTTCAGACGGTTCAGAACTGAGAGCTGAATCTTGGCTTTAGTTTGGCCATAGAGCTCCACCTCATCAGGGAAAAGGCCAACTTCTTTTGCAACTTGATCAATGGGCTTGGGCATGCAAGACTGGGAGATTTCAATATCACTTAAAAGAGAAAGATCAAGATGAGTTTATAAGTAAGTCAAAGACTTACCACAAATTCCCCACTTCTGGATGGCATAAACTACAGACACCTAATCTATATTTTAGAACTCAGCCTTTAAACCCCTTAGTTAAATCAATCAATCCCACCAATATCAGGTGCATTAGAATAGACACATCCTCAGAGTTGCCTTTTTAAAAATAAAGAAAAAAGGCAAAACCCAAAGCAAACAACAACCCCTCTCCCCAACCTCCCCATTTCCCCAAATGCCTTTTGTAGGCAATGTATTATGATCCCATGTGGTATTTTGCACATTTTCAGCTGCTCCCTGGGGACTTGACATGAACTCTTATTTGAAGATGTTAGGATTTTGGCATGCCAGATTGAAAATTTTCCAAAATACAAGTTTTTCACTATTTCCTGAATCAGCAACCATCTAGCTGGCCTGAAGTCTGTGAAAATCCATGATTGAGCCTTACTATTATCAGAATGACCCCAGTGAAGCTGACTACACTTCAAGAGATATCACAGCACCACTGCAGTTTAGCTCTGCTCCCTCAGGAAGACTTAAGAGTGCCTTCTCTCTAATTCTCTCCAAACTTAAATCCCAGCTACAGTCTACATACATGTAAGCCCTATATTACACTAAGTCTAGGAAGAGAAGTGAACACTATACTGCATGAATACTGCCAGTAGCTTCATGTGAAAGCATTACCTCGGAACAGGCATCTTCAGGGTAAGCTGGTTGTATTGGATGGTCCATTTTCCAGGCTGGAACTTCTCCAGAAAACGCTGTGCACTCTCCACAGTGCTCTAAAACGAGCATGAGAATGCATTATAGCAACCACCTTTGCATGAACCACACTGGTTAACTAGGAGACCAGAAAGGTTTGCCCCTCCTATCTGTCTCAGTTTGGGATTAAACCAAAGTGCTTTCATTAAAGCTTTTGCTAATAATCCAAAATGAGATTCTGCTTGCAGTTTTCTCACAAAGAAAAAATCCCACCATATCTATCTCTCTACCAGTCTTCCAGTGTGATGGATTTTTTTGGATGTTCTGTGCCAGCAGGGTTTCTTAAGCAAAGCATGGAAACAGAGGGAGCTGGTTTATACTGTTACTCTCCTTTTTATCCAATCACTCTATGGATAGTTTCAGAATTACAGACAGCATTGTAAGACAAGCCTATTTCTTATGGTTTTGAGTGACTACACTCAAAAACCCCTAAAAAATCAGCCAACACCCCCCCCCCCCAAAAAAAAAAAAACCCAAAAAACAAACAACCAGAAACCTCTGTTCTAACATTTCCCTGAAGTCCATCTTCTTCCTCAGTTAACTAAATCCAAATTGTCTGGACTACAAGTTAGAAATCCTAACTAGATCTCTGCAAGAGCAAGAAGGGAGTACCAGATGCTTTGGCAGTGTGCTGATGGTCAGCAGCAACATCCCCCAAAGCAAACACAGAGGAGATGACCACAGTCTGCTCAGTACCTGCATTAACATGGCCACAGTCATAGGCCCAACACCACCAGGAACTGGGGTGATGAAGGAAGCTTTTTCCTTTGCTGAAGTGTACGCCACATCTCCCACAACTCTTTTTCCACTGGCCTTTGTGCTGTCTGGGGATTTAAGGAGAAAAGTAAGTTACACATCACATTTCACCACAGCAAGAGAGGAGACAGCACTGACTGAAGCTGAAGACTTTAATCCTGCTGGAGCAAACAAAATAGAAGCTGAGTACCCAGGAAGCTGCAAAGAAAGATAAAAAAGCTAAGACAACATCACAAGATGAAGCTGTTATCATCATACTTCACTCACAGAGTGTCAACAGCTCATGCAACACATCCTCCCATTAAGCACCATTTATCCTCAGCCAGACAGATCTCCCTTCCCTGGAGGATGCAAGTCTTTTCTCAGTGGCTCATGGCCCACAGGGCAGTTTGAATGAGATATAAACCAACAGTCTAGAAGAGGTGAGAGATGAAACACAGCTGACTGGTTCCAAACCCCCAGGTTTACATTTGCTCTGTTCCATTTCGGAGGACATCTGGGCCTAATTATTGAATAAAATCACATGCCTTTACAGAAACTGAAGGCAGAAAGTGCCAAGCTTTTCAATTATCACTGCTAGTTTAATGATGGACCAGTAAATACTGCAGTTCACAGAGATCAGTCTTGTCAAAACAAACTTCACAGGTGGCTTAAGAAAGCTTCAGTAGGATAATCCTTCTCTCAGGCAAAATATTTTGCTATATCCTGCTGCACTACATGACCTGACAATTTAGAAGCAGATACAGCCCTTTTTTCCAGTGGTGACCTTTAAGCTCACCCATAAAGAGAGAAAGAGACAAAATGTATCAGTTAACTAGCACAGTCATCTAAGGAAGTCACTGATTACAGCACATAAAACCAGAAAATTTAAGTTGCTCCCAGAACGGCAGATTGTCACTTCAGATAAAAGACTCTAGGGAGATTCTAACCAGTGTGAAAACCTGAAAATAGATTTTAATGTTGTTATATTGAAATATTATATTGCATACAATCAGGGTATGTTTGAACAGAACACAATCAATAACTTTCATATACATCTGGTGAGGGGGAGGAGTGGAAGAGAAACCAAACTCCTCAACAGCTGATTATGTTAAAAGCAAAGAGAGAACAAAAACAGCTCCTGCCAACATTATTTTTTAGCTGCATTGTTACTGACAATTACCAGCTTAGATGCTTTGCTGTGTGTTTTAAGCAACACTGCTTCTCCCTAAAGCTCAAAGCCTGAACAACATCGCAGCTGTTAACCAGTGTTTCTGCAGCCGCTGTCAGCTTTGCTGCCTGAACTGCAGACCAGTCTGGTCTTCTCCCTAGAGACCAATTGAATTAAGGCTGCAAAAGGTAAATAATGTAATTTTATTTTCTTCCAAGGATGCCAAGCAGGCTCATCAGCCATCCTGGCCAGGAAGGCTCTTGGCCCAAGAACAAAGAAAACAAGCTGGCACTCCAAAGTGCCTCATCTGTCACACAGACACGGAGATGAGCACACGCCAAACAATCCCCCAGTCCCTGCTTCTGCATCTGCACCTCACACCAAGCACTGCTGAGCACAGCCTAGGAGCTATTCAATTACCTGCAAAATAGTCTTTTGAAAGAAAGCTCACTTACAATACTTGCCATCTCTCCCCATAATTTCACCTTCTCAGTATTCATCATCCCACTCTTAAAAAATACAAACTAGTTACAGGGCTTATCAGTAACACTATAACCATGTTGCAAAAAAGCTGCTCTCATATTCCACTGTCAAGGCTCCTTGTTAGCAAGGGCTGCAAAATCCCATAGCAGGGGACTTTGAACAGAGTTGCTTCCTCCATCAGGATTCAGAGAGGGACATTCCAGGGACTGCCATCTCTGGGAATATCCTCTACCTGCACTGCTTTCCCTTTCTGTAGCAAAGCAACTTCTACAGGCCTGGAATAGGGCATTCAGAGTATTTGCTGGACCAGCCCTCCAACTACAGCAGTGGGGAGAGTCAATACAATCCAGGTTGGAAAGTAAGAGACACTTGTCTGCTCTAGTACAGGTTTCAGGAGATCGGTTTTTCCTCTCTTGTCTACTTGGAGACCTGGAAGCAATCCTGTTCATTGCAGTACACATGAACACAAAGCCAGATGTGGCTGAAGTGTCTCTTTCAGCCTCCAAACCAGCACCCTTGGGAGTATTCAGGCCACCCTCCATTCAAAAGCACAACAGCTGTGTTTGTATGGTGCTACATGGCAATAACTTGTCCTAACTCCAACTTGGCAAAACTGCAGGAGGTTAATGTCCTCATAAATCAGATTGGGATCTGCCTGGACAGGGTACCCTGAGTAGCAAACCAAAGGCATATCCAGAGACTGCCATGTCCTCCAGCTGCAACTCACAGCTGCACCTGGGAGGCACCAAGCCGGGTGCACTCACACCTGTGGTAAGATGTATGTGCTCTCTCACCCTATCACATTCAAAGCACCATCACAGCTAGCAGCAATATTCTGTCTGTACAGTGACTTAGCTGGAAAAGCCAGCAAACAGGCTGCTGTTCTTTCTGTAGCACTGAAATTCCCACGATTCTGGTACTCATTCCCCAAAAGATTAATCTGAAAACTTTTTTGCAACATATCAGAGAGAAAAAAAGTCAGGAAAACTCAGCAGCTTCAGAAAACCACAGGAAAGAAAAAAAAAAGGTGTCTGTGGCATCCATAATTTCAAAATGTGACAATTTCCATGATACTCTATCAAGTCTCAATTATCAAGTCTCAATGCCATTAAGTGTATTCCACGTGACATTGACTGGGCTGGGTGCACAAGAAGCTCACATGTCAGCGCACTGCTCAAGGCAGGCTAATTGCTAAGGAACAGGGATGTGTCCTCAGAGATGTAGTTGACATAAAGCCTGAAATAAAGGTCATACCATCATATATCAGAAACACAACAGGGGTTTTATTTGCAACATGTCAGTTGGGGAGACTCCAAACCATTCTGCTTCATGCACATCAGCAGTGACCCCGTGGGTTTTGGCAAATGGACTAAGTTTGGGTAGCTTGGAACAAAAACATCAAGCAACAAACAGCAACAGCAGATGACTTTTAAATTTTAATTAGATAGAGGACTAATGTTTTTAAATGCAGCTTAATGTCAACTTTGAGTAACAAGACCACTGAACAGAAATTTCTTTACATTCTGTTAAATAATGGCAACAAAATGACTGATTAATTATGAAAACTACCTTTTAAAAGCCTTGTGGGTGTAGCACAGAAAGAGTGACTAATTTTCCATATCATTCAATATCTGTAATTTGGATTTAAAATGAGATGAAAACAGAAATTGCCAGACTGTCTGTACCATCTTTACAAGGAAGGAGCAGCTAAGTGAAACCCTACCCTAAAATCCATTATGTTAAAGCACTTTATTCTATGCCTGAGCCATTGTCACCAATACTCTTGCACAATCTGCTTTGTTTCAAGACAACAGCCATTCAAGCCTAAGAAGTTAATGCTGTGATTCAACAAATCTACAGCTACTTTAAGAGACTGCTTGTCATTTCTGTATTTCAAAGAGAACAGTTTCATCACATCCAACCACGAAGTAATGACAGCAAAGCCGTGCGCTCCCAAGTGACAACAGCGACAAGACTTCACGTAACTGGGGCAAATTAAATGGATATTCTGTTGCAATATATCTTAGGCCTCCTCTTTCCTCTATTAATCATCTGCCTTGTTGAAGGCAGAATCAAAATTGCCACTGCTCTGCTTTAGGAGAGTACTTCAGACCGGTGTTTTCTTGACTTTGGCATGGTCAGAGGTTGCCATCACTAATTAAGACAGACTTGTAAAGAGGAAGAAGTCCATGTGGACCAGAGACACCAAGGAAACAGTATTCATGAACTTAGCAACTGCATTTAAATACAAACAAACACATGCCCACTTGTTATACATTACCCACGCACCTGGCACATGGTTAATTCCACAGTCTATTACAATTGCACCAGGCTTGATCCATTCACCTTTGACCATTTCAGCTCTACCAGCTGCGACCACCAGGATATCAGCTTTGCCAACCTATAAAAAAATTTAAAAAACAACAAACAACTGCGTATCACACTGGCAGTGGAAAAATGCAGAGCTGCTTCTGCAGCAACTTAGATCAGCTTCAGCTGCAGTGAAACTGTGCTCACCCATTGCCATTGGAGGCATGGAAGGGCACTGTCAGCAATTAAAGGTAGCTGCCAGTTCCTTGACAAGGACAAATTCCTGCAGCTAGAAATTACGGCCTATTTTCACACTCCTACCCTGAACTATCGCTAGTCAACACTTCACAACCTCCTCTGAACTCCTCCATGATTCCCAAGTGGATCATACAGGCTACATTTAGATAAAATTAAAGCCTTCTGAATATTCTTCTCTTCCTCCCTTCAAATATCCCTGCACATTCAGTGCTAGAAATATACCCAGCACTCATCAGACAGCAAGAACTCATCTCGTTCAGCCAAGAACAACCCCTGCACAGAACTAAGCAGCACTTCACTTGTGACAGCACTGTCTTGTGCTTTTCATGTCCAGGACTGCATAACACACAACTCCAGGGGAAGCTGACTGTATTTCAACACTAATATTCATTCAGGGACTACTCAGTAAATTTGACAGATCCAGTCATGAAAGCTGGTGTTAAAGACTCCAACTAAAGCTCGTTGTCAGTTCCTGAACTGCTTCATTCATATTTGCTTAGGAAGCTGCTATCCCTTGGAATTTTTTTTTTTTAATCTTAAAGGGCGGTAAACTATTTTTAAGATTTCATTAAGTATTAGCACTTCAATTTTTAATCAACCTAATGATGGTCTTACTGAACAGCAACTTAACGGCATGAAGCATTGCAGTGTTTCTGATCTACTTTGCGAGTTATATTCAAACACTCCTACTCCCTTTTCAGCTTTAATACTTGCCTACAGAGCCTGGCAGTGCTGATGGCTCTATGAAATCCAAGTAGGTGGCAGCACAGCAAAACACTATTTCTGTCACTCTCACTGCTGAGGAGGAAAATGGTACCAACTCCCTGTCATAGAAAATCGACTGAAAAAAACAAACCAACTGAGAAATCATCTGGCCTAACATTTTTCAGCCATTAGAGCAGAAGACCACCTAGCCTTTTTCGTAAATATAACCCCAAAACAACAAAAATATATGCTGTTTTGCCAAACCCTATATGGATATTAGGAAGGAATGATTAAATTCTCAGAATTTGCTCAAACACAACAAAAATAATAATTTTATTATTATAATTAAACCCCTCTAATTAAAGTGCCAAAAATAATCAAGATCCTATTCCAGCAGAAGTATTTACACAACCACACAATGAGCAGGACTGGGAAACCAACTCAGATGAAAGACACCCCAGACCTAATGACTCACAGCAGCAACACACTGAGCAGCAATGTGCATGGAGCAGCAGGGGCCTGGAACAAATAACTCCAGCCTGCCCTTACCTCCTCAGCCAGGGTGGAGGTCTTGGAATGGCATGTGGTGACTGTTGCGTTATTCCAGAGCAGCAGGTCGTGCATGGGAGCACCCACGATCTTACTGCGGCCGATCACCACGGCTCTCTTCCCTGCCACCTGGACACCTGCACCACAGAGAGTCACGAGAGAGCAAAAAAAAGGTCACTGTGCAGCCTGGTACACACTAACTCAAACAGCTCTAGAGCCTTGGTCAATTTAAGTCTGGCCCTGGTACTTCAGAATACTATTTTTCTTTGTTGTGTGTGGCAGGGAATTGCAGTTGGGAGGGAGGAAGGGAAGACCATTTTAACCTAGTTCTCTTACTATCTAAAGGCAGCAGAGATGAAATGTGGTATCTCAGCAGAAGTTGTGAAGCAGAGCCTTGCAATGTGTGTAATTTCTACACTTATTGAAGACTACTACACTCATGAATAATGTATGAAACCTCCTTACCTGTCTGCCTGATAAGTTCCATGCATCCCTTTGGCGTACAAGGAATAAAGCAGTCTCCAAGGTCCCCTCTAGAGAGTTTCCCAGCATTGATGCTACTTAAGCTGTATTTTGAAAGAATAAAGGCCAAGTAAGATACCCAACCTCACTGTTCAAGAGAAAATAAAGAAAAGAGGTTTCTTTCTGGAGTAGCTGTCATGCTCTCCAGGGGTGAAGTCAATTTACCCATCCACGTCCTTCTCAGGTGCAACAGCATTGGTTATTTTTTCTGTGTTGATGGGTTTGTCGGAATCGAGCGGCAGCTGCACTATAAAGCCATGGACAGCTGGGTCTGCGTTCAAAGAGGCAATGCACTTGAGCACCTACAAAAGCAAAGACCAAAAAACTAATGGCTGATAGACTGAAATACGACTGATGCAAAGGAAAAAACATAATCCTACCTGGATTAAAAGATACACACTTTATGTTTAGTTTTTCCACCCAAAAGTGTAAATCACTTAAATTTTTTGTTTTAAAAAATAAAGCTCTTAAAGTCTTTAAATTTTACATTGTAGTGTTTTAGTTTTCTTAAAAAAAAAACCCACAAAAACACCTCACTAGGTTCCAAATCTTTTTTCATGAGTCAATATCAATAAGCAAGTAGTCCTTTTTTATATAATGACAGGGCAAAGATATCTTGAGCTCAACACGGAAGTTATGTATTTTTTCATCACTGGCTATATTACTTACATCAGCTTCTGTTGCTGTGTTTGGCAGTTTTATGTGATTGGCAGTGATCCCAATCTGCAAATGAAAATAACAAGAAATTATCTGATTTCTGAATTGACATCCAATTGATCTGGCTAATCTCTCTGCCCAGTGAAATCACAGCTGCATTCTGTCACATTTCCCAGGTCTATCTCCTGTTCCTGAGGCTGCAAGTCCTATGATTTAGAAATACCATCAAAGAAAGATTAGTGCTTTGCCTGCTTAGTCTGTCCTTTAACTGTCCTATTCACCTTTTGACATGAACAACATCAACTTTGCTTGACAGCACACTGCCTTAAAATGCCAGCAGAAACGCCAGGTATCACCTAGGGAAAAATGGACTCATCTGTGCTCCTGCCCTGTTGTAGCATGTAATGTTGTACCTGTGACAAGCACAAGGCAACTGCAGGTACAAGACATTCAGGGAAGATAAGGACAAGGCCACAGGTCAGGAAAGACATCAGCACTTCAGACAAATGTAATCTGTGATGATCACACAAAAAGTGGCACCAACCCACGCTGCTGTGACCAGAGCACCCCACTTGGCTCTCAGGTTACACTTGGCACTACATCCTTGTAACAGAGAACTCAGACCAACACTGGTTCCCTCAATACTGGCAAAGCTTAGACAATTTGACTTGCATCTGGTTTTTCATATTCAGATTTGACCAACTGCAGGAGGATAAAAAGTAGTCCTGAAAGTCCAGGCATTACCTCAGCAGCAGCCTTCAGCTTCATGTTAATGTAGAGGTTCGAATCATCCCGATTTCCAACCTAAGGATGAAAAGACAGTTGAATTACAGCACAGAACAGAGACACAGGCTGAGATGGGCTTAACCCTCAGCTTCCTTGGATCTACATCAAGGACACAGAGTTATTCCTGAATAACTGTAAAACACACTGATAGAGGATATAAGTAGCTGGAGCTAACAGAAAAGCTCTTTCAAGTAAGAGGCAGTTAAAGAGAAGTTCTCTGATCTCCTGCACAAACACCATTTGCACCTGTTGAAAATCCTTAGAAACACAGTAGTCTGCAAAGCAGAAAATATTGCCTGCCATCTGATCTGAGAAAGTTAAATCCTTAGCTAATTAACATGATCAGCAGGTGCTGATAACATTCAATTATCTGATTAAGGCTTTCAGAAAAGTTGAGCCTCTTTGATAACCAGGAATCTTAATTTTATGCACATGTGTGCTTTGGTGGAGACATTTCTTCCACTGTTGTTTTGAAACTTGAGAATTTTCCTGCCAAACAAAAAACAAAACAAGGACAAAGTGATGCACAAAGAGAAAGCAGCAAGTGGAACAAATGCCTCCAGTTTTTGGCAGTATCGGCTGCTTACAGTACGGCTGCATTTCAGGAGACCACTTTCATCATCCAGTATGTTTTGTTAAAGGTAATACTCCTTCTAACCTTAAAAAAACAGGGGTTACATAAGGAAAAGCTGATAACCAAGCTCTTGAAACCCTGTTCCCTGGTACCTGGGAGCCATCCCAGGTTCTCACATAGATTACAATGCAGGGGTGACTGCAGTACCTGATGCCCCAGAACACACTGGTTCTTCCTCCCTCAGTATAGATAAAGGGGCTGTCTCCCCATAAAGTCTGCTGGGTTTAGGGAAAGGTTTGCCTCATACAGGGCAGAGAAGCAGGAGATGGCAGCAAACATATATGGTGTGAATAAGGAATTACTGACTTCAGGACAAAAAGCCAAAGATTAACTAACTTATTCTCTGAGCTCAGAGGACACCAGATGCCTCCCAAGTAAAGAGCACATAATGTGTGGGGTGCTACGTATCAGGAACAGCTCATTGTCCTGACTTCACCAAAAAATAGATGGCTGCAAATACCAGTATGAGGAGATGAACCCCAAGCCCAGACTTCGGCAGCTTACAAAAGTGTCAGACAGCCAAATAGCAAACAAGTTGTAAAGGACTCTAAGACAATCCAGGACTGAATACAGGCCCACCATGAAAACAATCCAATAATGCTACAAGACAACAATTTCTGAAGACAGTTTGTGAGGTCAACAGTTCAGCAGCTTTCATCAAAGCACTGAATTTTAAATTAAAGACCTTTCTTCCTTCCTTCCAAGCACCCGCAGACAAATTTTCTGTAGAGACAATCTTCTTAAAGCTAATGGAAAAGAAAACCAGAAAAAATCCCCAAAACACAAGCACAAATTTGTTCCTGGCATTGAAGAGGAGCATAGCCTTTTGTGTGCTATGATGGTATCCACAGCACTGGAATTCACAGACAGGCACCAAAAGCTCTGTAGGAGCCCAAAACACTGAATAAGGACAAAAGTCACTTCTCTAAGCAGCCACTTACATTCCCCCAGTCCTTTGTGGACACACAGTTCTTTCCTGTTACATGACACTTGCAACTGCTAGTCACCTTCTGACCTAAACACAGAGTTACCATTTTTTATAGCTGCAGAGGAAAAAAATCTGCCACAGGTCAAACCCCTGTACTTGACAAGTGCTTTTTACCTCTGCAAGCATTTCTGTGTAGACTCTTAACACTTACTCACTTCTGAGAGACATCCAATTCTGCAACTGGATGTTGTTCCATCCCCTGCACTCAAAGTCATCTTGGCCAAAGGTAGCTTTAGTTTTGCTTGGATTCCCTCCCCTCCTCTGCCCCTCTTATCTCTCCATGTTTTGACATAACAGCAGACCAAATCACTCAATAAACATCCCATTTAGAGAATTTCTGGTACAAACACCTCTGAAAGCTGCCAGACTTCGGGGCTCACTCAAGTGCAGAGATTTGGAATAGAGTGTACAAGCACTGCTTGCTCTTAATAGGCAAGTAGCTCGATTTCACTATTTCACAAACACAACGCTCCAACAGAGAACAGGGTCTGAAGAAAGAAATAAAACAATTTAAAAACCCCAAAAAAATTTTGGGCCCTGATGCTTGGCAAAAAGATTTAACACAGCTGTGTTAGCATCCCATAGAGAAATCAGGTCTTCTGTTCCTTATAAAATGCTACCAACTGCAAGGCAGCTTTGATGAAGCTCATCAGCTGTGCCCTTACCACTGCAAAGAAACTCATATTTTCTGCAGCTGTAATTAAAGAAAACAATACCTGCAAAATGGCAAGTCCTGGTCTGAAGCCTGGAAATTTCTCAGTCATCTCAACAACTTGCTGCTTTAGTCTGTCTCTCACTTGCCTGAAGAGGAGAAAAAAAATGAAAACAAATATAAGGTAGAAGTTAATCACAGGGCTGAATTCTGATGCAGTGATGGAGTTGTTCTGATACAGTCAGGAGTTGGAAAGGTGACAGATGGGCAGACTGGCAAACACGTACTTATGCCTCAAGTACAGAGCTCCCAGCAATCTCCAAATAAGACTGATGTCCATAAATCACTAAGACTCTTTGGAACCAGGTTCATTCCAACTTACTTAAATAATTTTATTTTTTTAAAGTCCACATTGTGCTTCTTCACCCTCCTCTTCACACTCTCATAGGATACAAGGGTAAAAAAAAAAAAAAAGTTCAAAATTTGGCATAGAAACTCCTGGGATTTCAAACTCCTTTCTCAAAAGGAAATCCTCTTTCCACTTATGCTGTACTAAAATTACCTGAATCCCAGAGGCACCATTCATCACTGTCACACAAGCTGTCCTGGTAAAGGATTATGAATCTACAATGGTAAAACTCTGGGAAATAACTAAACAAGCAGGAGGTACCCAAAGATGGAGCAGGGAGGAGAACGGGAGGTGGAGAGAGGTGAGGAAAAGTCACCAAACCTGGTTACACAGCTCAGGTCAACTCTTCAATAAAGGCAAGTTTAAGGATACAATTGTAAAAAACACAACTTTGAAAGAGAGTACTGATTAGTTGTTCTGGTTCAGATGTGAACTCATACCCACTTTACTATGGAATGGTTTAATAACAAGTACCCAGCACCAAAATCAGCCACAGACAGCTTGAAAGCCACTGTTACCACCTCACCCCAGCCTTGCACTTCTCTCTAATTTCTCAACCACTCTCTGGCCCCACATGCATGATCCTTCACCAGGGAAGGTGCCAGGCCCAACTAGAGGGAGTCAGGATTCTTAAAGAACTAACCAGTTGTGCCCGTTTCATGGGCTCATGGCACTGGAAGGAGGCTGTGGCACTGCACTGCAAATGGGAGAGACACTCAGAAGCAAAAGCCAGGTAAGCAAAACCTCAGAGGACACAAGAGGCTTGACAGGTCTGTCCTCCATGTGATCTCCATCCTGTGTCCCACCCCCTGTTCTCAGAGATGAGAAGGTGCTACCATCACACTCAGCAAATCTACCCTGCACCAAACACCCTTTTGTTTAAAACACAGATGGTCCCCTTGTGCTCATCTACCCTCAAATCAATATCACCAGGTCTGCTACTTCCCAAGTGGAACCAGACTTCCCACACCAGAGGAGGTGCTGTTGGTGCAAGTTCATTAAAAATGTGAACAGGAAGGTTCCAGGGACAGAGTACACGGCTGATGCCAACTGGGAGGCTGTGATTCCTGTATATAGGGAAACTCCAGGAAAACAGATAGCCAGTGAGGCAGCTCTACCCTGCAACTGTGAGCTCCAATTTAGAAATGCCAGAGGCAGGAGGACAGGGAAATGGGAGCAGCACAACAGCTCTCTCAACCCAGCAGCACTGATCCCAGGGGACAGCTGCAGCTGGCCCAGCTAGAAGCAGCCCTAAGGCTGCTTTAAGTCTCATCTCAGAGGGAGTCACAGGCTCCAGCCACATCCCAAATCATGCATCTCTCCTGCTGCATCCTGAATATCATGTGGTCAGAGCTCTGCTGTACCTGAGGAGTGGGTTCAGAGTATTTATAGGTGTTTGCATCTGGCCAAGTGGCTCAAAGTCTCTTAACAAGCTTCAGTGGAAGCAGCAGTTTTCAGCCTTACTCAAGAAACAGCAGTTCTAAGCTTTCCTTTGGCTGTCACCTCTGTAGAAGACTTGACATCAAGACCAGCTGATGAGTTCAGAAAACAGCATCATAGAAAACCTTATCGCAGCAATTCTTAGTGCTTAAGTGACAAAAATTCATCTGCTGGGTAGCAAAATCCCCAACTGCCTCTCCTAATAACTCCAGCTGGAAAACCCTAAGGAAGGCACCTGAGCTGGCTCATGAGCAGCCTGTAACAACAACACAACAATCTCAAGGAGCATCAGAAACCCCCATCATGTGGGCTGTGAGTGGGCGCTGTGGGCAGCTCTCCGAGGCAACTGTTTCTGAGAACAGTCTCTGGTGGTCCAGGAAGGAATTGGCAGCACTGGTTTGTGGCCAGCAAACAAAAAGAAATACAAACAAGCATGAAATATAATATAATTTATGATGCAACAAAGACCTTGTAAGGGACAACCAATTAGAAAGGGTCCCAGGTTTAGTTATTACTTTTATTCCAGTCTTCTCAGCTGAAAAGAAATGAGCCCACCCAATTTCCTCTGCCCTCTGTGAAGCAGGGCTGTGGTGTGCTTTTACCCCCAGCAGCCACGATATTATTCACATACTACTTTGCTGTCATTTTCTGCAATTAGGCACTAGCTCATTTCCCCTTCAGCTCCAGAAGAAGGGTAACACACACAAACGTACAAACGTGGTGCTATTGGTGCTGATTTGCTTTAGGAGCCTTGAATCAAGAAATCACTTGTCAGACAGCCACCTAGCGTTGGGTACCACTGCTCTCCAGTGGCCACAAAAACCACAGGGGCAAAGGTTTGAGAGAAAATTCAAGAAAAAAAAAAAAATCATTGTTTTAACTTCATAGACTCACAAAACCAATAAAAAATAATCTTTGCATGCCAGCAGCTATTTAGTTATACAGTCTGCAAAATTCTATTGTGGACCTCAGGCCTTTCCAAAGATAAAAGTTCGTATTGATAAATCAACACTTTTTTACTAGATGTATGAAAATTCTTTTAAGTCTTCAAACAAAAAATTTGCAATTCTGTGTGGTTGCTTCTCCAAAAGCCTTCTTTCTGACTCTAAGCCCCCTCCTGTGCCCGCGTGCCCTTCTACAAACAAACTCATGCAGCAAACAAAAGTCCAGGGTCCACACAGGTTAAGGACAGCACATGGTTTTAAGCATACAATGCAATAGCCAGCTCCAAAAGATTAAAGAACTTGTTAGCATTTCTTTCTGTAGACTGCAGCAGTGAGCTGAATTTAAATTTACTAAGTGAATTTCCCAGAAATTCAAACAAAGGACAAACCACACTGCTCCAGCTCTGCTGTAAATGGAGAGAACATGGCTCCCATGTCAGCAGAACCCCATACTCTCCTGTGGGATTATGGACACACACTGCTCAGCTGGTGAGCACACACAGCACCANAAAAGATACCTCGTTTCAATCTCCAGCCGTGGGCAGGGGCACCTTCCACCAGACCCGGTTGCTCCGAGCCCCGTCCAGCGTGGCCTTGAACACTTGGGGGGGATGGGGCAGCCACAGCTGCCTTGGGCAACCTGTGCAGGGCCTCACCACCCTCACGGCAAAGAATTTCTACCTCATATCTAATTAAATCTACTGACTTTCAGTTTGAAGCCATTCCCCCTTGTCCTATCACTACATGTCCTTGTAAAACATCCCTCGTTCTTTTTTGCATAAAGATAAGTAATTCTGTTTTTCAGAATTTTAACACATTTGTCCAACATCAAGTCACCAAACCACTGGCCAGAAAGCTGGCCAGAAAGCTTTCCTAGAACTGGCCTTCAAGGGATGTATTTGCACTAAGTAATCACGTTAGAACTGGTGAAGGTGTAGCTTCCTGTCAGATCTACGCAGTTGTCCACATGTACTGTTGTTTGCATAACCGATGCATTTCTGTACTCTGCAGGCCAGTTCACATATTTTAGGACCTTTCTTAGAGAGTTGGCTGTCAGTGGTTTTCTCGCACGTGTGGCCAAATGAGTGATTAGCATCCAGCCAGAGCTGGGGATGGAAAAAGCAGTTAAATATCACTGAGACAGAATTGCCCAGGCAAGATAATGCTGTGACCCAGAGAACTGTTAAGGAACTCATCAGCGTTCCCTGCTAATGTCTAGCACATGGTTAGAGAACAGATCCATAACTCAAGAAACTGGTGATAAAAAGCTCCAGGGCAGAGAACTGGCAAATGGGGATTGATGCTGGGCTGAACCCACAGTGCTGTTGGGGAATAGTAGCACATTCCTGTGCCTCCAGTAAACCAGTGCTTTTGCTGTTTTGGGACCTAGCAACATATGCCACATGTTGGCAGTACAGCAAAGAAATGGGATAATTTCACTGCAAATCATCAAGCTATGGAGAATCAGGACTGAATGCTAGAACAGCAGTGTTCCTGCTGAGAATTTGAGGCTTAAAAGGCCTGTGTGAAGTGCTTTCACATAGACTTTGCTTTACATAGAATGCATGACTTTGGAAAAATAAAGTATCTGCTCCAAAGACTTTGCTGAGAAAACTTTAAATCCTGCTACTCCATCATGTAATCAGCTCACAAAGGGATTTGGGGAACTCTCAGATTTTGAGAAGGGAGAAATGCAGATCTTACAGCTTCCACCTAGGGCACAGAGCTGGAGGATAGAAATATACAGGCCCTTCTGTTTCAGAAGCTCAGAGGCTTTAAGTTTGCTTCTTTGTCCTTCTAGGAGGGGAATATAAACTATACAAAGTTCAAAACTCATCTGAGAATAAGGTTTTTCTGCTTTGTGTTTCCTTTCATACACTAAAAAGTAACATATTTTCTGCTTTTTTCTGCCCTTTTTTTTTTTTNTACTGAAGATGACAGCAGGCTGTATTTCTGTCCTTTCTGTGAGTAACAGGGTCCAGGGTCTATGCAAATAGTGCCAAACATAGGACCTGGCAAACACCTCCTCAGAGACAGTGATGCTCCAGAAAATGCCTGTCCACAAAGAGGAGGGTTTGGCTTTACTGCCTGGATCACAGCTTTCCCAAGGGTTTCATAAACATGCAGCAGAAATGCTCCTGCTGCAGCCCTGCAGAAATGGCTGCATAAGGCCGATGGTCCTCCCCAGGTCCTGCACCATCCTGGTCAGAGCTGTTGTCCCTGCAGCCATTCTTCCTAACAGCCTGCAGCACTGCCACTGCTCACCTCCTGTTGTTCCCATGACCAACACCACAAGGTGGAAAAACAAGCTTTCCCATCTGCAAATCACCGTGCCACCACATCCTAGCTCAGGACAGCTGCATTATCTTAAATGCTGTGAAGGAGCTGCAAAGAAGGACATCACAGAACATCTCACTTATACCCAAAGGAGGCACAGAGGAGTCTCTCCTGAGGGAAGTCACAGGATGGCTCAATGAAGTGGCACCGGGATAGGAAATAACCTCGGGAAAGACCATCTGAACGCTGCTGGCAATTCAACAGATGGCTCCAGTTGCAGGAAGACATCATTTAGACAACAGAGCTGGAATGAGTTCACAAGTCTCCCACCCTCTTGTCTCATGCTCCACCACTGCATGCTCCTGGCACACTCTTATTATCTCCCAGGAAAAATGCCTGCTACTTTTGACCACTTCCACACTCACAAGGTTTTTTAACCACCTTTTTGGTTGTGTCAGCTCAAATACTTGCATGAGCTCTCTTCAGACCAGATAAACAAACAACAACATTTCTGCTTTTTTAGATGCTTTTTCATCATGTCCAGAACTTCAACCCAAGGCAGGTCTGAGAGACAGGCAGAAACTGAGGCACTTCGCAAATGTGGATGGCTGACAACAGAACAACAGAGTTTAACACAAAGTTGAGTCTTTAAAACTTAGAAGAGTTTGCCCCAAACATGAGTGATGATACAGTGTTCCCATGCTGCAACATCTATGACATTAATCATGTCTGTTTCCCAAAATGGATACTGCGTACAATACCCTACTGTTGGGTGATTTAATCAGGGGAAAACACAAGAGCAATAGGTAAGGACTCAATCCACCTTTGTGGGGCTGCAAGCACTCCAGACAATACTCTTAACACCCATCTACAATGATTTGTCTCCACAAGGAGTGATACTGAGATTTTATCCATTCCAAAAGGGGACATGGCAGTCCCTACTTGTTCTTTGCCTTTCCCCTAAGCTGGTGCTGATGTGCACAGATGAGATCTGTGGCCCTGTTGTCCACCAGACAATGTTCTCTCCTCTCTTATCAAGTCTTTGGAGCAGGGTTCCATTTTTTTAAATTCTGTGTCTGCACAGCACTGAACACAAGGGGCTCTTGCTCATATTTGGGACCACCCAGTGGCACTGGCAGTTCATTTTAACTCAGCCCATCCACAGTGTGGGACTCTTCAGTGCAAGCCTGAAACATCGTGGGTAGGATCTGGTAAAAGAGAGCTCTCAGACCGGGGAATTTTGTCCACTTCAGACCAAATTTACCTGGAGTTTCAATAGGAACTAAAAAAAAAACCATTTAAGGCCCAGACTGAAAAGCCTGAGGAGTTGTTTACTGCACTGTTATCTCCAGTTATAAGCTGAGCCTGATCACCATTTTATCAAGCACTTTAAACCCAAAGCACTACCTGGCCCATCCCTAGGGGCTGTGAGTGGTGGTGTCTTCCCTGCCATCACAGCCCATCAGCCACTCTTCCAGAGCAGAAATGCCAGTCCACTCCTGGTGCTATCAACCACTTCAGGCCAAGCCAGAGGTGTCCAAACCTGGGCTCCTTCAGATGGCAAAGCCTAAACACACAGCTCACTGCAGTGGACATGAACTGTAAAGAAGAGCCACTACCATGTTTTGGTCTGAGTATCTCTTAGACACAGAAACAGAGATTGTTTTTTCATCAGGGAATACAGCAATAAAAGGTGGAGAATATTCTATTTTTATTACCTTCAACCCACCATATCGTGCATACTTAAAGCACTGCTTCTCTTCCTCTCATTAGTCATTTGTTTACTGTACTGTTATACAATAACTCACCTTTTGTAACTCATTTGCCAATGAGGCAAATTTAAATTGTAGCAAATTCTAAGGCAGAATTATTAAACAGCCACTCAGAGAAGTAGAGGAAAGCCATCCTGAGGTAACCAGCCAACTTAGATTGAAGCATAACCCATCCAATACTTAATGTATTTCACACACTGTCCGGGCTTCTTGTTTGTACTGAC
Organism: Aleadryas rufinucha; assembly: GCA_013397815.1. Taxonomy (NCBI): domain Eukaryota; kingdom Metazoa; phylum Chordata; class Aves; order Passeriformes; genus Aleadryas; species Aleadryas rufinucha. The sequence goes on from VZTH01001672.1 coordinate 140,229, forward strand.
AGAAGCAGACTTAGAGAGAGATGCATTAACATCAAAATCCTACACAGAAAACAATGTCTGCTGTGTTCTCCTTCCCATGCCCAGCTTAACTACATTCTCCATCCTCACAGGTAATACTCAAAGCCACTAAAAATGGCAATTTTCCTTTGTACCTCTTCTGAGCCTTCCAAGACTTTCTAAGGTGTGAACTAGTTTTATCACCTCATCAAGTTTTCCTCATTTATGGAGGCAAGGAAACTCTCTGAAAGTATTTATTCTCTTTACATGTTTCACAAGAATAAGAATGCCAGTATCTATGTGATTTTTGTTTAAATAGCTGGCATGACTGTGAATTAGGTATTCTTTTCATCTGTTTTGAGGAAGGAGTGCTTGGTGGCTGGAGGAGAAAGTTCACAATACTTATGAGCTTTGATTTAAAACACGCACAGGAACCCAGCATTACATAGCTACTTGTCTGATTCAACTCATTTGTCAATATTTGACTGACTTACAAACAAACATTTTCCTCAATTAAAGGGTAAAGTAACAAAATCCACCCCCTACGAGATAGTAACTGAAAAGGTTTTGCAGTTGATGTAAAGTCGGGGACATTCCCTTTCTACAGCAGGCAGTTCAGTTGAAAATTCCTAGAAAAACCCCATGCCTATCACTGCTGCTGCTGCTGCCAGACTCTTGGCCTGGAGGTGAACTCTGGATAGTGAGAATCCTTTGTACCTGCACTTCTCTAGGGGTCTGGAAGAAAGGGACAGGTGTTTCCAGGGTGGATAGCCCAATTCCTCATGACTCCTTCAAGTATTCCACTAGAAAAGGCAGAAATACCTAAGGCCCACGTGGAGCAGGTGATGCTTTTGCTATACTGGACACAAATACAGCAACTGAAGGACAGCTGGACAACCGCAATTATTTTTCCATTTTGTGGTGTCTTCAGGTCAAGATTTGATGATTGGGGAAGACAGACTTTTGCCAAACACCTTAAGAGATGTGCTGGAAGTTAATCAAACCTTTTTCCTGTATATGCCTGTTAAGATCATGCCTCTTCCCAGGTATCTGCACATCATAAATGCCCTCATCTCTGAGAACTGCTAGTTTATAGCTGTTTCTATAATACAGAAAACAAATAGAAATCAAAATATTCACCCCTATATCTATAAAATTAATTAAGTAATGCAACACGCCATGCCAAGGAAGCTGAAAGTTTTAACACGAATGATCATTGCACCCAAACTAGTGTCTTTCCAGGACCTATTGCACTTCAGGGTGACTTTCTAGGACAGCAAAGAAACCTGCAACAGGCAAATCATGAAGTCTCACCAGCAGCAAGCACAGGCATTGCAGTGTGTTCTGGCCTCAACACTGCCAAAAGGATCAGGTGGAATCAAGCGTGTAAGACTGAGACATTGCAAAACACAGGTGGTACTGGCCCAAATATCACCAGGTAAAAAACATGCAACCAGCCTTTCCTCGTGGATATTCAGATTCAAGGCACATTAGGCCCCACTTTTCAGAACTGCTCCGCTTTTGGTTAGATGCAGCTGTGTCGTACGCGGCAATACCTAAAAGGAAGACCAACTGAGATTGCTTTATACCTTTTCAAATTTACGCTGTCTGTCTGAATTCCCTGATTATATCAACAGGAGGTACCCAATGAACCTACCTAACGAAACCCTGTTTGCACAGAATATAACAGAACCATTACACTGCATTTTCCCCAGGGATAGGGAAATTTACCCAGCTTTCTTAGAGATGTGTATGTAGAGTGGCAGCAGGAAAAACAAACAAATTAAAAGACACAACATGAGCTCACCTACACCCAGGGCTTGCCACCTAAGCAAATGCTGAAAAGCACGAGAACACTTTTTCCTCCAAGGTCTCCCAAATCTTTTAGATAGCTTTGGCAGGACACCTGAGAACATTCAGCTACGCGTTATCCAACATGTGGATTAAAGTACTTTGCCTTAAAGAGGAAGAATCGATGTCTGTGCAGGATGAACACAGAGCCCATACCTAAAGCACATGTTCCCAAATCCTGCTCGTAAAGCACCCCAACAGCCCACCTAACACGCACAGAAGCTGTAGGTCAGCCAGAGGCTTCACACCTGCCTGGGCTCTCATCTCATCTCACCGATGCTGAGCGGTCACCAGGTGCTCTCTGGGGCTGGGGCTGCCAAAGAGACACCACCAGACGCATCATTGGTTTCTGGGGAGCACTGACAGTACTTTACATTCTCTCTAAGACCTTTAATACTTTATTTCGTCTAATAACTTCCAGTGTACAGCCAGGAAGAAGCGAGCTTTGGCTGCAATGTAGTGAAACAGCTTTAGGGTGTCTCCAAACCTACTTCGTCCACAGAGCCAGAGCAAAAGCCCCCCACAGCCCCATCCCGCTGCCAGCACACCCGGCGCCCGCCGGGGCACGCCTCAGCTTCCCGCTTCCAGCGGTGCCTTCCCGAAGGGTATAACCCCCACGGCTCCCAGACTTTCCCGCCCGAGGGAACCCGCCCGAGCGCCGCGGGCAGGGCGGGCAGGCGGCCCCGCTACGTACCCGGAGACAATCTTGCCGCTGAGGATCTCGGCGGGGGCCATGGCGAGGGCCGGAGGGCGGGCGTGCAGCGGGCGTAGAGCAGCTGAGCGCGGCGGGGCTCCCGGGCCGTGTGCGGGACGCGCTACCCCCGCAGCCACCCCACTCCCGCCCCACGTGGCCCCGAACTTTCGGCGGCCCCGGCCCCGCCGCGCAAGCGCTGCCCCNCACATTTGTCCAACATCAAGTCACCAAACCACTGGCCAGAAAGCTGGCCAGAAAGCTTTCCTAGAACTGGCCTTCAAGGGATGTATTTGCACTAAGTAATCACGTTAGAACTGGTGAAGGTGTAGCTTCCTGTCAGATCTACGCAGTTGTCCACATGTACTGTTGTTTGCATAACCGATGCATTTCTGTACTCTGCAGGCCAGTTCACATATTTTAGGACCTTTCTTAGAGAGTTGGCTGTCAGTGGTTTTCTCGCACGTGTGGCCAAATGAGTGATTAGCATCCAGCCAGAGCTGGGGATGGAAAAAGCAGTTAAATATCACTGAGACAGAATTGCCCAGGCAAGATAATGCTGTGACCCAGAGAACTGTTAAGGAACTCATCAGCGTTCCCTGCTAATGTCTAGCACATGGTTAGAGAACAGATCCATAACTCAAGAAACTGGTGATAAAAAGCTCCAGGGCAGAGAACTGGCAAATGGGGATTGATGCTGGGCTGAACCCACAGTGCTGTTGGGGAATAGTAGCACATTCCTGTGCCTCCAGTAAACCAGTGCTTTTGCTGTTTTGGGACCTAGCAACATATGCCACATGTTGGCAGTACAGCAAAGAAATGGGATAATTTCACTGCAAATCATCAAGCTATGGAGAATCAGGACTGAATGCTAGAACAGCAGTGTTCCTGCTGAGAATTTGAGGCTTAAAAGGCCTGTGTGAAGTGCTTTCACATAGACTTTGCTTTACATAGAATGCATGACTTTGGAAAAATAAAGTATCTGCTCCAAAGACTTTGCTGAGAAAACTTTAAATCCTGCTACTCCATCATGTAATCAGCTCACAAAGGGATTTGGGGAACTCTCAGATTTTGAGAAGGGAGAAATGCAGATCTTACAGCTTCCACCTAGGGCACAGAGCTGGAGGATAGAAATATACAGGCCCTTCTGTTTCAGAAGCTCAGAGGCTTTAAGTTTGCTTCTTTGTCCTTCTAGGAGGGGAATATAAACTATACAAAGTTCAAAACTCATCTGAGAATAAGGTTTTTCTGCTTTGTGTTTCCTTTCATACACTAAAAAGTAACATATTTTCTGCTTTTTTCTGCCCTTTTTTTTTTTTTTCTGTTGAGGGTAGAGATTGCTACCTTGAGTGATTAAACTACCTAAAGTTAACAACATGTTGTAATTGTAGGATTAAAGGTCAGAAATTTCTCTTCAGGAGTGACTTGGAAAAGAGAGAAAACGTTGTAGTTTAGGGTTTTTATACGCTAAGTAAAAAAATGTAGGAATAAATACAAAAAGCTAGAAGGAACTTCTTTTTCCCTTTCATTATTTGTTCCCTGTATTTCCTGGAATGCAGCAACAGGCACTTGCAGTCAAAACTAAGATTATGCAATGGGTAAAGAGAACGGATTTTTCTAGGCTGCTTAAAATTCTGTGCCTTAGTTGTTTCTTCTGTTGCCTTTATCTGAGGCCTGAATGAACTCTGGGAGGGGAAAATGACCCGGTGTTAAGAAAAAAAAACCACAAAAGATGAACTCCTTCAGCTAAGGACTGGATAAGCTCACAAAAACAATTTTTGCCAAAAATAGACCTGACACTCAGGATTGCAGTGTAAAACCATCAGGCAGGGAAAGAAAAAAAGAAAACCCTTTTCTTTAAAATATTCAGGTGACCTTATTTGCGGAGTGAGCAGAAGACCCTGTTGCCATCAGGAGCTGTAGATTCCTGCCCAGAGCTGCTAACTTACATGATTTACATTTGCGTGTGAGCAATAAACCTCCCTTCTTGCTTTTCTTAATGCCCCAGCTCCTGAATAATAGATGTGTCACGATGACAGAGAAAACTTTGAAAATTACCCAGATTTTTTGCAGGAAATGAACTAAGAATACTTCCAAACTTCTTCTATTACTCCTTTAGTTTTGATCCAGATTCTAATTTTTGGGAAGGGACAGACTCATGAATTTTAGATATGCTTATGCCAGAAAATCAGACTAACCTTCTTTTGTCAGAGCAGGAAGTCCTTTTGTATTTCTAACTTGTCTCATGAGGCAGTCAAGCTGGGATTGTTCCTCAGAAGTTGTGCACATCATGTCTCTAAGTAAGAACATGTTCTTTAACATTTATTCTTAATTTTCATCCTGAGATCAAAATGCTGGAAAAGGACAGGCAAAGGAACAGAAAAGGGATTATGTGATGAGAAATGTCTGAGCTTCTGCTCAGCTCATATCAGAGCCATATCCAGCCCTGAAATGCAGTAAAAAAAGTTAAAGTTCCTATTCACGTATAGGAACTCTCAGAGAAACACAGTGGTAAAGGAGACAAACGTTGTAAAAATGTTTACAAAGTTGACAGCAAAGACCAATGTTTTATGCATTCAGTACCAAAGCAGACTTAATACCTAATGGTTGTTAGGATAAAGAAGGATAAAAACAGTTAGCTTGGGACAGGCTGAAGCCTCAGTGTAAGAGAGTTCTCTCTGCTCTGAGCGTTGTCCCAGCACAGTTGTTCTCCCTCACTCACCTCCCTGCCAACATCCCTGGGTTTGATTTGGCAACTCCCACAGTGGGGCTGTTTACCTTTGCATCCACCCCCTCTTACCCAACATGTCAAAAGTTATGAAGGTTGATCTTCAAAAAACCCCTGAAGGCTGCAAAATACATGCCAGAAAGACTTTCAGTGTTACTGATGAGCTAACAGCTGTGCCCCTGATGACACAGGGCTCCAGAACCTGTAATTTGTCATGAGAAACTGACCACAGACCATCAAAGTGAGGAAGAACATTAAGCTGTGCCTTACCCATTAAGTGGGATGGCTAGGATAGGACGTTGTCACCAGTGAAGGGGGAGGACCAGAAAAGTTAGATTAGTTTTATAAACCTTGGTCAGAAAAGAGATTTTGAGAAAACCTGTTTGCAGTAGGCTTTGATACTTCAAATGTGTATGGGGAACTTTTCCTGCTTAGAGATGCCTCACTGAGCAATGAACGACATTACCCAAGAATGTACCTGTATTTACCATGATGAGGGACACAGCTTTGTCATGGGGTAGCAGTGACACATTTAAATACATTCTATTGGTCCACTCTCCCTTTGATCAGGGGATGACTGAACTTTGACGTAAGGCTTGAGATTGATCTCAATGTACGCGCTTTGGAACAGCCCTTATAGCTAAGCTGCGTTAATGAAATAGTGGATGGCTTGAGCTATGATTTGTTCCATCATAAAGTGTTTCCCAAGTGTAGTTGTCTCCTAATCTGTTTGGCCATATCATGTGTTCCATCACTGAAATAAGAAAGTGATGACACAGCCAGCTGTTGGACAGTCACTACAGAAGTAGCTCTCCTGGGTTAGGATGGTGTTTGCTCTCTGGCTTTCTCAGGGTTCCTGGTCTGATGGCTGAACCAGTAGAACAGATACTTGGAGTGCTCATTGTCTACTTCAGTGCAAAAGCAGACACATTAACCAAACCACTTCCAAACACAGATTTAACTCCAAGAAACTGGTTTTTTGTAACACCTGTAAAGAGTACTTTCGTCATGGCTATTTCTGGCAGGGAGGTACAGCTGGTTGTGTCCCACAAAGTGCGGTAACAAACAGACCTCTCAAATGCTTTCTTGACCCCTGTCTCCAGCTTGCTGATCACTTGCCTACCATGCAGGGGTTTTGTATTGACCGTTGTTTATCTGTCTCCCTAAAGATGGCAATAACCAGCTCAGATTATCTCTGAATTTCCACTTGTGTTACTGTGCCAATGACACAGATTTGTACATAGTTGAGTGAATTTTCCATTGGCTGTTCTTCCTGGTCTTGTAGCTTCCTTTAGCTACATCGTCTTACCTTCAGACAGAAATCCAACAGTTCCCACTGACCTCTTAGGGATCCCACAGAAGGTCTTGGTAACAGTTTGAAGAATTTTGTGTCACGCTTGATTCCACTGAGAACAGAGCCAGAGTGCTTGATAAATGTGGGCCCTAGGCTGTCCCAACTCTTTGATGTTAAGAGGGAATTCAGATCAAAGAAACCATTTTCTAAGTAGTTCACTCTCTCACATAGTAACCATTCCTAATACTTCTACAGCATATTGGGGCACTATGCAGTAAACAACAGCCTAATTCACTGTCCCAACCTGCCTGTGAGTCGAGTATTACCTCATTTTCCAGATAAGGTAGCTGAGAAAGAAGGGAATATTGATTGCCTAGAGCAGAATACAAACTGAAGCAATGGAGCTGCGATTAACTACCTTGACATTTCCACCTCCTCCTAATTCTCTTTGGCTACAAGTCTTTAGTTAACAGTGTGTGGCTTCAGACTACTTCCCCCCTACCCGCCCCCCCCACTTTTTTTTTTTTACCAGCTGCTAAATTTCACTAGAAGACTATGAAAAAAGCATTTCCAATACTTTTCAAGGAAATAGTTCCAATACCAATTCCACCTTTCTAACTGCATAGGGAGTTACACATGCTGACACGGCAGAGGTAGGCAGGGAGAAAGGTAAGTTTCAGGGCTGCAGGTAGAAGGATGTCCAGAAAACAATCTTTCCATTGCAGTTTAATCTTCACTGCCTCCCAGATAATTCTCCCAGCCCAGGCAAGAACATCCCTGGCAGAGCAAGATTGCAGAGCAATCTCAGCCAAGCAGATCCTGCTCTTGCAGTGTCTGACAGTGGGAGGGTGAAAAGATCCTATAAAGTCTATGGTGGGGGAAGTCCAAGAAACCAGCTTTCCTACAGACCATAATTCCAGCAAGTGAGATATTTGGAGTTAAAAATAGGTATAAATGCACTTCATTTGCACTGCAAACTTGAGTGATGCAGTCTTTGTGCTTCTCTTAATATCCATACACTGAGCAGTGTTTGATGGTGCACACAGTTCATAGTATGAAACAGGCTTAAGGAGTTGTACCTTCAGTGTGCTTTTACTTACAGCATTCCTGATTCCATGTCCTTTCTCTGTAATTGCCTCTAGATCATAGGACTGCCTATAACAGATCAGACAAAAGGTTGTCCCAGCCCAGGGTCAGGGCTCTGACAGCGACCAGATGCAGATGTGTAAGGAAGACTATAGGAACAGGGCAAACAGATTATATTCCTGGTCTCCAACCATTTGCAGCTGAAAGAATTTCTGAGACAAACAGGATAATAGAAGTGGGGGAGAAATAGGGTAAAGTTAGGGACAAACAACAGTTTGAAGCCTGTGCTTTCTGTTCTCAGAGGTTTATGAGAGACATAGATCCTTTCCTTATGTTATATCATCTATAGAATGTCTCAATTTTTCTCAATAGACAGGATCTTTGTGTTCTTCTCCTTTTGCATAACACCTCTTGTCCCTGTGAGTCTGTTGGTTAGTTTTAATGGTAAAAGCATTAAAAAGGTACCTCTGCATCCTGTAGTGAATTATTTTTTTCCCTTTTTTGAAACATGCAATTTTTTTCTCTCTGAAATATGGATACATTTGCCCACTGTGCTTTGTTATCTCCCTTTTGGGGTTATTCATAATTAGACTTTAATTTCTCCTAGGTAACAAGCAACAGGACACGAGGAAATGGCCTCAAGTTGTGCCAGGGGAGGTTTAGACTGGATATTAGGAAAGATTTCTTCACTGAAAGGGCAGTCAAGCATTGAAACAATCTGCCCAGGGAAGTATTGGAATCACCGTCCCTGGCAGTGTTCAGAAATACATAAATGGAGCTTAGGAGTATGATCTAGTGGTGGACCTGGCAGTGTTAGGTCAGTGGCTGGACTTGAGGTTGGTTATTTTCCAACCTTAATGATTCTATGAATCTTGGCATTAAAAATAAAAATCTGTATTTATCTGCCATTGGTCATGTTTGATGACTATTTGTAATTGGAAAGAAACAATAAGCTGAAGGAGGAAGAGGCCTAACTGAACTGCTCTGGAGAAGCAGATCTTTGTATGATGTACTGTTCATATGAGCACATGGCCACACACATATGAAACGGATCTTTTTTCCTTGAAGGTCTCCTAATTGAAGTACTTGCAGTTGAGTTTAGCTTTGTGCGAGCACAGTTTGAAAGGACTTAAAAAGAAAGACTTAAATGTGCAGCCTTTTCCACTATCTCATTTTTTTTTCACTCTAAATAGTATGAACATAATTGAACTCAGTGAAAGCTTGTTCCACAGTCATTTATATATGTGCCTATATACACATGGCTGTATTTCCCAGTTTGTATGCCTTATATTGCAGATTTTTGTATCCCCAACATTTTTCAGCTTCTAGTCATAGTGATCACGTTTCTGCCCTTTCCTTTTGCCTAAGAGCTGAGTGATTTGTCTGGTATTTACACCAAGAACTGCTCCATTTATAAATGAGGCAGAGCCTGGTGAGGCACGTTTTTCAGAGACACTTTGCTAATGTTTGCCCTAAAGCTGTGGAGTGTGTCCCTTCCCTCATGCTCAGCTGCATCAGGGAAGAAAAGCAGTGAATTAACCTCACAAGTCTGCAGAGCTCTAGTGCCTGTCCTGCACATCTCTGGGAGAAAGATTTCTCTAAAGAACAGCAAGGCTTGCTCATGTCTGCTACTGTGAGCTCTTCCTGAGCTTTCTGATTCATAAACCAGATGGAGATCTCATTAGAAAGTCTGTGCCATGAGATGGTCCATCCTTTGCTCCTGTCTCCAAGACCTTTAAGTAATCCTGCAAGGCAGTGGTAATGTTTTGTCCTATGTCAGCCATAGCTGGTGAAAAGCACAATAAAGACCTTTCTGGTCCTCTCTATTGTTTTGAAGCTTTGTATTTTGACATCTGTAGTCTGAGCACCCTGGTGCAGATGCTTGTGTATGTAGTAATTCTGCTCTGGAGCCCCCGTGTTTTGCAGATGAAAACATCATGAGCCTGTGCTCCAAACTGTTCCTGGGACAGAGACAGTGGCTGGGGCTGCCTGGGCCCACAGGAAGATTCAGAGCCTGTAGACTTGCAGTGGAATGGAAATATGGTGAGCTCAGCAGGGAGAAGTCTGCTTGGCCTGTGATTCCTCTTTATGGCCTAGAAGCCTGGAGAAGAAAATGAATAATCCTTCCAAGAGGAGCTGTGCCAAGTTGGGATGTTACTGGTGTCCCTTGTGCCCACCAGAGCAGTGTAGGACTGGCAGGCAGATTCTGAAGGAGGCTGAGTCCCCGTACTGATCATTCAGGATCAGCAAAGACAATATTGTAGCAACGAGCCAGACAGCTGATAACAAACAAGACAAGCAGACTGTGCCCTGAGACCTCTCCTGCAGTGTAACATTGACACTGGTGCAGGCGTTCACCCTGTGGACGTTCACAGTGGGATGTCAGTATAGGAATAGATAAGCAGTATGCTCTAAATTGCTGCCATTGTTTAGAGCAGTTTAATTTGAAATGTGCTTACTAGCTGGTGTTTCTGGATGGCAGGAGTGCACAAAGCATGCTGAGACTTAGGACTCTGAAGAAAGTTTCTTGTTTCTTTTCCTCAGCCTTGGAAAAAAAAATAAGCAGAGCGCTCCCCACAGCCTGCATCCACAGTGATGCTGAGTGCCCAAAAATGGATTTGAGTTCAAAGGATCAGGCTTTGAGGATGGACTGGAAGAAAGAGGCCTTTACTTCTACAGCCATCTGTTACCCGTGGCCCTGTGTGGGGTGGTTTGTGCCCCCATGTCACCTTCCCAGGTGTGGCTGCAGTACTGTTCCATCTCCTGCTTTCCATGGGGATCCACAGCTCTGCAAGAAGAAGGGGAGTATCCCAGAATTTGTTGGATGGAACATGATTGGTTCTGGTTTTGTTGTTTGTGCAGGAATCCTTCTCTGGTTTAGGAGAGCACTTTGTAATATATTTTTGGCCAAAATTCCTCTTGAACCATTCTGGCTTAGCTGGATCCAAGTGCTGTTGAAATCAGTGGGGTTAATTCTGTGCCTGTTGGTTCACAAAAGTTTGTGTGTTGTCATGCCTGCACCCCCTTATCAGTGGATGTCTCTTGAGGTGTGACATTACTGTTCATCACCATTGATGTTAGCAACATTAATGGTATTTTAAGAGTGAAAAGTACAAAAAATACAAATTTGTTATCCTATAAAGAGAAACCACCGGCCAAGGGCTTAGATTTTGTTAAAAGAGGAGTCTCTCAGTGGCATTATTAACATAAATATTTCAATTGATTTATGTAGATAACTTTTTTTATTTGCACCAGTAACAGAGTTGCCTTTTAAACTCAGCATATTCAGCTGTGCTACTGCTGTACATCTGAGCTGGATTACTGGGAGCTGGGGGAAGCCTCTCCTGTGGCATTGACATCTCTCACAACTGCAGCTGAAGAACCCTGAATTCAAGCTAAAAGTGACTCTGTGCTGGAACTGAATTGACCAATCTGTCAATAACCTAAGGTGCTAGTCAGAGAGGAAGGGATTCATTTGGGATGCTTTCTCTTGCTGCATATGAGGAAGCTTTAGGGTGGAGCAGGGGTATGAATCCTGAGAGGTCAGGGGTCTGTGTGCTTGCAGGCAAGAGTCTGGGCATGAGGAGCTGTGTGTACATCTGCACTGCCCTCAGCTCGTGTCTCAGCAGCTACAACTCCTTCCCCACCTCACTGCTCCCAGTGTGAAGCATTCCACAATTACCTTTTAAATATAAGAACTGATGCTGGTAGCTCTCAGTGTGATGTTTATTATCTAAGTGTGATTATTATGAGGGGAAGAACATCCATGTTAGAGCTAAAATTGCTCACAAACACAAGCATAGACTCACACTTTCCTTTAGTCTCTGTGATTTACCATTCTCAATTGCCCCAGTGCTGCTCAACGAGCTGGAAAAACAGTTGGGATATGGAGCTTGGCTTTTGCCCTGACTGTTTCCCACCAGTACCCATCTTACAGATCATGCAGGCTTAGACTTGGAAGATTTATATCATGTTATGAAGGAGAATTGGCCAATTTGTCTGCTTGCCATTGGCCATGCGACATCCCTTGAAGGCCCTGGGAAGTAGGGAATGGAGGAGTCTGGTGGGCTGCCGGTGTTCTGCCAAACTGCACTGCAGGGTACATGTGACAGAGCCTGTGCTGAGCATCTGGAAGAGCTCAGGCTTTCTTTCTAACTGTCCCAAGTATCACCATGAGATAAACATGTGCTTCTGAGCTTGGACTTGAAACCAGGCAGCTTGACAGCAAGATGAATTTGGGCTTAAAGCTGAACTTAGAGTGAGTGAACAACATTACACAGGTGTAGTGGGTGACCCTGTCTGGGTGCCAGACACCCACCAAAGCCTCTCACTCATTCCCCTCCACACCTGGACAGGGGAGAGAAAATATAATGAAGGTTCATGAGATGAGATAAGGACAGAGAGAGATCACTCACCAAATACCATCACGGGCAAGCTGGACTCAAATTAGAGATATTAATTGAATTTATTGCTGACAAAATCAGAGTAGGATAATGAGAGGTAGTACAAGACCTTAAAGACACCTTCCCCTCACCTTTTCCTCCTTGCCAGCTCTACCTCCTCCCCACCAGCGGCACAAGGAGGCAGGGAATGGGGGTTATGGTCAGTTCATCACGTGTATCTTCTCCCACTGCTCAGGGAGAGGAGTCCTTCCCCTGCTGCGCTCTGGGGTCCCTCCCACAGTTCTCCGTGAACTTCTCTAATGTGAGATCATCCCATGGGCAGCACTTCTCTCCAGACTGCTCCAGAGTGGGTCACTCTTCCATGGGGTCAGTCCTTCGTGGACAGGCTGCTCCATCGTGGGTCCCCCATAGGGTCACAAATCCTGTTTCTACGGTGCTCGCTATAGCTGTACAATCAGAAAAGTCTGAAGGGGAGTGTCTTCATGTGTGCACAAATTAGAAAATGTGGGCATAGTTCGTGTCCATGCCTCCCTGATACTTTCTAAGGAATTCACAGTGAACTCTGGAGCTTTTAGCACTTCTTATGTGGAGTTGGCTGCTACACATTAGGAATTTGATGGTATTGGTGGTCCCTTCAGGAATCATCTGTTCCCAGAATCACCAGTTGAGAACATCAGAGACATTCATGTCATAATCACTTTGTAACAATGGTTCCTGACCTTATTTTAGCAAGCTTTGGTAATGTCTTTTTTCTTATCAGTCCTGACCTCTGGATCCAGCTGATCTCTCTGCTGTTGTGCCAACAGCTGAGGATGGAAGGGACCTCTTGAGAACCTCTGGTCAAACTGCTCTACTCAGGCACGGTCAGCTAGATCAGTCTGCCCAGAACTGTGTCCAGTTGGGCTTTGAAGATCACCAAGGATGCAGAGCCTGTAGCCTTCCTGGGCAACCTACTCCAGTGTCCAGCCACCCTCACATCTCCTTTATTGTTGTTGCTTTTCCCCTTTTGACTCAGCTACTGCCTCCTTGAACTACTTATGCTGAACTGTGCCCTCTGCTCTAGCCATCTCTAACACTTGCACATCTCCCTCCTCAGGCCCACCTCATGTTAGGAAGCTCTGAGCCAAACCTGAACAGGTGGTAATCCCACTACAGGAGAATATTCCTAGGAAGCCTTTCTTCTTGGTACTACTTGAATGTATGCTTTGACCAGTCAGGAAACAGAATTTATTTTATGAACCCAGAGCATTGCCTATCAATAAAGCCTTTCTGAGTCAACTTTACAGAGCAGAATGAGCAGTTAATTAGTACATGAAAAAGACAACATAACCTCCTATCAGTTGCTTCTTGTAAAACTTCATACTTTTTCAGCACTGTATTTTAAGAAGTGCAGAATGTTATTGTGTTTTCTTTTGTGGGATTTGTTACAGCAAGGTTGCTATCATCAAGGGAAGAGGCTAATATTCAACTCAGCCTGATTACTCTTTAATCTAGAGTTTACTGAAGACTTTGTACACCCACATTAAGTGCCCAGTGAGAGCCAGTGTTTCTAATGGGAGGAAGAGGGGTTTTCCTGAAGATACAGGCAGCAAATGCTGCTCATGATGATGCTGAAGTAAAAAAATTATGTCCCATGTCTCAGAGTTAGCAGATCTCAAATACTTCCTTATGGCAGGCTAAGAAATGAACAAATAAGGAGCTGAGTGATGCAGAGAGTACCCACACCAAACCCCATCCTTGGGTCAATCATTCAAACTTGACCAAGATAAGAAGCTAAAATTCCCTTGTTTGGTTTTGGGTGTCACTCTGCTGCAGCAGGATCCTAGGATAATGCTGTTCCTGCTGTGGTGTGATGGAACATGCTGTGACATCCCAGCTCACTGAAGTGGGTGGGAATCTTGCCATTTGTTCTGTGACTATCAGTGACTTCTGTTATCACAGGTGATGCAACATCTGTGGTACAATGATACAAACGTCACAATGTAGGTGCTCGACCCTGTGGAAAAAAAAAAGCAAACAAGCAGTAACAGCAGCTGCCAGCGAAGGCAAATAAAGACTTGGAGGAAGGTAAGTTGCTCAGGATTTTTTTTTAACTTTTACAAAGTGTTCTGGATGCACACAGAATTTCTATTCTTGTTAATTAGCTCTGAAGAATTAGTCATCTTTTCTTAATAGTGAGAAATATTTTGGCTATAGCACAAGTTCAAAGTTAATGCTCCGCACACAGCAAGAGCAGGAATCGGTGCTTCACCGATATGAATATGAATTTCACAAAGAACTTCTTTAATTTTACTGTGTGAGGTCTAGGTTGGGTTACCTGTCAGCTATGTTCATAAGCTGTTCGCTGTGGGCTGAGCCCTCCAAAATCCAAGGAGCCAGCTGAAAGCAATCACTTCAAGTGTGGTTTTAGACTTTCTGAATATGTCCCTGACTGCACAGGTACGGCAGATACTGCATCTGGTTATGGTGAAGGTCAGCACAAGCTGAAAATATGCACAGAGCAGAAAGGACATTTTAAGCTGTGTGTAACGAATGTCACAAGCTCACTCTCTCTGTGCTTTTCCACAAAACCCCAACAGCTGTATTTAAACAATCTTGAAGGACTCTCTTGGTGAAAGGCAGTGCTGTCGCTTCCAGTCCCGAGGGAGCGATGGATATGAACTGAACCTTTCCCCACCCTCTCATGACAAGGGGCAGTGGCAGCACATGCTGAACATTCAGACAGTGGCAGTATTCCCAGCGAAGCACATGCTCCCCTGAGCTTCAGGAGCAGAACTGGCTGGGCCAGACAGCATTTTGCCAAAGGCCTTTCTGTGATCCCAATTCTGCTTGGAGGGAGCCAGTTATTTGTAGAAAGCAATGTGAGTTCTCCTGTATCGGTCTCTTCCTTGCAAACCATTGCTCTTCGAGAAATGTTTTGGCAATGCCATGTCCTGCAAGTGGTAATATTGTCAGAAGTCTCTCTTGAAAGAGTCCAGATATCCTGCAGCTTACTGGGAGAGTCTTCTACACCGTTCAAAAAAAAAAGGGGAAACATGTTAGACTGAGTTCAGCAGCCTGTGAATTAAGTATAACCTTCCCCTCAAGCCTGCTTTATAAATATTTATAGTTTCCATTATTTTGAACAAGAACTTTGTGGATCTGTTTGTTCTGCCATTTGCCCTAGTACCAAAACCATTCATGGAATTAATCTGCTAAAATCGAAAATGTTAAAAGGCAAAGCAGTTTCCAGCTGCCTAGTGTGAGATCTTTAGACTGAGAATAGACAATAGAGTGTTTTTTCTTGTGAGGTGACCTGCCTTTGGTTTTCTCCTCAGAACCCCTCCTATAAAGAATGAAATCGGTTACACACTTTTCCATCAGAGTATTTCAGTACTGCATTTTCCCTCCCACATGTAATAAATGTGCTCCACCGTACACTGAGTTTAGTGACCACATTGCCCTTGCATGCCAGAACCTGGAAGACAGGACCCGAGGTAGATGCACAGTAAATTGTGCAGCTAAAGCTGTTATTCAGATATTTGACACGAAGGGGAGCTCTGGTAACAGAGAAGAGAAACTTGCCCTGCATCATGTGCAGACACTGAACGGGAAAGGATGGTGGAAGGCTGCTCCCAGAATTAGTCTGGTCCTACGGCTTTATTTGCAAAAGCTAAGTGTATTTATCTCATTTGTTAATAAAGAGCTCTTTTTGTGCAGGCAGCTAAAGCCTCTACAGCTGGTGAGATAATCGCCTGTGTCTGTGTGCTACGGAGCTCCCGCCTGTCTGGCTGAAGACAAAAGATTTCTTTTTGTCTTACTCATCTTTTAGGTTTCAGCCCCGGTTCTACTGACTACAAATTAGTTCAGTCCCTATGACTCCTTGGTTTATGCCAAGTCTAAAAAACAGGGTACATACTTTATCAAGGTCCTGTTATAAAATGATCTCATATGTATTGCCCCGTTGTTCTTAACAAGGGAAACAAAATAGTATCATTTAATGAATTCTTTTCTGTTTTCCTATGGGCAGAATAAAGGCAGAAGGAAAGTTAAAAATTTTGGGGGATTGCAAAATAATTGTCAGGGAGCAGCAGGGGCTGGTTTCTCCATAAAGGAAGGTGAGCCACGAGCAGAGGGTGATTCCAGCCTGGTCAGTGTCTTCACTGATGGCTGAACTTAGAATCACAGAATGGTTTGGGTTGGAAGAGACCTTAAAGACAATCTTGTTCAAACCCTGCTGCCACGGGCAGGGACACCTTCGTCTAGACCAGGTTGTGCAAAGCCCCATCCAACCTTTGAATCCAGGGATAGGGCATCCACAGCTTCTCTGGGCAACCTGTTCCAGTGCTTCACCACCCTCTGAGTAAAGAATTCCTTCCTAAAAGCTAATCTAAATCTCTTCTCTTTTGGTTTAAAACCATTGCCCCTTATCCTATCACTTATCTGTCTGTGTAAAAGGTCACTCTTCTTCATTTTTAGTACCCCCTTTAGGTACTGGAATGTGCTTTGAGGTCTCCCTGGAACCTTCTCCAGGCTGGACAACCCCAGCTCTCTCAGCCTGTCTTCATAGGAAGAATGTCTTCATGTCTTCATGTCCTGTCTGAACATGGTGGACAGAGATGGATGATGGTAACAGGGTTCATCAATAGTCCCAGATCAGGCAAGTAATGAACCAAATCCAGGGTCCAAACTGGGATCAGGAGCAAATGGAGACAGGGTTATAGACAGGGGTACCACATGGGTCCAAAGTTGATCCAGGATGCAGGGACAGAGATAGGCTGAAGACAAACTAAAATGTGCATTCCTGGGGTCCATCCACCTACAGCACAGCTCTATGGCCTGCCCAGGACACCAGGCCCAAGACTGGACTGCAGACATGTTTGAGTAGAACTCATCTTGGGCAGGGGCTGAAGTCCCTGATGGGCCCGATCAGGACTGTTCAGGTGTGGTGCAGGGCCAGCAGCCTCCCCTTCCCTCAGAGGGAGGGGCAGGGTCCTGCATTTGCTGTGGGACAGCCACCAGCACAGCATGTAATGAATAGCCTTCCTGGCAGCTGAAAACAAACTGCCTTCAGAGGGAGATCTATAAAATAAATATTGTTATGCTGCATTGTGGATTACAGATTCTTCAGAGACTTGGTGAAGTAGGGGAAAAAATCATCATTTGGGCCTTCTGTAAGATTAGTTTTAGTCATGATAGTGAAAAATGATTATCAATCATTGCTCTTCTGGATTTTTGTCATCAGGCTTTTAAAGCACTGCAATCTGCATTGCAGGCTTTCCCTAGCAGCAGCCTGAATGCCAGAAATTTTTTCCTCATTTACACCCAAATGATAACTTGCTTAATACTTCTCATTTGCTTTTCACCCGAAGAGCACAATTCATGAGAAAAAAACTCTTATGCTTTTTGAAAGAGTAGGACTTAGTTCTCTTACATAAGGCAGTTTGTAACTGCACCCTTCCTCCAGCATCTGGAGAGGTTTGAGCAGGATATTAAGCAGTTTATGTCTTTGTATGACAGATCATTTGTTGATTGCTCACTTGCTATACATTTGCATGATGAACTGCCTCAAGGTTGAGGAAGAAAAACCCTTTTCTTGTTCTGTCTGCATTTTCAGTTCAAAATTCAAACAGTCTGATTTGAATTTTCACAGAATCATTGAATATCTTGAGTTGGAAGGGACCCATGAGGATCATTGAGTCCAGCTCCTGGCCCTGCACAGGACACCCCAAGAATCACACCATGTGTCAGAGAGCATTGTCCAAGCACTTCTCAAGCTCTGTCATGCTTGGTGCTGTGACCACTGCCCTGGGGAGTCTGTTCCAGTGCCTGACCACCCTCTGGGTGAAAAACTTTTCCTCCAGCCTAAACCTCCCCTGATGCATCTTTATGCCATTGCCTCGGGTCCCATCGCTGGTCACCAGAGCTGCAAACTTACACAGTTCCTGTTATCTCTTATATTATTGTACCCCAGTTAGCCCAGTAGCCCTTATCTCCTCTGACTGTCCAGGTTAAGGAAAATACTGCTCAGTGTAAGGGTCTCACCAAATGTTTTTATCTCTGAAAGACATGTCTAAAGCCTGTAATCAACAAGGTGTGATGGTTTCTTGTTTAACTAGTACTGTCTTCATCACATCTAGGAGGTCTCTGACATTTTCCTGTGGGTCTTACAATCCTCACATTTTGTCAGGTGGAACTGTATGATTAGATGAGTAGCAGATAGGAAGATAATGGTGTCTGCATGAAAACCTGGTTAGTTCTTCTGGCAAATAAGAATTTTAGCTATGAATTAGGTTGCTTGTGTCCTCCCTGTTTTAGACATCCTGCATTTCCAGTAACACACCTCTTATTTCTGATACTAAGCCATGATTATTTGATCCGATTATATGGACTGTACCTGCCTACTTAGTAATTCAGATGCTTCATTTCACCATATGATTTTGGGTTTTCTGCAATCTAATCATGCTCTTCGTAGGTATATAGCTACATTAAGATTAGATGGATAATTTCACACCCACAATGTCCTAGATTAAACTTGTATATCATCACAGAAGTCAGAATTGCACTGTTTTTCTTTCTGGCTAGCTGGTTGTCCCCTCTGTTAGATCAGCTTATTGAAAAAGATCCCACAGAGAAGCAGATTTGGTTTTGAAACTGAGACCAGTGTTGCCTTTTGCGCCAAAAAAATCATGGATCATCTGCAGCTGCTCTTCTTCTCACTGGCATGGATATTACCAGACTGGCTGAGGCTGGTGGGACTCAGCCAGACTTGATCCAAATAGAAGTGACTTTTGGATACTCAGCAAGTGAAGAAAGCCAATATACTATGGTATGACACTGGTCAAACTTCATCAAAAAAAGCAGCCAGGAAATAACTAGGGGTGACTGATTGGATTTTGGGTTCACTAATGTGCTAAAATAGATTAGAATTTCAAAACAATTGCAGTAGATCTAGCAGATTCATACTACATCAATTATACAAAGATATGATAAGGACTGGTAATTTGTTACCTGGAGACTGCACCAAGCACCTCACACATGCACGGATTGGAACTCGTTAGCTCTCACTCCAATGAGTGCACCAAAAGTGTAGCAAATAAACAATGGAGAGAAAACATCTATCAAAGATCGTATTTTAAAAAAAAACAGAAGAGGAGGGACACTCATACATAATCACAGTTTCTCATTTTTTACATGAAACTGATTAGTTTAAAAGTGCCTACTTCTGACACCTGTTTCCATGACAACAGAAGCAGCAGCTAGAAATGGCATCCTTTGAGTTCTTGTTGGTTGCACAGGCACAGGAAACTGGAGATATCGTATACAGGCATTGGGACCATTCAGTAGAGTGTTGTCAGGAGAAGAGGAAGGTTTCATGGTGTGTTAAAATCCCTTAACACACTTATAGAAACTCCCTACCGCTAATATTATTCATATTCTTTTAAAAAAATAAAAAGTTAAAGGTAATTTTCAATTTAAAGCTAAAATTATCAGCGAGAAGTACATTTTGCCTTGAAAAACTGCACCTCTCAAGCAGCTAATAACATGAGGCTTGGAAAAGAAACACTAAATGTAACAACATTATTGTATTATTCTGTGCCTCTAAAACTGCCTGATAGACACTTATTTGCCTTTTATCACATCCTTTCCTTAATGATATTGCATTACATCTAATTTCAATATGTGCTGGCAAAACATCTTTTTTATGTGTTGTTGAATCATATATTTACTTGGAGTTTGTTACAATGAACAATCTTAGTTTTCTGTGTGACTTGCCTGAATATTTTCTTGGACCAGAAGTGTTTTGCAATGGAAAACTTAGGCATGAATTCCTACTTAGTTGTGCAATACGTAAAATCTGGAAAGGACCACCACCAGCATGATGGAGTGTTGTACTTCTGTGGAAGTTGTTGTTCAGATGTCTTCCATGTAAAATGGATGTGTGGGCCATTTGTGCAAAATTTCTGAATGTTTGCAAAGTATCAGATCTGAGCAGCCCTGGACTAAGCATGACAGCTTCCTGCTTCTTCCACAAATTCACTTTCTTTCCTAACAAATGCAGACTGTTCTTTCATCCAGAAAGTGTATTAAAAAAAACATGATTTATGAGTCCTAACACGTATGAGTTAATATATAGTGTAGAATAAAGTTGTACTTAGAAAAACATCTTGTTTCTAATGTTGACCAATAATTGATGTCCAAGAAAGGAAGAGTTCCTATATGGAGTGATCCTTCCTTTCTATGACTAATCTAAACTAATCTAAGTTTAGTTTTTGTGTGAAGGTGTAAAATCCTTTTTCTTGTATCTGGTTACAGGTACTTAATTGTGCAATCTCTTTTCCTAAGCTCATTCTTCAATAATCTGCTGCATTCCACGTTTGACAGGATTGAGTTTTTTGGCAACTCTTTTTTTCCCGAAGGGAAAAACCCTCAAGAAAACAAGGCACAAAGCCTCGAGGCTGCAAGTAACTCATGTGCATGCTGCTTTTGCTGGGAGAGATTTGACAGCTTGCAATTGATGCAATTCCTTGCAGTAACAAAATATTCCTGACCTTTTATTTATCATTTTTATTGCTATTACAGTTATTAACAATTTGGTTGCACCAGTGGTGACACGTGGTACTCCAAATGGAGGGGAGCCATCAGAACCCATCTGGATCCAGCCCATCCATGATGTGTCTCTGCCAGGAGATAGGACAGAGCTCACGCCTCACTCAGCCCCAGTGCAGATGTTATGGGGCTGCAGGGAGTGGCTGAGGGATGTGCACTGTGATGGGATTTGGAGTATGGTTACCCCTGGAGTGACAAGATGTGGATCATCCAAGCTTTTCCTGTGATTACTGTCTTAAATGCCATGAGTAATAATTATAATCAGTGACATTTTTATTATTTCAGACAGTGTCACAGTGCCACTAGGCAGGTTTCTGTGGTGTTTCAGAGCAGATGATGGTGGGTTAGAGACTTTCTTTCAGTAGAAGTCTGGGACCCTTGCTGGGGACTCCATTCTGGATTGGAAGCTGCACCCTGAGGTTGAACTGGTGGCACTGGAACCCTGCCCTTCTACTTGTAGTACAGAATTCTTTATCTGATCACAAGCTCTCTTGCTCCCTTCCCTACCCCTGGAGTGGTACATCAACACAAATAATGCTGGCAGCCTCCAAGAGCAGGACATACGAAGAGACAATATGACAGGCTGGTACTGCTTAGATTCACGCTAGACCATGGAAGGCAGCACAGGAGGTATACGAGATAATCTTTCAAATATTATCAGAGTATGGATACCTGATAATTTGGTATTCAGTGGTATCATGTGCATTTAAGAGCTATTGTGCTACCAAATATCAAGGGATTGCCTCTGACTAATAGAAGTGACTGTGAGAACAGTATGTGAACAGTTTAATTTACTGCTTCCTCTAAGGAGATGCAATTTGAACAATGTTAAACTCTCAACACTCACCAAAGAGATATCTTAACATGCATTTTCAAATATTTTAATCAAAAAATAACTATTATGGACTGTCATGTATGGTCTTATAATCATTATCTTTGGGAAGATCTAGGCTGCAAAGATATTCTAGCCCTCACACACAGGCTATGCTGCAGCTCATTGTAAACAAAAGTAATTATTCCTAGAAAAGTTTTCCTGATTTAAACCAGCTTTCTTATCCATGAGAAGCCAACAAATATCCAAGAGATGTGCAATTTTAACTTTCTTGATATTTGCTTATCCCTAGATACCATTTTCAGCCAATTTTGTTCTGAAGAGTGCTCATTCATATTTTATTCTTGATATCCCTGTAGAGGGAGAAAAAGAAGAGCAGCAACAGCCTAAGAAGAATCTGAGAAGCCAGAGGCAGGTTATCCTCTTACATGACGTTAATGGCAAGAGGATCTGCTGGGATTTCGGCTGATAAAGGTGAGGGTATTCAAGTCCCTCTTTATTTGCAGAGATTATGGGGGGAATCATTGCAATGACTTGCTGTGGCAGTTTTCATGGCTGTGCTCGTCTGTACTGCCAAAGGAAAGAAACTTTTGTCCATTAGACAACTCTTTCCAGAGGGGACATGCTTTTGTTGTTGTCTCTGGTCACATCCACCTGTCATTTAGTAGATAATGAGGGAACTTTTGTGCCCAGCTTAGAAACTCCAGCAGATGTGGAGCTTATTTCTGTCATTGGATGCAATTGACTTTCAGCTGAAATAATGATCCTTCAGGGTGACAAGGACTGAGCACATGCTCCCTGCTGTGGGGTTTTGAAGTCTAGAGGCTTGGCTGTTGAGGAGGTGAGTTGTGATATCCAACTGTGAGTGGCATTTGGGTAAAGTCAGAGGTGAGTTTAAAGCCTCATGCTCCAGCTTTGTAGTGACACTCAATAAACACACCCCTAGGCAGTAACAGCTGAATGGAAATGTGAAAACATGCTCCTCATCCTCCCTCATCTATTAGTGCCAAGTCCCACCTGAGACCAGAGCTTTCTAAGAGTGGACAAGAGGATTTAGCTGTGGGTTAGCATTCCAAATCTTCATGTGCATGCAGTACATCCACAGTCATGCTGTGTCTGGGGCCAAGACCTCAGTAGGTGTGATGAGAGTCAACAGCTCCTCCAAGAAACCAGTAGTATCTCCTCTATAAATTTGAAGCAATATGTCTCCCTGCCTGCCTGAAGTGAACTCTAGCTAAAAAAATGACAATGCTGGCAGGGCATGCATGGTACACATTTTTTGTGCTGAAATAAAAGGTTCTAGGAAAACCTTTTGAAGCATTATGTGCATGGATTCCTCACTGCAGCTGACATGTTCCTGTACAGTAATTTCCAGCTGGTGAAATGTCCCTAGAAAATACATCCTCACCAGCTGCTCCAGGTCAGAGTAATCAATGGCATCTCAGAGGTACAAAATAACTCCTTTGTTGGCTTGCCACTCACTTGTTATATCCACAAGTACATTAAAGCTTTTTGTAAATAATGAAAGGAGTTTGCCGTTGAGTGACAATGGTGTTCCCATATTGTATTATATCCTGTTCATTACTTTTATTCCCTGACTTGAGCCATAAGTAGGACAGCAAAATGTGTCACTTTCCCTGCACATCTGCCTTTTCTAGCTCTGTGCTTCACAATACTTTGAAAGAACATTGGCTGGGGAAGACCAGCACTGCACTCTTTAAAAGGCATTGACTATTCAGGAAATTAAATTTAAAGTTAGTAGAAAAGCTAAAGTGATTTTATCTTAAGAAACAGAGTAAAGTGAATGAGCAGCAGCAGCTGGCTTCATTGAACAAGTGACACAATGAAAGACTAGCAAATTCTCCTTATTTCTCTCTCCTGATTGCTGTCAGTTGGCTACCTCATTGTGAAGAATTATGTTATTTAGCAATAAAAGGAAAGCATGATGCCCTTTATTCCTTGTGAGAAAAACAGCATTAATTCAATGATACCTTGGAATGCTACCAGTTGATGTTCAAGGAAGTACTTATCAAGGGCAAAGTACTTGCTGTTCTCAAGTTTAACAGTAAATCACTTCCACTGCTGTTGGGTTTTAGTGCCCAAATACTTCCTGGGTAAAAAAAAATACCCCCATAAAAAATTACCCCCATAAAAAGTTATGGGGGTACTGGATGATGCAGTTCCTGAAACCAGTCCTTCGGTAAGGAGCACAAAGAGCAGCTATCAGCCTTGCCACAGACATGAGCAAACTCTTCTGATTTTCTCAAATAAAGCAAACAAAGCAAAATCAATCAAACAAACAAACAAAAACCAACTGTGAAATATAAAAGGGTTTTTATCTTTTTTTAGAGATGTACAACTTGCAATTTTCTATGAAAATTGCATTGTGGGAATACTGGTGTAGTTATGAGTCATAAAAAGATTTAGCAAAAAATGCAACAAAGTCACAATCTTTCTCTTAGAGAACACGAGTAACATGCAGTATTTAATAGGCAGGAGAAAATAATTGCTGTTTTTCTGAGTGAAGTTGGTAGTTGATGTTAGTTGATCATGACCACCTTCACAGCCTGAGAAGCAATGCCTTGATGTAGTTTGGTCCTGTTGACAGAGATGAGGCTGTACTGACCATGCAAAATACTGAATAGAACAGTAATATTTTTACAATGACAGGTAAAATATTTCCCAAGCTCTTAATTCCACAAAATTCCACATAAAGAAGAAAAGAAAAAAAAAACCCTAAGTTAAAATTCTGAGCTTACCTTGGTTGGCTGCATTTGTGAGCAATAGATTATTGACAAATTATGACAAAAACCACCAAGAAAAAAGATACAATAGGTCTGTGGCAATGAATATACTAGGAATTTGCAAGATGGATTTGTCCAATTTAAATTGCCATTTCCTTTAGGATTCATAGTGAGTCCTCAAACTCACAGAATTTTTTATCTTCTATTTAAACTCTGGCTACATCACTTTTCTGCAATTCTACAGTATAAATTATTTCCAATAGGATTTGAAGTGCTGCAGTTACATGAGTTTGAAAAATAGGGCATACAGAACCCTATGCCTTTTTTCTAAAATGGTCTTTGTTTCTGTTTTTTGCTTCACTCAAACATCATGAAAATCCACAAGCAGCCCTGCAGAGAAGGACTTGGAGTTCTGGTGGATAAAAAGCTGGACATGAGCCTTAGCAGTTGACATTCTGTGCCAGGGTGACCATTGATGTGGAGTGTGGTCTAAAAGCCTAGCACAAAAAAATTATTATTTTCAATTTATTTATGAAAACATACAGATAATCAACTGCTTAAGAGGTGTGAATTCCAACTCAGCACAGCAATAGGGAATATCTTTTCAGTACCTTTGATGTTATTTGCAGTCCATTTTGAGCATCTTCCCAAGGTCACCAGCAGCCCATGACCCCTCAGACCACCTTGTCCTTCCTGTCTGTGTTCCTGGTGTGCCCGGGTTACATTCTCCAAGGGTCTTTGCAGTGCAGTAATCAGATTTTCTTCATCATTCTTTATCATAGTTTTGGGGAAAGCTGGCCATTCCCAGAATCTGCCCCCAGGAAGGACTTCTGGGGAGCAGTACTAGCTAGTCCTGCAGTGAAGGCATGGCCAAAGGATTTTCAGAAGCAAACAAGCCAAGAGATGGCCAGCTGAGCTGTCAACTAATGTAAACTCAAGCCAGTCATAAAATCCTAGAATCTTTAAGGTTAGAAAAGACCTCCAAGATCATCAAGGCCAGCCTTAAACCAAATACCTTTATGCCCACTAAACCATTTCGTGAAGTGCCATGTCTACTCATTTTCTGAACACTTCCAGGGGTGGTGACTCAGCCATTTCCCTGGAGAGACTGTTTCAGTGCTTAATCACTCTTTCAAGTGGAGAAATTTTTTGTAATATTCCAATTCCCTGGAGCATTTTTCACAGTACTCAAAATATTCTAAACTGCAATATTAAAAAAAAACAACAACCAAACAACAAGAAGAAAATCTCAACAAAGCATGACAGTCTTGAATATATACCACTGAAGATCAGCAGCACAAGGTTTGGACACCCAACATAAGGAAGGAGCAGACACTTTGCTGTCTCATGACACACAGGCTGTTTTCCCCTGTTTGTAGCACAAAATCTGGTGTTTGCTGTGAGGAGAAGGCTGTGGGCTCCCCTTGACAGCCTAACCTTTCTGCCCTTTTTAATTAAGCTTGAAAGGCTAAGGAGGGTATGTGAGGAATGAGAAAATGAACTAGTCAGGTTTGAATTAATATTTTTTTCCTTTTCTAAATTTGCTTCTGACAGCAAAGCTGGGAGCCCTGGCACAGGCATTGGCTTTTTGAGGAGTTGGAGCTTCTCTTACCCTTGTCCTCTCCACACAAGGCATCACCGTGGCTCCCAGGGCAGGCTGCAAACTGGCAGGCCTGCCAGAGTTCATAGTTTCCTTTTTCCCCCAAAGCATCTCACCTTGTAGCCATGGCAACTTGCTGCCAGGAGCAGGCAGCATCCCTTCATGAGCTGCAGCATCCCTTTGTGGTCCACAGCATCCCTTCATGGGCTGCTCCCAGATCTGTGCCAGGGCTATGGAGCTGGAGACGCTGGACAAGACTCCACATTAAATCTGAGCAGGGGAATGAGTCTGTTCTCTTTGGAAAGGCCATTACCAATATTTAAGTTTGCTGCTGTCCCAAACAGTCCTGTACCCACAGTGCACATTTTGTCTCAAAAAAAAAAAAATCTCAATTGAGATGTGTATTCTGGGGTGAAAAAGGAATCTGATCCTTTTCCAGCAGCAAGGTTAAAGGTGTTAAAGGGATGGAAAAACACAGCCTGGGTTTTTTTTCCCTAGGTTTCTTGCTGTTATTGCAGACATTTGTTATAGCCTGCACTAGTCGGGTTGTCCTTTAAGATACCTTCTCATTACAGCAGCACTCTCCCTTAGTGAAAATTTGTTAATGAAGATTTCTTAATGAAAACCCTTACTTAAGGTTTCCAATAGGTTGCTCTTTATTTACAAAGCAGTCCAAACCCTTTCCTTTCATTGTCTTGAAGCATCATCCTCCTGAGGGCCTGAGGAAAAAGAGGAGGTAAGATAAGAGCAAAACCCCACACTCTTGATTCTGACAGCACCTTCTTAGGGCTGTGAGAGGAGCTGAGGGCAGCTCCCTCGAAGCACCATCCTGAGGTGATGAATGGAAACCTCACTGGGCACATCCTGACCTGAGCCAGCATGAGAGCAGCCTGGTGTGCGGCGTGGCTCCATCCTTGCTGCCACCTTCTGCAGTTCATCTCCTGCTTCCCAAAAGCATCTCTGTAACCAGGAGCTGGAGCTCCACAAGTCTCCACATTGATCCCTGTGGAATCATTCTGGCTTTGCTGGAGGTGGCAATGCCATGCCTGTAGAGCAATGTGTTCCAAAAGCCAGCAAGAAGGCTACACAAGAGTCTCGGATCTGCATTGCTCATAGTCTGCAGCGCTGATATTTCTGTGTGCCCAAGTACCCAGCCCTGCGTTTCACACCAAGTGTTGTTTCTCATATAATGATAACCCCAGAAAAGCGCAAATCTCCAGATTCACACGTGCATTATGACAGCAGAGATGGGGAGACTGGACTGCCTGGAAAGAGATGACACCGTGATGACACTTGTAAAAAGAGAGGAATCCATGGGGTTATATTATTCCAAAGAGAGGAGTCTGTTGGCAGATTACCACTGCCACCACGTAGAAACCTGTGCCTTCTGGCTCTGCACAGATCTGTTCAACCTTGTGAAGGTGCACAAATGATTCAAAGAATCATAGACTGGAGGCCGTTGACGACGCTTTCTTGCTTCAGCTCCCGGAAGCTTTTTCCTCACCAATTATCAGCTTGATTTCAAACTCAGAGACATCCCGTGGGAGACCAGAACAGCGGGCTGTGAATAATTCAGCAGGCCCATGAAGCACCCCTGGCCTGGCTGTGCAGCAGACCACAGTGACCAGAACCAGGGCTGCTAGAGCTGTCCAAAACAGACACTGCCACTGCAATGTGGAAAGGAGCACGTCTTCCTCTGCGCTCTCCTCAATCTCCTGGAGCAGGCGAATCATCTCCTGTCGCAGATACACCTCACGCTCCAGCATCTTTCTGGCTATGGCCACATCTTTCAGGGGATCCTGCTTCAGGACAGGCTGGACGGCCAGCAGAAGCAGAAACAACGTCGTTACCAAGCACATGGCCTGAAGGAGGTGAGAGGAAAGGGAGCTCATCAGGGTGGGAGGGAATAGGGAGCTGAGGGCACCCAGCATATCCCTAAAGTTTCTCTGGGCACTCAGCTCTCCCTCTGGGTTAGAAACTCCCTTGGGCATCACCCTGGTCCCCCATCCAGCCCAGCCTTCCCCCTACATGACGACTTGCCAGTTGCCCAAGTCCAGTAGCAGTGGGGCTGGGGCTGCCTGTGGATGCTCCTGGTGACAGGTCCCATTGTGCCCTGTCTTCAATGATGTCACAACCACCAGAGCCTCATCTCCTGGCTGACAAGATGGCAGTGGCCGTGGTGACAGCTCCCATTGTGAGTTGTCCCCAGTGATGTCATAGCCACCACAGTGACATCACCCAGCTGGAAGCCCCAGCCTTTGTCCCACCCAGTTCAGCAGGTCCTGGGCATTGTCACACCAAGTGCAAACCCTCCTGAGGAATGAGGTCCCAGGGGCTCTGCACAAAGTGGGCAGACACCCTACAGCTGTAAATGAAACAAAATGCCAGTTGTCTCCCTGGTGCAAGTGTAAAAGAACCACTACTGTACCATGTCCCCAAGTGCCACATGTTTTTAAAGTTCCTTCAGGGATGGTGACTCCACTACTTCCCTGAACAGCCTGTTCTCCAGTGCTTGATAACCCTTTCAGGAAAGAAATTTTTCCTTGTATCCAGCTTAAACCTCTCCTGGCACAACTTGAGGCTGTTTCCTTGTCCTATCACTTGTTACCTAGGAGAAGAGACCAACCCCCACCTGGCTACAACCTTCTGGCTGGACTTAGAAGCAGAGCTTTAAATTAGATTTGGCAGGGAAAGGGGATGTACTCCCAAGTGTCAGAGAGGAGCCATGAAACACCAACATTTTAGGAAGCAGCAGGGAAATACCTGTAAATAGGTGTATTTACAGAGCTGGGCTGGGAAGGAGGTGTGCGTGTGTGTGTTGTGCTCTGTGTTAAGGAATGGACTGATTGTGAAGAGCTGCATCTGAGAAACAGCCAGGAACAGGTTGAGAGCCTATGGGCACAAATAAAAGACCAAACCAACAGAGGGCACCTTATGCTTTAGGTCTGCTCCAGGGGTCTGACCTGCAGGCCCTGTTGGTTCTCTCGTTTCAGCTACAGAAGCATCTTGCTCTCAAGATCTCATCTGGTAGGGGTTTCAGTCCTCTAGAGTGTCCGCTGGGAGAGCAGCACAGCTGGCTGTGAGCAATCTGGGAGACTCCTGAAGAGTGTCGAGGACAACATCTTTGTCCAGGTACTGCCAGAGGAAAAGTGTTACTGGACCTGGTGCTCACATACACAAATAAGGTCATGAGAAGTTAAGGGTGGAGCAGCCTGGGCTGTAGAGACTGTACCCTGGGGGAGTTTGTGATCCGGGGGAACATGGGCCTGGTGAGGAGCAGAGTCAGGACCCTGAACTTTGGAAGAACGAACTTCCAGCTGTTTAAAGAATTAGCATATGAGCAGTGGGCAGATTTAAACTGTTTCATAGCCCTGTGTTTTGAGAAAAACTAAAGGCAGGATCTGAGTAGAATATGAGATGTTTACTTCAGTGAAGCTTACTTGCTTTTCAGGCTTCCTTTATACCTGCTATAGCAGTTCTGTTATTTGCTTTTTCTCCACATATGAGATTCAGATTGAACAAAATGACTTTACACAGATGTGGCAGACATCCCTGCTGCTCTTCAGCCTTTCTGATAAATGTGAAAGCAATATATCCTGCATGATACATGATTCCGTTGAAAAATGCTTAGTCTCCAAATTCTGCTCTATTGGTTTTTGGAATGACCCTGAGTAACAACAGGCTAAATTAATCTGTAGTGAAATTTCACAGATTATGAAGAAAAGGTATGATAGATTAATTTTTTCCTGAAAACCCTTGATAAAAATATTACAATAAATTAGTTTCTTTCATAGGAAACCATTCAGTCTCCTTGTTTTTTCTTAGAAGTCAGAAAATTTCCTTTCTTTCCCTTCCCACCATCAGTTTTTACCTGATTCTGTTGCTTTCCTATAGTGTCCTCAAAAAAATACTTTATTACCTTTCTTTGTAGTTTTTGGATTAAAAACAGTTTATAGAATGCAATCCTAAGGTCAGATCAGTTACTGTTTGCTCTCAAATTATGTATTCCTTACATTAGGGAGGGGATAGATATAAGCATGTAATGGAATCACTTTGCCTTAAATTAAAAATGTCTTTTTAAAAAATATTTTGTGAGTCTAGAATAATAATGTTCACAGTTGGTGAAATGTCACTGATTTTATTTTAGTTCTATCATATTGTGGAAAGATCCCTTCACTAATTATATTTTTTCTGAAAGCATTTAAATAATATTTTTCTCAATGATTATTTGGAGTTCTTTGCCTCCTCTTCCCCACTGTATTATAAAAGAAACAGATGAGTAATTGTGTAATATAATCTTGATGAAACCATGCTAGAGATAAGGCATTTAGAAATATTTTTGCCATTTAATCTAGTGCATTTGCTGTTGTTCTCAAAAATTTTAAATTAAAAACAAACCCGTGGCCAGTTTTCTGTGAAATTTTAGAATAAAATGCACTCCTACACAAATTAACATAATGTCTGCTCTCCCTTAATTAAAAATAATTATCTTCAGAATGCACAATGTAAGTTGCCGGTAACCAGGAAGATACTGCCTATACTGTTAAATATTGGACAGTCAGTCTGAAACATGGTGAATGGTTTTATTTTCTTTGGGTTTTGCCTGTACTGGAGATGGCAGCTTCATACAGACCTATTGGAAACCAGCAGGCCACATCAGAGAGGTTGGGGCTCCTTGGGGATGAAGGCTGTGTGAAACACTGAGCTGTCACAGGTGCCCCTGGAACTTGCACTTACTAAAGCTATTTTGGATATGTAGTACAGACAAACTGTTTGATAAAGTGATGACTCCTTTGAGGCAGAATAAGTAAAATAATGGGTAGTTGATTTCCCTCACTGCTGCAGTCTGCTGTTTCTGAACTCCTTGTCTTCTGGAGCAATACAGGAGTACTTTGGATATTCTCTCCCCCACCTTGCAAATGCAGATTAATAAAGGCAGAGCACAGCTCTTTTATCCAGTGTTTTTGCAGGGAAGCATTTTCACTTTGCTGCTAATGAGCATCAGGCAGCAAATGGCTACCAAAGTGCCTCATGAAATATAGTCTCAGGTGAGGAATTATTAGTTAGCTGGCAAGTGTTCCAATCCCTTCATCACTGAGCTGCCCAGTTTTGTGAGCAAAAGTGCTGCTGGATGCAGGCACACATGGACTGACCCTTCTGCAGAGCATCCTCTGCTCTACCCTGTTGAAATATTATCAGTGGTGGCAAAAAGCTTCCATGATAGCATTTCCTGCACGGATTTGTTTACAAGGAACATAGTCTGCAAATGTTCTTAGAGGTGAACAGCCTGAAAGAGGGAAGACATGAAGGAACCAGTGTCCAGTACCGGAGAGAACTGATGGATTGCTGCACCCTGGAGTCACCCTACAACTGAGCCCAGCAAATGGTCACCAAGATGATTAAAAGGATGGAGCAAATGATCATAGAACCCTGGAATGAATTGAGTTAGAAGGGACCTTAAAGATCATCTCATTCCAGTGATAGGCAGGGACCCCTTCCACTAGACCAGGCTGCTCAGAGCACCATCCAGCCTGGTCTTGGTGCCTGGAAAAGCCAACTGGGCAGGAATTTTTTGAGCTTGAAGAAGAGAAAGGAATGATCTATTCAATTCAAATGCATCTATGAACACCCACTAGAGAACACAGCCAGACTCTCCATTCTTGTGAACATGGGAAGGACAAGAAGCAACAGAAAGAAATTGCAGCAAGAAAAACTCTAATGAGATATAAAGATAAAAATTCATCATGAGACCCAACCAGCACTGTCACAAGCATCTCAGAGGGGTTCTGGAACCTCTTTGGAGATACTCAGGATGTGGCTGTTCTGAGGAACCTAATGTAACTGCTTTAATCATGGAGTTGGACCAGATGATCTACATTATTCAGTTTTTCTAAAAAAAAATCCATCACTAACCTGATATCTAGGATAGCAGTGACATCCCCACCACAGGGCTCTGAGAACAACTTGTAAAGCCACAGATGTACTTCAAAAGTTTGAAACATTGGGAAAAGGAAGCTTGAAGAAGAAAATTTGCATACAAGAACAGGATTAAAATGAGAGAACAAGACTAAAAAGAAAGAATAGTGGGCCATGTGAAAGGCACTGTCTTAATTCTGGCAATAGCAGCCCTGACACTCCGCTGACTAATTTAAACTTTATTTAGCCTTGCTGAGGCAGTGACACTGGGCATAAAGCAGGAAGGGACCAGCTCTTAAGATTCTGGCAGCTCTCAGATTTCCTAGGGGTTTAAAAACACTCAACACTTCCAGGGAGAAGTGGCAGATTTTAACAAGGCAGAAGAAGAGCCCAGTGAGCAAATAACCTGGGAAGCTACTCTTTCCTTTCACTATGTTCTTTCCCTTAGTGCTTCTTTTAATTATTATTCATGACTCTTCTAGTTTCTCTTGCCTATTAATTTCTCTGATGCTTTATCCAATCATATACATCTGTTTCTTCTAGGATGTTACACATGGGTCTCTGGGAAGACAAGAAATAAATACATGCGGTACTTATATTGATTTCAGGATTCTTCTGGCAGTATCCATCTTCTCTCTTCCCTTTGCTGCTGTACAGAGTATAAAGAATGATCTGATTATATTCTTTATGCCTAGGTACAGCTGTTAACTCAATTTAACCAAATAATCAAATAGAATTGAGGTATTTCTGTTTCTTGTGTGATGCTTTGGGATTAGAGCTGTGATGACATTTCTTGTAGGTACAGTAGACACCATCAATGTCTTTGTACATGGAATCTGAGATAATGTGCCTTAATGGCAAGAGGATTCTAAAGAGATTTCAAAAGATAGCTGATTTCTTAGCAACCTTGGCTATACAACAATGGAAAAATTATGCTGTTTACTGTTATGTTTTCTGCACAACACAAAGTAGAAGAAAGGTGGTGGATGCTGAAGATGAGGAAGTTGAGTTTATCAGTGCTCTGGGTTCTTCTGGTGTTCTTGGAAAAAGTGGAACATCTTTATGAACAAGACCAGCCTCTGTCTGGTGTGCACTACTAATTGCACATCTAACCTACAGGGAAAGTCAGTGTAAATTTTCAACTTCACATGCAAAATCCAGTGTGACTGATTCCTCATATTTTAGGATGATGAATTACTGTTATTAGGAGGTTGCAATCTTGTGTCAGTTGCTGTGATTCCATGGGAAGCCATGCAGTAACTGAATGAGCAGAAACATAATCCATTGAGATGAATACTCATTAGTTAATATTGAAAATACAAATATGTATTCCTCTTTCCCCTAGGAACTCTTCCTACAGGGTACAGAAATCTGTAAATTTAATCTGCAAGTACTTCAGATACAATATTGGGCCACAAAGTACTAGTAAAGGCAACAATATGCTCTATATATTAATTCAAGTTTTCTTGAAGCAAACTTCAGATGAAAAATCTGGTGAGTAGAGTTGAAAAAAACACCCATCTTTGATAATCTCATCTGAGAGTAGGGAGGGAGCACAGCACACATGAATCTCGCACAGGTCTCTGGCAATATTTTCCTGGTGAGCCTCATCATGGGGGTCTTGGGTCTTCCTACTGCTTTACAAGAGCAACAGACTGCTTTTCTCATTCAGAGATTGATGGAGCACTAGGATATTTTCAGTACTCAGAAACAATTCTACTGGTGTTTACTTACCAAACATCACATAAGTCATTAACTGTTACCAGAACAGTCAATTCATACATTCCTGAAAGCACTTTGGAATAATAATATAGGTGTATTGAGAAGAAACTGTGCCATCCTTCCATTTAATTCAATCTTATTCATCAGTCTTTGTTTTAGGTAATGTAAACAGGAGGAATTCAAGCTTTTCAGGCTACATGCTCTATAAAATTAATTCTTGTAATATGGGTAAGGTTTCCTTTGGGGGAAAGGAAATAAGTGTGCAGAACAGCATATAAACAAATACCAGAGGAAATTTAATCAGTCTGAGAGAGGCAAAGGGAAACAAGTTTGTTTCAATGCTGAAAGTTTCTCAGAAGCTTAAAACTCACGGTGGTGCTGAGAAACTTCAGGAACAGCTCAGTGAAAGGATGGTGTCAAATCCACAGCTACAGCCTCAATTTACAATCTGAACATTAAGTACAGCAATCCTATTTTAGTGACCAGGTAGAGGATATTGCTGCAGGTTGCTTACACAGTAGCATCAAGGCAATTTTTTACAGTTCTTTTCAAGTCAGATGACTGAGCACAATGTTACCCAAGTTGGAGCAGTGCACAAAAGTTATCAGCTAATGCAGGTTTAACATTTTAACCCAAATCTGTATTAGCTGGAACAAGATGTTTCCATTTGACCACAAGTGCTTCAAGCAAATGAGCAGGTACAGCTGTTTCTTCCAGCACCTACATATTTCACAAAATTTAGATAATAATTTGCAGATTTGCCCCCTCCTATTCTTTCCACATTAAACATCTTATTGGATTAATTACACCACAGATCTGTCTGACAAAGCCACTAACTTGGGGAACTTAGCTCCTTGTTCACAATTTGAATGTTTGAATGCAATTTCTGATTTATTTCCTTTATTTATTAAATATATTTTGCAGAAAAAGAATCACACCAGAACCCTAAATATTTTGGAAGGATTTTAGAAGGCTAGAGAAAAAGAAGTATCTGGAAAGGTGGTCAGTTTGAAAACAGATCAAGTCTCCACAGGCTATGAAATAGAAAAATATGAGGACAGCGTATGTTGGAAGCAGTGACTGATGAGTAGCACTTGGCCAAAAGAGCACTTGAAGAAATAGCAAGATGAGGAAAAAAAAGAGCCAGGTACCTTTTTTTCTCTGTATTGCTATTACAGTGAATTATTAAGGTCTCTTAAGACACTCTCTAAAACCTTAATAAACAGGTTTTGGGTGCTCTAGTTAATCCAAGTTGGCTCTCTGTTCGAATGATGGTAGCTTAAGGAGTTTTTAAGAGACTTCTTCAGCAACCTGAAAGAATGAGTTTTGTCACAAAGAGGGTTAGAATACATTGCAGAAATTGAACAAAAGAACTGTTTGTAAGAGAGGAGTCACAAGAACTGTATTGTTCCTTTAAAAAGCAATCAGGAGTTGGTTTATTGAGAGTTTAAAAAAATGAACAAAGAACAATTGTAGAGGTTTAATTAAAACCAATTTTGATCTTTTATTAAAAATGATTTTAGTAACAGTCTCACTGCTTTCATACCGCTGCTATTATTAGCACATTGCTGGGAAAATAATCATGCTCAGTGGTTTGCTACAGCATGCTGGCTTCACACAGTACGTTGTGAAGAAAATGTGCTTTAATAGCAATGCATTGCTTGTATCAGATGCAAACATTAGGTGCATAGAGTAATATAGAGTTGCAGTTGCTTGAAGAATTAATTAGAACTTTCAGCTGTTGGGTTCTTTGGCATCAGAGCAACTAGGAAATACATTCAGTAAAATCAGAGTTGTGATGATATGGGCACTAATTTCAAGAGATCAAAATAGAAGGCAACATTCTATGTATGGCTCTGCTCTTATTTGCAATACACAGAGTAACTCTCATATGTAAAAACTCCCAGGTGGATTTCTTTGGTTTTCTTTTGTTTTGCAGAAATATATGTTTAAATATATAGAAGCAAGTAAAAAATACATATAGATATGTGTGTACATATATATGTTTAATTTTATGTTTCAAGCAGCCTTTTTGTTAAGTTGGTGGCATCTTCAGGTTCAGGCGGATAATGATGACTGTAAGAGATGCAAAGCTGCTTCTCAAGAGAGAAACCTGGGGATTACAAACTGTGTGGAATATTTTAGGATCACTTATAAGGCATCAAGGAAAGACTCACAGTTTAGAAAGTCATTTAAACAATATTGTATATAGATTAACATCTCATATTCCATTAAATGGAAAATATTTACAATGTACTTTTCCAATTAATGGTTGTATGAATTGTTTAATCTACTTTTCACAGTATGGGGAATTGGAAGGAACCAAAATGAAGTAAAAATCAAAATGAGTGCAAGGTATAGTCAGGAGATAATGAGGTCTATTACATGCAGGTCTAATACATGTATTTTTTATTCCCAAAAATGTAACTGAAGAAGTGGCAGACAAGTCCAGCCCTACTGCATGCTACAGCATGGTAAAACAGTCTATTTCCACAGAGCCTTCTCAGAGACCATGGCCTTCCACCAGTAAAAGCTTCATGCAGCTAAGAATTTAGAGGCAGGTAATAAAAATATATAGAAAGGAGGATACATTCCCAGAAAAGAATCACTGAAATAGTTTTGAAAATGATTTTTCCAACACTAATAAAGAAAATGTAATAGACCATTTTATGCTCCTGTCCTTAGTCTGTGCCTTATACCATGATCAATATAAAAGAAAATTATATTTCCTTGATTACTCATTCAAGTAGAAAATGAGTTCTGTTACCTGAAAATTTAGAAGTTTCCTAAGTAATTGGATAGCCTTTGTACATCTTCAATTTTTGATGTTATTGGGTAGTTTATGGTATTTACTAAGATGTTTTAGTCTAATCATTTTTTTGACAGGTTAAAATATCACTATTACAGTGGGAACATTCTCCTGACAGTAGAAACCATTTAACAAATTAGATGCTGAATGCAATTTGCTGGTCAGAGATGCAGAATATACAATGTATGTGCAAGAAATAGTTTAAGTATCAACTAGAAACTAACTATGTAAATGACACAAAAGGATCTTGCATTGTGCTGGCACTTTCTCCTCCTTCCAAGAGTGCAGAAGACACTGGAAGAAATAATTTGAGCAAATAAATTGTATAGAAATCTGTCTGCTCCAGAATTACAGGCTCTTCTTTCAGTGCTGAGCACACTTAAAAAAAATAGAGTTTAGGATTTGAAGGAGAGTGGATTAACCAGAAGTATTCATCAGTTCTCTCTGGTACTCATACAATAGTCATCAGTCTTGAGGGGTGTCTGCCAAAGACAGGCTGGTACCTTTCCAAGTGTTTGTAGAGAAGATCTGCCACCTTGGCTTGCAGGAGTGTCCCTGAGGCACCTTAGCCCTGGTGTGGGTCCTGGATGGATTTGTGACTAATGCACAGGAACAACAGCAAGTCAGCTGTGACACAGAGAGATCTCCCAGTTCCTGCACCTGCTGGAGTTTCAGCAGGACTGAGGTTTAACTTCAGCCAGCACATCTGCACTTGCTCACTCTTTCTTTCCCTCCACTGGTGGAATGGGGAGAGAATCAGAAAAGTAATAGTGAGAAAACCCATGGGTTGAGATGAAGATAGTTTGATGGGAAAGCAAAAGACACCCACACCAGCAAAGCAAAACAAGGAATTAATTCACTGTGTCCCATGGGCTGGCAGATGTTCAGCCATCCCCAGGAGAGCAGGGCCCTATCAGTCGTGATAGGGGCCTGCTTGGAAAGACAAATACTGTCAGAACGTCTCCTCCTTCCTTCTTCTCCCAGTTTTATAGGCTGAGCATGATGCCACATGGTCTGGAATATCCTGTGGGTCAGCTGTGCTGGCTGTGTCTCTTCCCAGCTCCTTGTTGCACCCGCAGCATCCTCGCTGGTGGGGTGGGGTGAGGAGCAGAAAAGGCCTCACCACTGTGGAAGAACTGCTCCATGGTACCGAAAACCATGAATTATCAACACTGTTTCCAGCATGCATCCAAAACACAGCCCCATACCAGCTACTATAAGGAAAATTGACTCCATCCCAGCCCAAACCAGCAAATTCTCCTCTTCTTATCCCTCCTGCATGCAATTGCATGAAACCATTGTCTATCAGTGAAGTGAGGAAGTGGGGTGGGCTGTGCAGAAGCTCAAACATCTCTAAAATTAAACAAGCTGGGATAATATGGTAAATTCTAAATATGTTTGAACAGTAAATGCCTGTGGGGTTCTTTTTAAGTGTGCTCAGTGTCCACTAGATTGAAATGTTGCCAGAAACAATTTTATACCCATATATATATAACTACCTTTGGAATAAATTTGAGGATGCCTCAGGTAGGCATGGGGGAGACAGGAGAATTAAAGAGTTTTGTTTTCTAGTTCACACACAGAATCACCAAAAAGAAAAGCAACCTGGTGAACATCTGTTCCTTTCCTCCTTGTACTTCTCCCCTAATCCATTTCTGATGTCTTCAGGCATCCGGCTCTGATGTTGTCTTCTTGGCAATTTCCCCACTAGCCCTAGACTGGATGTATTTTATCTTGTTTCTTTTGACTGTGTCTTTGTACATGCATATTTCTGGGGATTTTTCCCCTGTAAATATCTCAAAAGAGGTGTATTAGCCAGATGGTTTTAGTTTGCATGTTACAAAGATTTCATCTGTATAGAATAATCGGATAGAGTCATTATTTTATGTGTAAAATTTGTCCAGGCATGGGCTTCTATTGAGAGACCTATTCTATTCCTTCCTAATTCCTACCATCACTATTACTACATCTCTTCACAATGCTGCCCAGGCAGAGATTGACAAAATAGGAAATTAATTAGTGAGATGTCTCTAATGTTCATTTTTTTTTTGGCTATTCAAGATAAAATAGCTTTGAGAGATAAGTAGGAATGCTGTTTGCATTCAACTGCACCTACCATTTCTAGGTTTTGACACCTTTTTTATTACATTCATGACTGGTACAGCAGAAGTAAGTGACTGCTGTCTCTGCTGTGTTCAGTATTCACAATCCTGTGGGTTCTGTGAATATCCTTTCCCGACTTTCTTCCTGCCTCCTTGTTTCATGTGAGGATCCCTCAGAGCTTTGCTCTTCATCTTGTACATGAGGAAAGTGTCAGAAAGAGATTAAGGTTAAAATGTCAGATTTCTCTCATTTTTAGGTGTTGATTTTACGTGTTCAGGCCTCGATCCTTTCAAGTGCACTCTGCATTATTGGACTCTCAGATGGAAGCTGCCCTTTGAAAATGAACCATTGTTGCTTCTTGCTTTCCACCTCCTTCTTGTTAAAAATCTCTTTAAGCTGATGGGTGTGCTAGTTGCTTTCCATTCTAGCAGAAAGTGGGAACAGTGGTGAGCCTCTTTGTTTAACAATAATTGGAACATGGGAAGCTACTTCAGAGACCACTCTGAATGCAAGTAAAAGCTGGAAGTGTTGATCTCCTTGTGGGTGGATATGTGATCAAAATAAGCGAGGAAAGAGTCAACTAAAAAGAGGAGTGCTTATAGTATGAATGAGAGAAAAACAAAAATTGCTTGGAGCTTTTAGTAAAAAATATTTCTGGAAGAATAAAATTAACTTCCAAATTATTATTTCACTGATCAGAAAACAAATGGTTTACATTTATTCTGCAAATAAACAGTCAGAGAGAAATGACTGCAGACCCCACATAATATAGAAGCATGGGCCTAGAACAGAACTAGACCATAAACACTCACCAGAAAATGGTTTAATGAGCATTCGGATTAAAACCATGGTAGATTGGAACTGAGCTCACCAGGACAGCCTTCATTTATGTGCTGTGTATCTTCTGTTTCCTTTAGCAAAGTGACAGGTGACATGTTCTCTGCTAATACATTGGCAGCGTATTTTCTCTAATCTTCTATTACATTTAAAGCCTATTTGCATTGAAGACTCTGCCTAAATTCCTAGCTATTCTGAAGAAAACCACCCCTCTCTCCCTCCCTCTCCCTTTGTTGGGATAGCTTCCTGCGAATTTCCCAAGATGAAGTGGCTTCTCCTGGATCAGAAGAGCTCCAGAGCCAGCGTGAGGGACAGGGAAGGACCATGTGGTCCTGAGAAGGCAAGAGAGAGACACTGCTGCTGGTGATGGCAGTGCACGGTCAGACAGGAGGAGATGTCTAAGACAACCTCTGCCAGTAGCTGCTGCCATTGAAGACATGAGTTTTGAGGGAAGATTGAACTACATTTGCTGCAAAATGAGATCTGATTTAGAAAACTGTACATTAAAAAGATACATGGTTAGGGTTACCAAGTTCTTTATCTACCTCTTTGTGGTGACACTGAAAAGAGAAAACAGCAGTTTCACCACTGTGGTCTTTGAGGTTGCAAGTTGTATTTAAGTATCTGCAAAGATCAAAGAATAAAGCTCA
Organism: Aleadryas rufinucha; assembly: GCA_013397815.1. NCBI lineage: Eukaryota > Metazoa > Chordata > Aves > Passeriformes > Aleadryas > Aleadryas rufinucha. The sequence continues at coordinate 180,081 of VZTH01001672.1, forward strand.
ATTGCTTCAATTGTAAAAACTTTGGGAGCCTCTCAGCCACTTCAGGTGCCTTTGTAACTCTTTCTCTTCTCTTGGTCTGCTGGCATCATCTTCTGCGTTTGAACTTTGCTTTGCTAGTTAGGTTTGGGTTATCTGCTGTGGACAGAAAATATATTTCAGCTTATTTGAGTATATTCGTTGTCTTGTAAGAGAGACTGAATTCAGAGCAGCTATTGTGGATGTCTGTTAAAGAACTGTTGAAGAGCAGTGGGCGTGACCAACTACAATTCACCCCCATACCAAAGCCTCTTCATTAGTGATTGCTTAAAGCCAGCAGGCCTTATCTGTCTTGCCCAGCTATTCTCTCCCCTCCCATTGCCGACTTTCTGGTAAACTCAGTGCAAACAGAGGAGGCAGCAATCATTTGCAAGTTTAGGTGGACTAGATCTCATAAGGAGGTGTATGATATTAGCTGTTATCTTCTGGAATTGCATGGTTCACATTTTGTGTCACCTGCTAGGTGTCTGTAAGGTTGTTAATTCTCTCTGCTGATTCTTTGTGGCTTTATGGGAAGAGCAGCCTTCTTCAAGGTCTCCTACACTATAATGTATGTTTTTTGGGTTTTTTTCCTAAACTTGTCTAGTAGACTAAATATAACTGGATTAACTGAAGAGGAATGACTAAAACCCTCCTCAAAACATACCTTTGACTAGTGTAACTGTAGGGTGGGTGGGAAATGAATCTATTGCCTTTAGTCCTGTGGTGTATAGGGAGGAATTCCTTTAGGGAAAAAGTGGCAGGTTGGGGCCCTTGAGGCCGTATGAGGTAGGTGAAAAGGAGGAGAAGGAAATGAATATTTATTTCCAGGACAGCAGGAAACAAAATCCTTCCCCACGACCTGACCATGGCTATGTATTGGCAATAAACAGCTTAGGTTTGAAATGTTTGTTTGAAAGGGCTTAGTTTCTGTCATCTCTATGCCCCAACTTCTCAGCAAAAAGGCTGGAGAAAAAAGGTTTGATTTTGGTTTTGGGGAAGCAGATTTGCCTCCTTCATAACACCTGCCAGTAAGCTAGGATCTCAGAAGAAAAGCAATATTTATTTATAATAGTTTAATGTATTAGTTTAATTGCTACTTCAGGACTAATGTGTCTGCATACAGGTCCTACTCTAGCAGTACCTTCAGGGCCAAGGAGACCAAGGGAAGATAGAGGAAGCTGCTGTAAAGCCATGAGCCATGGTTGGGAGCTGTATCTAGAAAGACTTAACAGAGGGCAGAAGGGACTTTGAGCTGCAGCAGTGGGGGAAATCCTTTGGACCCAAGAGACCAAGCCTCCTCTTTAGTAATATCCTATACTGTATGTGTGATATGGAGACCACTGGTTTTTTCATGTATGATTTATATAGATGTTTTAGATCCATGTTGAGTCTCTGGAAACTCAGGTTTTCTTCATTAAAAAGCCAGCTTGAATTCAAAATTACCTATGTGGAATGTGTATTTGATGAGGTAAATTGGAGGTAGAGAAAGTTCTCTCTTGCACAGAATCAAGAAACACAGGTTCCACATTCTCAGCCAGTGACATTCAGCCTTTAACTTTAGTTGTCTCCTGCCAAGACTGCAACTAATTGAAAAGAGAATAAAATACTGCAGCAATCTTCAATCCTAATGAATATTGCAACAATTTAATATTTAAAGAATTTAAAACATTAGTTGTTTTCTTCTTCTGTGTGTGTCTGGGGTAGAAGCTGTGGTAGCAAAGCAAGGTATTCACCCGGTGGGTACGCACAGGGGATGAAGAGAATATACCTTTGCACAAGATAACACAGGGATGGGTAGTTTCCTTCAAATTCTTTTAGGCATAATTGTGTTATTTATTTCTGCAAATTTAATATAACATCCTTATTTTTTCTTAAAATCTACATCATTTTATATATAGGTGAGATAAATGTGGTGCTTTTTTACAGCTATCAGCAAGTGTCCTTAAGGAGAATGCCACAGCAATTTAATGAGGTATGTAAGAACCTGTAACCACTGAGGAACAATGTCCAAGAAGATTCTTTCTGCAGTTCTGCTCTGGCCCTGCTCCTTCACTCCTCCTTCAGAGTGATCCTTTTACTATAACACCTCTAAAACTTGTGAGAGGTGGTAAAAATATTCTTTGTTAGGTGAATCCTCAAGTTAAGCCACTCTTCAAATTACTTGCATAGCGTGAATTTGCTGGACAGCCAAGTTGTGGCTGTGAGACCTGGGGTGCTAAATATAGTGGGAGTGCTGAGGAGAAAACTTAGTGCTTTTCTGGGGATTTTATGGACAGTGCACACCATAGAATGGACACAATGTGTGCTGTGGTCCTAGGAGCTGCTCAGCCTTCAGTAATTTTAGGTGATAATGACGTAAGTAACTTTTAGGACACATAGGGGAGTGTAACATCCTGAACTACATCTGATTTGGATTATTTTTTTCTTTTGTATTGCCTCAAAGCTCCTTGTAGCTGCTCCCCATGTCTGCTAGGCAGGTGCTGCTCCACTTACAAATTGCTGCATCTTGGAGTCTTATCATCCCTTTCCATGTGTGGAAACTCCTATCTTGACAACTCCTCTCCAAAAAACCTAAGTGGAAAATTCATTAATTAAAGGCCTTCATTTTATATTGTTTTAGAAAATATTAATTTACATTTTTTATATATATATAAAAGAGAAAGAAGAGAACTTAACTTATTTTTCTTTGTCTGCTGCCAACCTGTTCTGATCATTTATCTAGTTACTCTTCATTCCATTTGGTTATCTAACACATAAAATCTTTTAAAAATCTAAATTTTTCTTGATTGAAGGGTTTTTTTTATATGACCCAAAATAGCTGTGGCTCCTAACTGAGTGAAGATCTGAATGGAGAGGAAAGATACAATCCACAGGTAACCACTTCTGCTGGTTAATAAGCTGCAAATAAGCTGCTCCCAATGCTTATTTGGTACCCAGGTATTTAGAGTAAAAGACTTGCAGGACCAGGTTCTGGTACAGATTGTTGAGGGGCTATGTCAGGATGTGAGGGGAATGCAGCCCTTACAAGTGCAAAAAACTAAGGTGCATTTCTGTAGTGTTTAGCAGAAAACCTTTTTTATCTGTCCCACTAGCCCTGAGGGTGGCCGGAAACATGACCTTGCCCTTAGACATAAATAGGATTGCACAGACACAGGTCACACTCCATATAAGAGCTAATCATCAAAAGGCATTGGCATTTAAATCCCCTGTAGCTTGCAAAAGGCTTTATCTGTTAAAACAAAAGGAAATTCAAATTAAAAGCAGCAGTGTTTGGACTTGCAAAATAGTAATGAGATGAGACAAGGAGGCTCAAGGAAAGCACAGAGAAACAAGGTAGAGACAAATCTGATACTGAGAAAAATTGCATTAGCATAAAGTAATTATAGGAAGGGCTGACTGAGTGGACAATAATATTACCTTGGTTTGGTCCTGGCTGTGCTTGCAGAGAAGCTGTTGATAGCAAAGGGGGCAGACCTGTTTCAGCTCCTAATTCTGACAAGTAGTTTTGGAAAGTTGTATAGACTTGAAGGTGTTTTGGGGTCCAAATTCTGAGGATGAATAACATGAGGCTTTATCCAAGCAAATTTATAAGCATGTTAATTTCTCTTGAGTAAATTAGATTAATGCTCTGCCACTAATCAAACATTTTGAAAGACATGGCAATGGATAATTGAGAAATGGGCCTTGCTGCTTGTGTTCAATTTTTATGATTTTTTGTTGTTGTTGTTTGCTTTTGGTTTTGTGTTTGTTTGGTTTGGTTTTGTGTGTTTTTTTGGTAATGCTAACTCAGTATACTGGTTTTGGCTGAGGTAGAGTTATTTTTCTTCATAACAGCTAGCATGGGCTATGCTTTGAATTTGTGCTGGAAACAGTGCTGATAATTCATGGATGTTTCAGTTCTTGTGGAGAAGAGGTTTTTCATTGCACAGCCTCAAGGCCTTTCCTGCTTCTCACCCCACCAGTGAGTAGCCTGGGGATGTGGGAGAAACTGGGAAGAGACAGAGCAGGGAGAGCTGACCCCAAGTGACCAAAAGGATATCCCAGATCATACGGTGTCATGCTCTGCATATAAAGCTGAGGAAGGAGAAGGAAGGGGGATGTTTGGAGTGATGTGTTTTTCTTCCCCAGTCACTGTTACATGTAATGAACTCCTGCCCATGGGAAGTGATGAATGAATTCCTTGTTTTGCTTTGCTTGTATGTATGGGTTTTGCTTTGCCTATTCAACTGTCTTTATCTCAAACCACAAGTTTGCTCACTTTTACCCTTCTGATTCGCTCCCCAGTCCCACCAGGGAGGAGGGAGTGAGCAGCTGGGTGGTGTTGAGATGTGCTGAATCGAATTTATAGTTGTCAGTGCTGTTTAGCTATTGATTTGGCTCACTTGCCTGACCATGTATTAGCATCTGGTGCTCATTATGGGCTGCTCTGTGCCCTGGCTGCTGCTGTAGAGCCGAGGTGGTGATTGCCTCCCTCTGCATCGCCTGGGAATATCCTGGAAATGGCCACAGCAATGCCCCTGGGCTGGCAGGTGATGGGGCCATTGCCGCTCTCCCTGTGCTGCTGCTGCACTGCACAGGCTGGAGCTCCAATGTGAGCTCAAGTCGAAGGGACAGTGGCCTATGGATGAGTCCACATGGGAGCAGGACACTCCAAAGTGGCCATGGCCATGGATAAGCCCTTGCCAGAGCAGGTCCTTTCAAAGCACCTGTGGCCGTGGTTATGTCTGTGCCACAGTAGCTGCACTTGTGAAGGGACTGTGGCCCAAAGATGCATCCACACTGGAGAAAGGACATCTTGAAGCATCAGTGGCTGTGCATGAAGTCATGCTGGAGCACTTCCACTTGGAGCAGGTCCAACCCTAAGTGACTGCAGTTTGTGGATAAGTGCAAGCTGGAGCAGGAACGAAGGGAGGAGTCTATTGCAATGTTAACTCATAAAACCTCACTCGAAGGGATCAGGACTGGAGATGATAGTGGAAATACCTTTAAATTTTTGTGACCCATGACTTGAGTTGCTTGTTATGGGAATTGCTATAGCAGGAGCCACCAGAACCAGTGGAGGACAATCCTTACAATTGCAGCAAACACCCGACCTGAGCTGCCTTCGGTGTCTGATAACTCCACACGACACAGCACCACTCATGTCCTGAGTGATCACCATAACAGATGGAGCACAAAATCATGGGCTAAATGAACCCATTGGGCATTTTGTGGACACTTGTGGTCATTTTTGGGTGTTTTACAGACATTTCACAGGGGTGGTCCATAGACTAAGGGAATATTATCTATGAAATATATCAAACAGTGGGAATGAGGATGGGTAATGATGATGTGTAGGACCTGAGCATGATGTAAATGGTATGGGATAAGAAGTGGAGAATGTGCTGGTTTGGGCTGGGGTGGAGTTAATTTTCTTCATAGTAGCTAGTATGGGTCTGTGTTTTGGATTTTTGCTGGAAAGAGTGTTGATCACTGAGGGATGATTTTATTATCACTGAACAGTGCTAACACAGAATCCAAGCTTCTCAACACCCCATCAGTGAGGAAACTGGGGCTGCACAGAAAGCTGGGAAAGGACACAGCTAGGACAGCTGACCTCAGCTGACCAAAGGTATATTCCAGACCACAGGGTGTCATGCTCAGCATATAAAACTGGCAGAAGAGGAAGGAAGCAGGGGGACATTTGGAATGATGGCATTTGTCTTCCCCAGGCACTGTTAGATGTGATGTAGCCCTCCTTTCCTGCCTGCCCATAGGAAGTGATGAATGAATTCCTTGTTTTGCTTTGCTTGTGTGGGAGACCTGTTCAACTGCTTTTATTTCAATGCACAAATTTTCTCACCTTATTCTGCCAGTTCTCTCCTCCATCTCACTGAGGGGAAGTGTGAGTGGCTGTGGGGTGCTTAGTTGCAGGCTGGGGTTAAACCACAACATGCAGTAAAACAAAGATAATACCCAAAATGGGTTCCAGTTAATTTTCTTTTCTTGAAAATGAATGTAGTTACATTAAAGAAAAATAAACACCCCATCATCTGTGTTTATGCATCTGGTATTTAAAAAAACAATGCCAAAGGAGTTTATTTATTTTGCTACCCAAAATGTCTAAGATGAGTACATTCCTGCTTTAAAGCAAATGTTAATTATGTTTCAGGTTTTCCTGTGACAAAGATATAAAAAGTTTGATTTAGCCTTTTAAAAACCTCAGCATTTGGTGCCAGAAATTGCGGGTTAATTAACCTTCAGGTTTCTGTGCTACATACGAGAATGCTTGGCTTATAAAATGATTCCATCATGTAAGAGCCTTAACTGCAGTGAACGACAAATTCAGAGGCTTGTTATGTCAGAAAGGAGGAGGAGGAACTTGTGTTTAGGTCTTGCCTTCACAGGGAAAGGAAACACTGATAGTATCCCTGTAACCTTGCACTGATGAGCAGACACCACATTGCTTTGGAAAGATTAATATTTGAGATCTGATGACTAAGTGGTGGTGGGCACAGCTGCTTTACAATCAGAGATAAAGGAAAGAAGGAAAACAAATCCAGAATTGCTATGAGAAAATCTTGCTGACATGTAATGCTGTCAGAGCATTTATAAAGAGCAGAAACCCTATTCAGTGTCAATCAGGTACGTGCTATATTGAATGAAATATTTATTACTGTAAATGTTGCCAAAGCTCTGCAATTGATAGTCTCTGGATTTATGAACAATAGCCTCTGTGAGTGAAATGAGATAGTTAAATTATCGATAGTTTTAATTTTGGTTCCAGTGTAAATTTGTTCTTAAAGTCTAACAGTTTATGCAGATTAAGTGATCATTCAATAAGCTTGGGTTTTTTAAATATGTGTGGATACAGAGAAAATGATAGAAGTTTGCTATATTTTAGGTCTTTGGTTTAAGAATTTTATTAGAATAGGGTTGCTGCACTGAGAGCAGAAGGAGTATTTTGGAACATACATTAGGAGATTAGTTTTTAAAGGTTTTTGGGAAATTCCACAGGTAAATATACTAATAGAAGGTAAATGCCTCTTCCCAGCATCATAGTAATTGGTATAACCTGATCCAAAGCAAATTGGGGTTACTGTAGGTCTCCTCATTGACTTGACTTGACTTTTGAAATTCCAAGTCTCTCACTGATAAATGTCTCAGATTTTGTTCTTACAGTTCTGAAGTAGTTTTCCCATTGAAGTCAGTGATTTACACTCTTTTAATAAGATCTTCAGCTTTGAGAAGGATCTTCCTAATTAGACAATGAGATACAAGCCTGTTTTTAAAGTTTGCTTTTGGCACTGCTAAAATGTTTATTTAACAATAACTAAAGATTGGACAGCACCTTGTAAATCTTCATCAAACCCATCAGAACCTTTGCCTGAATGCTCATAAAAGACTTTTGGCTAGCAATGGCAAGAATGATCTGGTCTTTAATCTTGGATGCTTTATAACCAAGGTTTTATTAGAGAAAATAAATTTCAGTCTGGAGAGGGAATGGGATAAACAGCAAATTGTGCAGTTTATCCCTTGGAATGGTTGGTAAATGTGTTATTTCTTTCTGGGAAAGGGTTCAGCCTTGTCATATGGAGAATGATGCACAATTACCATTTGTGTATAGAGGAAGTTTTGATATGATTATGGGTTGCATGAGAAACTGCTTTTGAACATAAAGTCATTTACCATTTGCTTCTGATGTGCTCAGTGTTACCAGCAATGTGTTTCCTCATCCATATCCTTGAAATTCCATGCTCATCTGTTGTCCCCACAAGAGGGGGAGAATTCTGAGACCGGTGCTTTTACTGAAGCAACAAATACATGTTGTATTTCTGATTTAAAGCTTTAGAACTTCTATTTGCTATTTGAGAACTTTATTAAAATCCTTCTTTCTGTTTGTGATCAAAGTTCAAGAATAGAATCACTCCTCTATGGCTGTCCTACTTTTTGCTTTCCTTTCTGAACTTTCCTGCACCTTTTTAAATAAGATGTAACTCATACTTTGCAGACACAGTGGCTGTAACGCAGTGTTAGTGGAAGACAGCTGTGGTGTCTTCATTCTCAGGCTGGTAACTCTGTGTCTGTGTAAGTGAACAGCTGAGCTTCCTCAGGCTTTCAAAGGAGAAATAATAATAAAAATTTTGGACCTGAAGGGGTGGAGAAAATCTGATGCTTCTTTGCAATTTGTCTCTTCAGTGCTGTAAATGAGAATCAGTAAATGGAGCTTCAAGTATTGCTGGAGAAAGTGGAAATATACAAACTATTTTATATCCTTGAGAATTCGTTGGCTGATAACCTGAAAAACTTTAAATATCACAGGAAGAAAATACTCATAGTTTTAGAGGTGTTCTTAAAATGTTTCAACTGCAGAATTGCCTTCAATAAGTCAGACAGTGTGAGTGTCTATAGTGATGTTCTGATAAAGAATGGATTAAAATATATTAATTAAAACAACTATAAATCCAGTTAGTATATGATCTCTTTAAATACTCTTAGTTTTAGTTCTGATTCTTGAATATTGGCTTAAAGGTGAAAGTAGCAAAGAAGTTACAGTGACAAGGGCTGGTGACCTAGGGGTCTGACCAGATTTTATATCCACTCTTTTACTGTGCTCTTCTTCAGTTACCTGCAGCATGCTTTTGCTAGCAGCAAGAAATATTCACATAAAAGAGTTTGCTGGTCCATTCCTTGAGAGACAGGACATAAGCTCAGCAAGCAGAAATCCCAGGATAATTTCTCAGATTTCATTTTAATAAGACTAGGAGGACAATACAGTTTTGTCTTAATTAGTATGTTAGACAAATGTCCATCTGTGAGAATCATCAACAAAATTCTGACTGACTCAGCTGAGACAGGATTTTACTCACAATAAAAGGCAGGTTTTCATGTCTAGGTTAATGATGAGACAAATCTAGAACAGCTTTCTTTGTTTAAGGGACTAAAACATATACACAAACTTTTGTTACCTGTGAATGGTGTTAAACATATCAGACCTGAGATTTCATGCAGCATTATAAGAGTTTTTCACAGCCTGAAAGGCAGGTATAAACGTCTTGGTTTCTGTGCTCTTTCAGTGAATTAGTGATGGTGGAGAAAAATAAAGGCATAATGACTCATTTATTAGGTGCTTTTAAGTCTTTTAAGTAATCAAAAAACAAGTATCAAAAATCTGCATCAAAAAAACTTCATTTTAAAGAAGTTAGAATAAAATTGCAGAGACAAATATATTTGGTCTTGAATTTGCTGTTAATGTGAAGATGCACAACAAAATTAATACAACTGGAATAGTCTTTTACAGAAATTTCAGTAAGAAAATCAATTTACTGTAGCTAAAACCAGAAAAGCAGCCAAACGAGTTCTGCATTTCGTATGTATTCATACATAGATTTCATTTCTATACCATTATAGAAAAGATTGCTTATTCAAGTTTTATAACTAAAAATACAAAAGTTTTACACTTTTTTATTTACTCTTTGGCTACCTAAATTAATCCTACAGCATGAATCATTTGCATAGTAAACAGGCTGTCTGGAAAAAACCCACAGTAAATAACACCATTTTATCTGGGGGAGGAGAAAGTGGAATAAGGCATATTGCAAATTGGTCTGACAGGAAAAAGTCCACTGATTTTTCTTCACTCTTTAGGTCACTGAGATCTGAAAAAATTATTCCCTGACAACACTTCTGCAAGGAAGGTTTTCTTTTGCCAAGGACAGCTCTGGTTATCACCATTGCTTCTCAGCCTCACAAAACAAGCGGTCATTTGAGGAGCCTGAGGCATGGCATGCTCAAGGGAAAGGCAATGCCTCGTGTCTGCTTAGCCAGGAGCAATGAATCCTGCATTTCCTGACATACATGCCAAACAGAACCTCCCACCCTGCCTTTTGGAGCTATGGCAGGTCAGATCTGCCAGGGTGGTAGAGCATGAACTGCAGAAATAAATGAGTTCACATCATTTGGGGATGTGTCCCACTTGTCTACCCAGCATCAGACTTGTTGGCTATAGATTGCCAGGGGGCAGGTTTTAGGGGCAGTAATGACTTTACTCTTCTGTCCATTGGCCAAAGAACTTTTAATCTTATCACAGGTCTTTATGCCTAGTGAAGGACAGCTGCTGCCAGGGAAAGTCTCTCTGCTTTCACCAGAAAAATATAGTATCTCCCCTGAGAGTGTAGGAATTTTCAATGCCTGCTCTATCCCTATTGTCTGATTTACTTGTTTTTCTTCACATATTGACTTTTTTAGCCACCATCCCTTTCCTCTCAAATTTCTGTCTGGCATGAGTGCATTGCTGCAGGCTCTGCTCTCTACATGCTGCTCTATATCCTCATAGACCTGAGTGGGGAAACTGCTGTGGGAAAAGGGAATAACTGGGGTGGAATTTCCAGTCCCCAATTTATTTATCATACAAGATATGTGGATTTGTTGTAAGAGTAAAGAGAAGGAACTTGACTTGAGTCAAAAAATCTCAGCCCCTGTGCCAGCTCATGTCTATACCCTGCCAATAACAAGAGACAGTTATTCAGTAACCCTCCAAGCTGTGTAAAAGTTCTACTTGGCAAAATGAGGCATTTTATCCATATGCTTTTTCCCTTGTTGAGGGCAGAGGATTGAGCGTGGCACTCTGCTTCTCAGCAGACTAGAATTATCTAACATCTTTGTTGGTGACACGGGCAGTGGGATCTAGGGTCCCCTCAGCAGGTTTGCTGACAGCACCAAGCCCCGTGGTGCAGTCTCTGCTCTGCCCTTGTGAAAGCCCACCTGGAGTGCTGCATCTATCTCTGGGACCCTCAACATAAGAAGGATGAAGAACATAAGATTCAGTGAGTCCAGAGGAGGCCATGAAATTCATCACAGGGCTGGAGCACCTCTCATATGAACACAGGCTGAGAGAGCTGGGGTTGTTCAGCCTGGAGAAGAGAAAGCTCCGGTACCTTCCAGTACCTAAAGAGGCTCCAAGAGAGCTGGAGAGGGACTTGTTATGAGAATGTGTAGTGATAGGACAAAGGGGAATAGCTTCAAACTGGAAGAGAGCAGGTTTAGATTGGATATTAGGAAGAAATTCTTTACTGTGAGGGTGGTGAGCCACTGGCACAGGGTGCCCAGAGAAGTTGTGGATGCCCCATCCCTGGGAGTGTTCAAAGCCAGGTTGGATTGAGTTCTGAGCAGCCTGGTCTCATGGAATGTGTCCATGGCTGGGGGGGTTGAAACTAGGTGATCTTTATGGTCCCTTCCAACTCAAACCATTCAGAGATCCAGTTATGATTCTATGAATACACACTTTGCAGATGACCAGAAAGGAAGAGAGTGGAGGAAGGCACATGTACATTTGTTCTAGGACACTGTCATTAAGAGAGAAATGGTGATTGAAGGAATTAATTCCTCCAGGATCCAAGGCACTGGTGTATTCCATGCTGTTGGGATAGAGCTATGGTCTGGCAATCAAGAATAATTTTTTTTAGAATTAGCTTCATTAATTTGTATGTGCTGAGAGACCCAAGTGTGCTTCAGAGATGCTGGATACAGATGCACATCCCAGCTCCATGAAAATCTAAATCCCTGTGCTGCTCTTCCCTGCCCTTTCTTGCATCAGAGGGAGATGCTTTTTTTTAATAATAAAGTTCTCATTGGACAAGGGTGCAATTCTGTGTATTGCCTTCTGCCACAATACTGCTGTGGATTGAAGCATGATTACAAAATTCTCAGATAGATCCTCATAACTGTTGCTTGTGTAATAGTTTTAATAGATGTTTCTTTTCTAATGGAACACACTAAAATTTTCATGCTAAAATGCAAATATTCTTTTTGATCAAAAAGTCCACACTGTGCTTTGAAATAATTACATGGAGAGTAAAGGAGCTGAAGTGTCTCAGTTTGCATTTGTATTCTTGAGCAGGACAGTGGCTTTTCATTTCTGGTGTCTGAAACTGTAAGTCTATGAAACATTCTTAAGAGATGCAAATCATAGAAAGCTTAAATCCACTCTCATGTCTGGTAACATTTTAATGGTCTACAAATTCAAAGGCTAAAAACTAGTAAAGTCAACCTTAACTCTAGTTTGAACTGAGATCTGAAAATATTTTCCAATTCTATGGATACCTTCTGTTGAACTAATCCCATTGTAGTGTATGCAAGGGAGTTGGTTTTGTGCATCACGAAGAGTTAAATGTTGGTTGTCTTTGGGCAGAACTGACAGCTCTCACCTTCTTGAACAAAGGTGACAAATTGGCCAGTGTCCATGATCCTTTGATATGCCTCACTCTTTCCAGCACAGGTAAAATGGAATTTCCTCTGCTATGAAAGCCTCCAGTAATGGGAAGGTGGGAAGGGAAATCTAGAGGGCAACTAATTCAGCATCCTGCTCAAAGGGAGTCTTTTTTTAATCTCTCCAAAGATAGGGATTTCACAGCCTTTCTGGGTATCCTATTCCCGTACTTAATTCTCACTGTGGATAATTTTTCTTATGTTCTACTGGAATTTCCCTTGCACTGGCTTGTGACTGTGATCTCTTGTCCTGACTTGTGCACTTTCTGTAAAAAGAGTCTGGATTTCTTGTCTTTGTAACTCCACTTCAGGGGGTAGAAGACTGAAGTAGTGAATTCTTCTAGTGGAACAAATCCAGTTCCTTTGCTGCCCCCATGTCATATTCATTGAGCCCTGAAATGTATTTAGAAATGTTTAGAATAATCTAGGAATTGTCAGTGTCCTGGGTAACTCAAAGGCTAACATAGGATAAAGAGTACTCATTTTGCTTTTCTCAAAGTATTCTTTCCTGTGTGCTTTAGAGCTGCAGTGTTTTCTTCAGAGAAGGTCTTGATGTCATTGAGGACAGGTTATTAATTTTGGAGGAATGAGTACAATATCTGAAGTCTGGACAGATAGCTGTGTTTGCATTTTGCTTCCCTTTCTCTCCCCTACTTGTTGCATGCAGTCCTTCTCAGGTAATAATAAACTTGTTTACTTGTCTGCCTTCTGTTGGCAATATCTGGCACTGCTGTGTTTAATGAGTAAAAAGTTTTTCACAAAACCTGAAGCACAAGTATCACCTTACGCATCAGGAATGACTTTCCTTTAATAATCACTTTTCCAGAAAATGATTCAGTTTATTGTTGCAGTCAGTTGTGTAAAATGTAACTTAACAGAATATTAATAGCATGCTCTGCAAGATGACTGAGGATCTCTGGCTGTGGGGTGGTGGAATGCCCGCTTGCTGAATCACCTCTATTAAACCCAAAGGCAGAATGATTGCACTTTCGTTTAAGCCTAGCAGAGAAAAAGGTCATCTTTATTCTCTGTTGCAAAAGACCTTTACTCACAATACATATAAAATTCTAGGCATGTTATAGTGCATGTTGATGGAAGGGTGCCCGAGAACATCCATCACTCCCTTGCTTTTTGAAGTGTTGTACTTTTCTAGGAAAAGCTATTGTATTATGTTCCCAAGCAGGCACCCTGCCCTCTCTACCTATTTTTCCACTTTCCAAAACTAAAAAAAACCCCACAAACAACCAAACAAAAATCAAATTAGCTTTTTTTATGCAAGCCCTTTAAAGAGGTACTTGGTATAGGTAATGTGCAATAAGTGGCTTTTGAGTTTGTTGAAATACGTCAGATGGCTTAATTATTTACCCATGTGTCTATTTGACTATGACATCTAAACCAGTTCTTGTGCCTCATCTGGTGTGTCTGCATGGTGGCTCTCAAGATACATTCAATTGTTGTAGAGTTATTCAAAGACAAGAAACCTAATTTTTTTTTTTTTTGGTGGAGAACATTGGTAACATTCCTTCTTTTCCCTACATCCTCATGGATAGTGGTGTCATCCTCTGGGTACTGGAGCTAATGAAGCTGTTTTATGTCAGAAGTGAATCCTACCCATAGTGTCTTCGATTTGTGAATGGTAAGTGTTACTCAAGGAACTGGCCAGAATGGCTGTTGTTTACTTAGTTAATGGCATTTCAGTTGTTGAATATCTTGCTAAGCTAAGCTGACTTCAGTGGACTGAAACATTTGCAGACTCCCAAGAGACTGGCGTATAAAAATAATAGACACCTGTTTTGTTTCTGTGTCTGGTACAAATCTAGTGCAGGGCTGATAGACTGCATCTAAATAATGTACTTATCATTGAATCTTGCCTTTAAAATCTTTCTTCAGAGGAAGAGGGAGTGTTGGGATAGGAGTTCACTTTAGGAAGTAGTTAATTTCTGTTTAATGAGTACTGTTTAAGATATGAGGACATTATACCAGGATGGAACAAATTTATTAGCCTATTGCACTACTTATTGTAATCCTTGTATTAAATGTGGTCGTGCTTCCTTTTGAGGTACTGGTGTTTGTGGAGTTTGTTTTCTCTAATCTCAAATCTTGAGATCGGTTTCCCTCAATCTTCAGTCCTTCTTTAAGACACACAACTTCACAGTCTGGCAGCCAATTTTTAGGACCTTCTGAGCAACAATGGATGATTTCAGCAGTTTCACTTTATTTGTGAGGCTCTGGGCTTCCCATTTTAAATTCTCTGGGTGTAAAGAAACGTGATCAGTGTGATCTCATATAGATCCATAGTCTACTGTGGCTAAACTATTTCTGCTACCCAAGTTAATTATCTCAGGTCAATGCTGTTATTTTTTCACTATATTACAGCCTGCTGAAGACCATGAGTACAGTTTTCTTTAACCTGCTGGACCCCAGAGTCTCCTTCTCTTGTAAATAAGTCATGAGCAGTGTGTTTTTCAGGAAGGCTGTACTGACTTCTTATGCTTGTGTAAACTCCTACCCCTAAAACGAGCTTCACTCCTGCTTCTGGTAACTTCTGTGTATGTTTCTAAATACTGTGTTGCCCTTTGGAGACAATATCTCCTTCTGCTAAACAGGAAGTTACCCTGCACACGCACATTAGTGGATTCCCTCTGCAGAAAAACATTACTCAAATCTCAGATGATTTCTGTTCATAAAATTTCGTTGTAGCAGCTCTGTGTTCTCTCTGTTTCTACAGTGTACAGGCATTTATTTGCTAAGTGCTGAGGGAAACTACACAACCAGTTGCCTGCTGCAAGAGCTGTCACAGCAGAATGTCTCTAGCTGACTGTAACAGAGGTGTTGCTGTAATGCTGCTCAGGTCCTTCTCTCCAAAGGGTTTGGGGTTCCCCTGCACTGTGTACCCTTCCAGAGGAGGCAGAGGGACAAAGTGAGCACAGACAGCTTTTGTTGGACATTCCAGATCCTCTGGCAGAGTGTCCATGCTCACCCTGAATACCTGCAGCCTCTGAGACTGCAAGGGGAATACAGCTTACACTGAATCTTTAAATGTGTGTTGAATCCAGTGTGCTCACTGGGCCTACTCATAGTAATCCCCGAAAATACTGCGAAGAGAATTCTTTTTGTTCCATCATTTGCTTCTAAAAAATTACCCACTCCATAATCTGGGAGTGAAAGCATCTTTGGGTTTGTCACTATTCTTTTTGCAGTGAAGTTTGCACAATTCCTGGTTTTTCTTAGATGGGTCTGTGAAGCATCTGGTGGGGGCAGATGAAGTGTGTAGGTTGTGTGAGGAGTGAGGTCAGAATCCCCTGCTTTGGCTGCTCTGGAGTTCCAGTTCAAGAACTGCTGGACACAAGCAGCTGCTGAGATACCTCGTTTTCCTGTTTCCCACAAAGGAAAAAAACAGCAGCTGGGTCTAAAGTGCCTGAGCTGATTTAAATGAGTTTCTGGTTATTTCTACATATATCTTCAGTTTCATCGCCAGAGTGCAGAGTGAGGAGGAAGGAGGGACTCTCAAGTATCCATTTTAGTCAAAAAGACTATTTCTTACATTTTTTGTTAATGCTTCTACTCTCAGTCCTCATCCTAGAGGAGAAAAACATATCAATGCCCCAAGGTGGCATACTAGAAATGCCATCTGGCTGAGAACTTTGAGGACAGGGAGGTTGCTGGTACTTCAACAAACCTGTGCTTGAATCTTCCTCATCTTGCTTTATGGTCATGTGAGGCAAAAAAAGGTAAGAACATTTAGCATCTATACGTTGGCCACTTGTGGAATAGCAAAGCTGTGGGTGAATGTTTGGTTATCCTCTGTTTTTTCCTGTTAGGATCTTATTACCATATGTAAAAGTACATTGTAATATGAGTTCAGGGGGCTGGAACTTGCTATTTTGGATAAAAAATTGTTTTGAATTGCAAACTAGGTCTGTCTTCAGAGCTGGAATGAATTGCAGATTAAACTCTTAGTGAGGAATAAAGAAAAAATGTTTTTAAATGCTACAGTAAAAGAATGCTTCTAGGACAGAAGTCTGTCTTAGGAGGATAATTTTGGTGGGCTTTTTGTTTTTCTTTTCAGAACTCTTTACTCTCTTAAATTATTTGTATATCCCTAAATCTGGCAAAGAGTATTTACTGTGAGCAATTTAAGGTCTTTGTTTTGATAGCGAGTCAGATGGGAGAAAGGACGGGGAGTAGCTGGGATGGGGATGGAGAGTGGCAGGGAATTATAAAACTTCTGGACCTTATGAAATCACTGGAGTTGTGGTGTCAGCTTTGGAAATACCTGCATTTTATGACTTCTACTTTTCTAATGACTCTGTTCAGAGGTGCCGTATCCAGGGACCTCTCAGAGATGAAGTTGCACTGCTTGCTGTCATCCACTACCTGTCTTCCTCCTCTGTGTAGAGGGATGTGCAGTGGAGTTCTGGATTTGGAAGGTATAGGGGATATGCATGTGTGTGTGTTTGTTTTCAAAATACCTGCTGTGACATGTTTGTGATGGAAAAGGGAAGTACCCTGAAGTACAAGGCTGAAGACTGTAGTGCAGTTACAGCAGGAGATGGTGAGATGTTATAAAGAGAATTGATTTCTCCTCCATAGCTGTGGATCTCGGGGTAATTTTGTCTCTGATATAGAGCAGTTTTACCCTGGTTGTAACTCCTATTAAGATCCAAGTTGTCACCTTCATCTTTGTTTCAGGCAGGCCTCAAATAGTTTTCTTCTTAAAATTATTATTATTTTTTAAGGGAGTCTGAACTCAATGTGTGTTTTAGCCTTCATTTTTAAGGATATTCTAGAAAGCTTTCTTTTTCTTAAAGGTAGTAAATTTGGGCATTGACTATTTAAGTGCATTTGGTATGCAATCTGTTTTAACAAGACGTTTTTATGTTTTCTGGTTTACTGGTTCCTTTTTTCTTTTATAGAAAAGACTTAATGCAGAGCTTTCTTTCTTTTTAAATTTTTTTTTTTAATTCTTTATCGTCTTAGGATGAATATTTAAACAGCACTCTTCAATCTTGCTTCAAAATGTCCCTGTGCACATCTTCTCACAAGGACTTTTCTCAGTTGCTGCCACTTCAGGATATTGGATGCAATAAAACAGAAATTAAAAATTCACCTGCTGGTGTCATCTCTCCAGTTCCCTACAGCTGCAATCAGTCCACACTGACAGCAGAACACAGTCCAGTCTACATTCCCTCATCTTACGTGGAAAACAGACATGAATATTCTGCAATGGCATTCTGCAGCCCTGCTATGGTGAATTACAACATTGCCAGCAATTTTGGGGATCCAGAGAGCGTGACTGCGAGGCAAACCTCCAGCCCCAGTGCGCTGTGGTCTGCTCCTGGCCATCTGTCCCCTCTGACACTGCACTGCCAGTCCTCACTGCTGTATGCAGAGCAGCCCAAGAGCCTGTGGTGCGAGGCACGACCGATGGAGCCGGTGCTGCCCGGGAGCAGGTCAGTGATACGTGTTGCTTTAAAACTTGGCTGAATATTATTTACAGTTTCCTTAGCTCAAGTCTTTTCTTTTTACATTTGAATTTTATGTGTTGGTCCCTCTGAAAAACAAAACAATGCCAAAAAATCTCCACTAGACACCAAATCAGTCCTGGGGGGTTTGTTTGTTTGTTTCTAATGTAACTTCTGAAATGAGATTTTTTTTTTCAATACCTCCTTAGAGTACTATACACCAACATGAAGCATTACAAATACCTTCAATGTGGGAAAAGTTTACATTGTGTAAACAAAAGTTCAAGACTGCTAGGTACTATTCTGTGCAATAAAATTAATTTTTCTCTTGCAGATTAAGTCCTTTGGGTGAGAGAGGTAAAAGTTCACTATTTTTGCCTTTTCATACAATGTTGTTTGAATTCCTTTTATCCAGATTAATTTTTTTACTGCTTCTAATAGATGTGAAGGCTTTTTGTTAACTTGAAATTCAAGGGAAATATTTTCTTTACTTTTTGGTTTTAGTAAAAACAGTCACACAGCAGCATGCATCATGTTAAAAGGGGGCTGCTACTGAAAAAGCCTGACTTTGTTTCTTGCTGCTGTTCCCAACTGACTCTGTGAAGTTTTGAAGAGCAGAGTCACAGGCTAAGTTTTCAGCTGACAAGAAACTCTGTTTGCAAAACCATATTCTTGTTCTGCACATTTACTCATATTGCAAACCCTAAGCAGCATCTGGATCATCAGCTGATGGAATTGCTCCATTCATGGTCAATGTTGGATGGATAAAAGCTCAGGGTGTGCAGGTGCTGTTCCTGCTTCAGCAGCTGTATGTTTATTCATAGGCCTCCTTTTTTAACTTCAGCAGTCATTTGGAGTATGAAAACTAGTGTGTCCTGGCAACAGTTTTAGTTCAATGGTTAATAAAGGATTTGTGCTATTTTTGAGACTACCCACATTCCTTCTGCAACGGGTGGGCTTTATGCAGTTCTGGAGTGCAAATATGCTTTCAGTGTAGGTGTGTGGATTGGGAAAGACTCTTTGGGTAGCACTTACATACAGAAGAATTCCCCAAGCAGCTTTGATGTGAACAGGGGTAATATCCAAATTCTTTCCACTTTGGTTAAGGTTCCAAAACTTTGACAGGCCTGGGAAGGTTAGTGTTTCAAGCTGTCGAGATTTTGGGACAGCAGCTGGAATAACCCAAGAGCAAGAGCACCCTGTCTGATGCCCTGCAGTGCCCTCTGTACAACAGACAGAAGGGAAGCCAAACCCGTCCCCCTGGAGCTTAAATAAATAAGTCATCAGCTATTTGTATAGATACATAAAGACTATTGCTTATGCAGCTGATGATGACCTAACTTGAAGAGAAATCAAGAAAATCTGGAGGATAACCTCTTTTTCACAGAATGGTTTGAATTGAAAGGGATCTTAAAGACCATCTAGTTCCAACCCCCCTGCTGTGGTCCAGGGACACCTTCCCCTAGACCAGGTTGCTTAGAATAGAAGGATGACCAGGAGAAAATCTCTGACTTATTACTTTCAGTGAAGTTTTAATTCTTTTTTAGAAAGGTAGTAACCCAATATAGAAACCACAATCATAAAATAGAGAGGAGTACTAGGAGGTGTAAAGAGATAAATCTTTCACCGTGTGGTTCCTTGGTAGCCACCAGGGTACATCCCCTATTTTCCTGCATCCTTTGGAGCAGGAGCATTGTGGGCATCCACCCAGCCACTTCCAGCTCACCTGCAGGACCTGGCAGCTCATTCCTCTGCTGAGCATCCTGGGGTGCCCCAGTCCTACAGCAGTTGGGATGTGGTCTCTACCCGCATGTGGACTGCCCTCTCTGGATTGCCCTTTGTGTGGAAACACTGTCAGAGCAGGGGAGTCTCGGGGTGTGGGATGTTTACCTGAAAGCCCCGACTGTTTGCAGGGTCTGTTGTCCTCACAGACAGCGGTAACAAACTGATGGGGTTTGAGCCTCCTGGTGCGAGGCTGCAGCTGTCACAGGCAAGCGGCTCTGATGCTGTTTGGCCCGCAGGAGGAATTTGTTCCAGATGGTTCCGCTGCGTGCAAGCTGTTTGCCACAAGTCTCAGGAAGTCTTGCAGCTTCCATGTGTGCAGGGTGGCTGTCATTAAACTTTTAAGCAGGGAAAGAAGAAGTGCTTTTTAAAAACACTTGTCATGACTGGGAGGTAAAAACCAACAATCCTCACCGAGATGTTATGGTGTGTGCTTTTTCTTTATTTTCATCCATAACCTCGGTGCTTTATCGAGGGCAATAAACATTGCTCTCCACAGCATATCAATCAGTCACGGAGAGGCTCTCCAGCTGATTTTGAGCCTCTTCTGACCCTCACAATTGGATAATGATTCCCAAGTAAAGCTTAAAAATATACCTCTTTTACTAATGTGAAACACCAAATTACTTTTGCTTCCAAATACAGGGGGATAGGAAGGAATATTTCCTTTCCCTCCTTGCATTAGCAGCATATTAGGTATGTGTCATAGAGCATATGTCATATGTCTCTCTGGGGAGAATTCCTCCTCACTGGTTTTCCCAACATGGCAGAGAGGGAAATAACTCAGTGATTAACCAACCCATTAACGAGATGTGTGTCTAATGAAAGACCGAGCTTGTTAAACACCTAAACACTCCTCTGCCCTGCTATATCTGAATGAATTAACATTTTTAAAAAATCTCTCAGGAACTTAACTGTACAACAAACACCTTAATTTTTCTGTTTTGAAATTTGCTCTGAGAAGCACCTTTTCTTCCTTTCCAAATTTTTTGCCAGGAAATTGGAGCACGTTCTCCTCATAAACTTATGAACTTGATGATTTTCAGCTGGCATGTGGGTGTGTTTGTCCTTACCTCCTGTCATGAAACCAGCACAAAATCTAATTTTATTATATTAGTTAAAGCCTCTTTGACAGCACTTTCAGCATGTTTCCACTGTTCTGTTTAAACCTGCCTTTGTTCTGTAGAAGTCATAAACCATGCTACCTGCTGTCTTATCCCAACTGATTTTTCTTCTCCTCCCTAATCCTTCTGGAAGGTGGGATGAGGAAAATTCTAGAGTTCCTAAGTTCTGCCTCTGGGCTTAAGTTTATACCTACAAGTTGACTATATACCATTCCTTTTCTCAAACTCTGAGCTGCCAAGAGTTTGCACATGACACTATTTTCTCTCTGTCTAGAAATTGTATTGACCCTGAAAGCACAATGTGGAAAACCACCCAGAAAATGAGGTCCAGATAAAAAGGATACAGTGGATGTACTTCCTATACCTAAACCCAATGTTACTGATCATCTAAGTTCCTTTCTTCTTGTGTTTGTTTACAGGATCTTGGTGTCAGGAATTGGCTGTTTTTTCATGGTTTTATCCTGTTTTAATTTTAATCTAGTAATGAAGAATAGTTCCTGTATGTTGGAATTATTTGCAACACTTCAGGAATGTGTATATCTTACTAATTTACATAGAGCAGCAATTTTTTAATGTTTGAAAGTATTTTATTAGTTGTGTTTCCCCATTCTTCTTGTTTTCAGCCTTCTTTTTGTTTAGCATTAGGGTGATCAACATGGGATGTCACCTTGGACAGAAAACTTTGTCTAACATCAGGAGCTGATCTTGTAGGCTGAGATTCACATCTCAGTTTGTCTGCAGAATGTCACTGAATGAATAAAGCCTCGTGTAAAGGAGGAAATACTTGAGAATGGATATGTGTTGTAATTTTGCCTTACTACCAGTACAAAGCAACTGCAGCTCTGTTCATTGCAGCATTTATCATGTCAGTCTGAGCTGAGTTCTCCTTTTCTATGTGAAGCTCCCAAGAGGCAAAATCCCCTTGTTTCACAAATCTCTGAACTTGCACATTCCCAATAATCCTTCAAGACCCATCAGCATTCCATATGATTTTCCCAGGGTTCCTGTGATTGATACAGGAGCAATCCAGTTTTATGCCTTTGAGTATTTTAAATCTTTCTAGTGTGTCATCACTGGGATCAGACTACATGTTTTAAATTATCTTGTCAGAAAAGGCTTAACAATGTTTCACACTATCCTGTGTTCAGGAACATGAAGACTCCATAGAGAGAGAATAGAAGACAATGAAAATGTATGAAACTCTTTGCAGTGCAGTTTAAATTTTTCCTCTTTTATAACAGATGTTTTTCTTTTCTATTAGAGAATTATTAAAAAGAAAAACTAATGGCAATGACTGTACAAGCCCAATTGCAAATAATCCTGGCTCAAAAAAGGATGCCCACTTCTGTGCAGTCTGCAGTGACTATGCTTCAGGATACCACTATGGGGTCTGGTCCTGTGAAGGCTGCAAAGCATTTTTTAAGAGAAGCATTCAAGGTAGGACAAACAGGTTTTGATAAATTTGCTTAAATAAATTGTTTCATGTGACCAGGGGCTGCAGCAGTTGACCTAGTAATGAGTTGGTCTGAAATCCTGGTGTCTGGTGCTCCATGCTGAAAATAGAGCAACACATGATTTGACTGTTTTATCTCTTGGCTCTGATGTTATCAAGATCTGGAAACATTACAGAGTGAGCAATTGATTTCTTCAGAAGAGAGGTGGAATGCATAGCACAGTGAGGCCCTGCAGCAAAGGCCTGGGTGGGATGGCACTGCAGACCTGTGAATGTGATGGGAGTTTGTGGCCCAGCTCAGCTGTAGTAATTGAGAATTAGTTGTCATAGACACAGTAAGAATAGGCAATTATCTGGAAACTTTGCTTGCCAGGAGCTCTTCTTGACAAGAGACTATTGCCTGGAGCTGTTGAGTCATGGTGTATAATATCTACACACTACGTAGGATGGAAAAATATGTGTAGCATATATCTGGTACTAACCTGATTATTGTTAATGCTCAGCCTGCACTGCAGTCTCTCTTACTCTGTCAGAGCTCTCTATCTAAGACTCCCACTTCCATGTTTAAATTCTTAAATATTTGGTATTTAGTTCAAGCTTGCTGTGTGGCTGCAGTGTGAAGTAGATGTGGGGCTCCACGTTTGCTGTCACATCCAGTAGAAGTCACTTAGGCACTGGATTGCAGCTTTGGGGCACTTAGCTTCTTTAACCTTGCCCTAGTTATCCTGTTCTTTGGCCTCATCTGGGATCTTTTGATGGAAAATCATTTCTATTGACATTGGCTGCTACATGTGGATACCAATGCAGAAAATCCTGTTGCTATTTGGTCTTCAATGTTCCCCTTCCTCTTCTGCCTGCAAAGCCTTTAGCAATCTTCAGATATTTTCTTTTGGCTCAATATGGCAGAGTTGGTGCCGCAAGGAGAATCAAATTTAATTCAGAACTTGTTTTGCCCTTTGACTTCATTGTGCAAATTCTGCACAGGTGAATAGCAATTTCTACAAGCTGGTGCAAGTACTTTTGATTTCTAAAATAATTGAAGAGAATTCTGTGTCCATTTTTCACAAATAGAGACTGAATTTGATCTCAAGGTGTTTTCTGTCAAGTACATGGTTTGCCTGCTCTGTGTTGCTCATATGTGCTTGGGCCACCAGCAAGTTACCCACTCTGGTCTTTTGTACACCTCAGTGTGCCCTGTCAGGTAATGGTGTTTGTAATTCAAATAAAAGGATAAAGAAAGACAAATAAAAGAAAGCCACTTCTTGGCATAAAACGTTGTCAAGCACTCAATTGCAACGGTTGTTATGCAGGATACTGTGCATTAAAATAAAAGACTTTCTGGACCTGCCATAGACCAAAATGTTGGGCTCACAACTAATTAAAATTAGAAGGTATGACTGAGCAACTGTGTGTGGTCTGAGTTTGTAGTGTAGTCTGTTTGTCCCACATTGCTGAACATCTGCCTGCAAGTTAATTTATCCCAAGGCCACAAGAGTTTTAAATCACTTTATACTCCTGTGTGCAACAGAGAGCTTCCTCTTCCTCTCCCCCCATGTTGTGTGAAGAGTGATAAACAGTAATTTGTTTTTCAGTCATATCTGCCAGTAGGAAATGGGACAAACTGTAACCTGATGTCTTCTTTTTTAAATTGTCGGTTCAAAAATTCAAGGTTAAAATAATTCTAATTTTGCACAAAAATAGTCACAATGGTTCAGATAAATAATTAGTCTTGGGGACATGAACTCCTGGATTTCCACCAAGTGAAAAAAAATTCACTCAAGTAGCAGTATTTTTGCCTGAGCTTATCCT
The DNA here is from genome assembly GCA_013397815.1 of Aleadryas rufinucha. NCBI lineage: Eukaryota > Metazoa > Chordata > Aves > Passeriformes > Aleadryas > Aleadryas rufinucha. The sequence continues at coordinate 203,978 of VZTH01001672.1, forward strand.
TGGCTGGGGAAAAAAAACCCCCAAACCGACTTAAAAAGCAGCCTGGGAGAAAAGATATTAAGAAAAGTAAATGAGTGAATATTTTTTGCATCCTTTGGTAATTGCTGCAAGAGATAGTTCCAGTATTTGGCAGGAGATGATTCAACTGTATTTACACCAGGAGAGTACCCAAGTCCAGTTTACAGTAATAAACCTTTAGACCAGATTATTGATTAATGAAATACAGTAACGTAAAGGGGTTTGGATGGGAATGAGGTGAGATGGGAAAGGATAAGAAGAGAACAAAAGAGGCTGCAGTGAAAACTGATGAAAATAAGATAAACACTTGTCCAGAATATCTAAAACTTACACCCTCTACTTGTGCTTTTCTTTGTAGTTAAAGGGTGCGGTTTTTCATACCCCTCTGTTTTCTATCTTAGCCTTTTTTTTTTTTTTTTGTTAACTTTGGTCCAGGGTCAATCCTCCAAAGGCTTCTTCATTCCTGGAACTCACCACGTCAGAGTTCAGTAAATAGAGCTGTAGTTTACTTAAATCTTTGCAGCACTGAAGCTGCTCTTTTAAACTCTGCTGAGGAAAAAAATATTAAAATCTGGTATTTGCCAGCTATAGGTTCCCAATATACAGTAAGAAATTGGAGGTTGGGAGCAAATTTCTACAAGAGTGTATATTCCATTTTCAAAAAATTAGTTGGTTTTAGAAGGTGCTTGGTTATCTGACAGTCACCACTATAAAGCTGAGCTATGCTGTCTGGTTAATTTTGAGGCCACAGGTTGATGTTTATAATACAGGATAAATATGCATTTTTGCATCAGTTAATGGAGCTTAGATATGTGCACATGAAATGTTGAACTGTTTACAGTCAGGAACATTCCTGATTTGGGAAATGACCAAGATGGTGGGGAATGTTGAATTTTCCCTTCTTGCCCTGCTGCAGGACACAACGATTACATCTGCCCAGCCACCAATCAATGCACAATAGATAAAAACCGGCGCAAGAGCTGCCAGGCCTGCCGGTTGCGGAAATGCTACGAAGTGGGGATGATGAAATGTGGTGAGTTTGGCATGTCTGCACTCTTACCTTGGGTTTTGTTGTTTTGTTGGGTTTTTTTTTGCTTCCCTTCAGCCAATTCTGTGTCTTTTTTCCCTTGGAATCCTAAGAAGGCACAACAATTAAAGCAAGGTTTAAGCTGGTTTTACAGGAAGGAATTAACTGATTCTTAAAGCTGAGGAAGACTTGTCGTTTTCAGAAGAAAACCTGTGGGAAGGGGCAAGGTGTAGGTTAAGCATGTGAAAACCATATAACCTCTGCAGAGCTTCGGGGAGACACGTGACTTCCATGCAGAATGGGAGCTCAAGAGTGGCTGCTTCCAGAGCCTTCCAGAGCCAGTCTCTGCTAATGAGAGGTAAATGAGCCTGTGCTGTGCTCTGCTGGTTGGATGCACTGCAGGAACAGCAGTGTCACACGGAAGCAGTAGTTAATTAACCCAGTATTCTACCTCTGACAGTGGCAAGAGTGGGTGCCTTGGGAGGAGTGTAAGAATGAGACCAGCACCTACATGGAACTACTGCTGTCAGCTCTCAGCTTCCAAAAATTAGCAGTTGGGGACATTAGTAGAATGACAGATTTTCCATTGTCCCTCTTTTTAATCTCATAAAGGCTTAGCATCTACAACATTCCTCAGCAGCTTGGCCACCCATCCTGTGAAGAACCAACTCTCTGGTTGCTGGGCTTTTGTGTGGGGCAGTGAGGGGAAGGCAGTGGGAGGGCAGTTCCTTTTTTTGAACAAGCTATCTTCAGATGATGCCCCACAGCTCTTCCACCAAAAGAAATAGTGAACAACCACTGTTTGTCACTGCACCACTCAGAATTATCCAGCCTTTTCTCTTATCCCTACCTCATACTTACAGTGATGTGATTTCAATGTAGTTGTGCATTTATAGGTGATATTTTAAAGGTTACTTTTAAGAAGAAAAGAATTTGAAAGATGTTTCAATCTAATGTATGTTTACAGTCAGGGTTTGCTGTTTCTTATAGATTCCCCAATGTATATAATAGAAATAGGCTGGGAAAATATCCCATAAGAACACTGGACTGGAAAGGAGAAGGTCACTGTGCTTGGCTCTCCATGATTTGCAGGCATGCATCTCGTTTCATCCCATTTAATGTAGACATCTATTTCTGTTTCAAAACTAGACACTATTTTCATCCTCCCACAGCTTTGATCTGAAGACTGTTTGCAAAATATAACTTCTTTCATTAGGAACATTCTTTAGAATTCCAGCCTGCATTTATTGCTGGACAATTAATGTCCATTTTTTCTTGTGACCACATTGTCTTTTAGCTTAGAGGCTCCTCTTCTCTTTGTTGTTAGCGGCCTGGTTTTAAGGACTGCATCATATCCCTTCACAACCTTTGTTTTAGTTGGCTAAATAAACCAAGAAAACCTTTCCTCTTGTAAAATAGGAAAGTAGATAGAATCTAGAAATCATCAGGGTAGCTTATCTCTCCACCTGCTCTGGGCAGAGATAACCCAATTTGCACTTGGATGCCCAGAATCATGGACAGCATTGCTGTGACTCTCCTCACTGCAGGAGCACTAATCCATTTCTGTTGCTGCAGGAACTTTTCTCTACACACAACCCAGGATCCTATTTGCCTTTTTCAAGGTAACATCATGCTGCCAGTTCATAATCACACCATGATCCGTTATGATTGCAGCCTCCCTGTTCATTTCTAGCTGATAACTCCCAGTGTAGAACTGAAATTTCAACTGTTCCCTGCATTATTTTGTACTCCTAAAGTACATTTAGTTTCTTTTGCTCAAGTCAGATGGTTCTTTCTATGTGAAGCTCCTGTCTTTTCTTGCAGTGATGATGCATCTCAACTTTATTGGTGTTTTTCATTAGTGTGGTCTTACCTCCAAGAAGGAAAGCCTCATGCCTGCAAATAAGACTCCTTTCAAAACCTTACTTTCTGAATGGTGCCACTGTCTTTTGGTCATTTTTATGACTGAGAATTTTGCTCAAAGTTTTTCCAATGGAGGTTTCTACCAAGCCCTAGTTCAGGAGTTGGAAAGGTTATGTTAAGATTGATTCCAGAATGATATTATAAGGTAGACCTCCACAATGCTTGCCTTAAATTAATCCTTTTATTCTAGCTGCCCAGAATGTCCTGGTGTGTGATTAGACCTCATAGGCACTGTGGTATTATAAGTAATAAATGAGAGTATGCACTTATGTGCTAGCCTGTGTTCCTTTGAATCTTGTCACATACTCATAAACATGTTTTCCTACAATAATGATTGTCTACAGGACAGTGACTATGCCAGACAAAATTGACAGATTGAAACTATATCTGAAAAAAAACCCCTGTATTTTTAAATAATTAGTTTTTTAAATAGTAGTACTAAAGCTTGAAACTCATGAGAATTTAATTTGAGAGTCTGAACAATTGAATTTCAGAAAAAAGAACATAAAAATTACTCAGAACTGAGTCACCTGATGAGTTAAGTGGCACCTGTGAGTAATGCTGATGTATGGACACATGGTGATAGACATTTAAACCAGACAGATTTTAAGACAGTATTTCTTGCATGAGATGTAAATGCCATTTCCTGCAGGCCAGAGCTATTATCTCTCAAACGTTTTCTCACTAGAACTGTGCTGTAATAATTTTTTTTTATTGTAGAAAGCCATAAAAGAGAACACTTTGTTTTTAATGAAGGTTTTTCTGCATCTCTGCTCCTTTCTGAGGTCACTTAGTGAATGGATTGGTTCACATCTGCTAAAGCCCTGGGTGGGATAGAATGGTTTGTGAGTGCATTTTTGCTCAGTGGAGACTTGTGTCCAGCAGAAGTGAAAAAAGAAGTTCAATTACCACTTTGTAGTTTATGAGAACCCTTCATAAAATACCAGCACCATTCCTGTCGTATCTTTAAATCCTCACTTTGCATATTATCAATAGACACTTTGAGAAAAAAACACACTCATAGGTACTTGTGTGTTTAAAACGTGTTTCTGGGCCTAAATGTGATTAAGCAGTACATGCCATCTTCAATACAGTAGAAGACAGTAGAAAAGTGTGGCTCTGGAGTTTCCTCGTCTGAAATTCTCTTGGATGTTGCTGCCTTCAGAAATGTTAAGAAGTCAGCCCAACAAGCTATAGGTATTTTGGTGGAGGCCAGCTTGGGAGTGCATTGTATGAAGGTGATAATGGATTTTCTTACAAAATGTACCGTCATTGCCAAAAGCATGAGGGTCTTAGACACTGCATCTGCCAATTCCTCTGCAGGAAGTCCATGTTCCCTGCTGTTTCAAACAAGGAAGCTACTGCTAAAGTTTGGCACTACGACTACTAACAGTGGTAGAAAAATAATTACCAGAAGAATTGCATTGTCATCAGGAACAAAGAAAACAGGAAAACTGCAGTAAACTCTGCCCAACAAACTTGAATAAAACAGATCAGGATAAAACTGATCTTCTCTTGGAACTTTCTGGTGTTTACCTGGGGAGCTGAAATGGACTTGGACTGTTTGTCATAGGCAGTGAAGAAGAGGGGGAAGTTGCTTCATCACTTTGCAGTCTTGGAGCAGCTCTGCCCTGCTTTACTTTCTGTTTGCTTCCAGAGGCTCAAATAGACCTTCTTTCATCAGTTTTCAGTTTCCCTGACCTTTATTTCCCTCCTCTGCCCTGCTCCTGTATCTTTTCCCCCATGTGTCAGTTCTCAACATGTTGAAATTGTTCCAAAAATAAAGCTCCTTTCAGGCCCAAGTGAGGAGGCTGAGAGGGCACGCTCAAAAGTGATGGAGAGATGCTGCTCTTGAATCCTGGCATCATTCAACAAGTTTGCAGGAAGGAAAACAGATTTCTCTGTGGGTTGGTTCAGGATTTGGCTCCTTCTCCTGTGTGTGGCTGCTGTGTGCAGTTGACATACTGTAAAGTACTTTTCACACAGAAAATAAGTGGGGACAAAATGTTTCAAGACATTCTCTGGACATCAGATGTATTAATTGAATTTCAGCTTTTATAGCAATCACTATAATTTCAGCTCATGTTTTCATGTGCACACAGGCAGACAGCAGCTCCTTTGTTGGTAGCTCTGCTCTGGAATACGGACTCACCAGAACATTTGCATTTGCTTTCAAAGGTGACTGGAGTGATAATGATTTACTAATGTGTATTGGAGCCAGTTTTAAGCTCAAACACTTTCGAAAACTGATTATAATACATTCAGTGGTAGAATCTGCACTTGCGACAGAACTGGTTGGTTATATAAGCCATTGCCAGGGACCAAAATCAGTATGAAGGGCAACATGCCATGTAACTGCCCACCATATCAGACAGCATTTGTGATTTTCATAGAATTTTCAAAGCTTGAAAAATAGTGTTTCATTGCCAGTAACACCTGCTGTGGCTTGTTCATGGCTAAGTGAACAACAGGCTCATTTGAAGGACCTTATTTTCAATGTGCCTTATTTCTTATACCTTGGGGTCGTTTACTCGCGTGGTCTGTGGTGCTGTAGCTCAAGGTCTTGCCCTTGGTCCAGCATTCTCAGCTGAATACAGCAATTTTCTTGCACAAAATGGCTCTAAATAAGGAGGGCATGGTAGGAGGAATGAGGAATTTGATCATTTTTTCACTTCTGCAATTGCCTGAATTACCTTTATAGAAATGAATATAAGGTATTAAGTACAGTTAGGGAGTTTGTGGTAAAGTTGAAGATAGTCCCTAATCTGGGAAGCTGTATTTTATTGATCTGCCTTTGCACATATTGATCCACATCTCTGTGTCTACTTAAGCAGAACATTAGGCTGGTCAATAATTATTTATAATATATAGTTTTATAAACACTTATACATGCCTGTTGCATGCTAATAGATGTATAGGTAGAATTTCTCAGTCCTGCCTAAACTTTGGATTTTAATAGAAAGTAAAGAAACTCCTTTATGTTATTGAAAGTCGTTGCTTTAATTGGAAAGACTGGTGTTTTCTGTTGTATCAGTTGACTAGCAAGCTTAAATGTAGTTTTCTTTTTCTTTAAATATAAGCAGAAAAAATTAGAAAGTGTTAATAAATGGTATCTCTTTTAGGCACATAGCTCAGTGATTCAGCCTAGTTCTGCTTTGGCAATATATAGTGAATAAAAACCACCACAAATAACTCAGAATCTGCTGTGGTTGGGTTTTTTCCCACCTTCTTTTTGTCATCAGTTATATTTCCTTTAGTAGCAAGTTTTTTATGCAGAAATGTAGTACTCCTAGTCTGGCTTTCTGCACTGGTGATGTGATTATAGAAATTTGGTTTATGTTTTAAATGGAGCATATTTTTATAATAAGAACTGGTTATATAGGAAACTTGATTCAGTTAAATAGCCTAAAGTAATTTAAAGGGGTTTACTAGTTCCCAGTAAGAACCCTCCCCAAGTATTGAGACCTTTAATACTCTCAAAATCATAACGTGACTGAATTATCTTCAGATGGAGCATGGAGTGCAGCTGTGCAGATGGAAATTATTCAAGATTTTGTCAATTAGAACAGAATGCTGGACTACTTTTTGAATGGCTTTTAAATTTGATTTCTGTGATCTTCATTAAAGTATCTGCTCAATTACCTATGTGTTTATATTTTCTATAAGCTTAAATTTATATTTATAGGCTACAAAATGTTAAAGATCTTTACAACAGTGAATTGGAGAGGATGACTCAGATCGTGGCACCAAAGGACTGATATCTTCAGTGCCACAGAGAAGTTTGGGTGACAGCATAACAGAGCCTACAAGAGCACACTTGGTTCACTTCAGTGCCAGGCACTGAACTGGAGTCAATAAGCTGGCTGCAAGTGCTTCCTTGAACACATGTTGCTTCTGGCAGGTGTGTCAAAACTGTTGGAATTTCTTCCTTATTGTGTCATCAGGCACATCAGGCTCCTCTCTCCAGTTCCCTCTTAAGCCAGTAGTTTTTCTGACATTATCGCTTTAGACAAGGTTCCTAACTGAACAACTTTCCATGTCTTCGAAGACTGATGCTCTTGCATCTTCTTTTGGAGTGTTTCACAGCTCCACCGGATACTGGAGAGCAAAAACTACTCATGTCACAGAGCATTTGGTATTTTTTGATAGCCCAAGAAAATTTTTACTCTACCCTGCCTGTGGCTTTTATTCCCTCTGCTCTTTTTCTTGTATTTCAAGATGCCCATGGGAAATGTGCTTCAGCTTTCTAAACAGTGCAAACAATGTGCCGTGTTTCCTTGTGGTTATGGTCTCTCCCTTGCCATGGAGATCAGAGCCATGGATCTCTCTAGACAGAGTGCCCTGGGCACCTCCTCATCTGTCTCCAGCTGTACTACTGTTTCATTTGCCTACTTCACTGTCAGCCTTTCCTCTTTGTCTTCCCTGATGGAAAATACTTTCTGTGCATTACAGGATTTCAGAACAGTCTGCAGCCCACTGTGCCATTCTAGTGTTTTTTCATAGCTGACAAATCACTTCAAGATTTTCCTCTTGACCTTTGTGCATTAGTCAAGAAATGAGGCTTAGCACAGAGTTCACTACATTCTCCAAGTGTCTTTGAAAAAACAGTCTATGCCTTGGTGGCCTTTGATTGTCTTCAGGAAGGATTTGCCCAGGTAGGTGGTGGAAGAAATTGCTCTGTTACTTCTGTAGTTCTGCAGGAAACCTTTTTTTGGGTATTTTCATCAAGTCTCATTCCATGAATCTACATAAAATAATTTCTCATGCTCTGACAGTCTCTGCTGGTGTGTTACCTTTCCTTAACTGCTGCTCATCTGCTCTGGAAACCTCTAACTAGTTGTCATTTGGCTAAGCATTTGATTCTACAAATTATTTATTTCCTTCAATCCATTATTTGTGCAAATATCCTGTCTGTACTCAGCCCGCTTCATCATGCCCACATCCCTTTCAGAGCTGCAAAACCATCTTTGCTCCAAATGGTGCAGGCCTTAAGCTGGACTTCCAGCTGAAAAATACTTCCAGTTCCAAATGGCTTGTCCCACTTGGATAGCTCTGTGCCTGAGGTTTGTTCATCGAACTAGCTTTGCCTGTTGGTCTTCTCCAGTCTCTTGGATTTCCAGGGAAAGTGTGTTCTCCAATATTGAGAACTTCTTTAAAGAGGACTTCTCTAGCTTTCTTCTACATCCAACATGGTTTACTGAACAGGCAGCAAGTGAGACGGTGAGAGCCACGTGGAACTGAGAGGTCCACATCCCAAAAGTCCTGGAAGACTCTGTTGGTCTTTATTCAGTCAGGTTGTACCTGACTGGCCTTTGCATTCACCCCTCCCACAGACTGACCCAAATGCTGTTTGGCAGCTGCTGAAGATGTGACAGGACTATGACCTGAAAAGCCACTTCCACCTGAGGTTCCTCTGCCACATGAGCCTGAGAGTCTGCATTCACCCAGCACCTTATTTAGCAAGACAAAACCTTGTCAACAGTATCTGAAATCAATTTTTTGTGCCCCCACTGCCCTTATTTTTAATTTGGCTTATGCTTGGACCTCTTCGCTAACTGAAGTAGAACTATAATTGAGTATTTTATGAATATTGTGGTTTTGGAGAAGCTTTTAGACTCTTTCCTTGGCAGCTATGCAAAACCAGATAATAGTGATGCTACCAATAACACTAACCAAGAATTGGACAATGTTTAGTTTTGTCAGAACAAACAATTAATTAGGTCCAGGAATGTAAAGGACTGCTCTTTGCAACAGAAATAGCCTTCTGCAGACAGAGCTCCAAACAGGGTGTTTGCTCTTAGTTGTAGATATCTGAACTCCCTTTGGAGAAACTTCTGCTGGCTTTTTGGAGCATGGGGAGAAAATGGGTTGAATCCTGTGAATCCCTGGCTGAACATCCAGCTAACTCTGATGCCCAGCTATGCTTGTTCCTGAAGCAGTTAATCTGTAACAATGCTCAGACTTTCAAGTCTTTTATTCCCCCAGTTTACATATAAAGCAGAATTTACAATCAGCTATCTTTATTTGCCTGTAAAGATCTGATTTATATCTTTTTGATGTCAATGGGCTTTTAAATCGAATTAACCAAAGTTCAAAACCAAACATTTTTTAACTTTATTTTTGTTTAGTAGAATAAACAAAACCCCTCAGCTGAAGTCAGTGGGAACAAAGTTAAGTCCATGCTAAATATCCTAGAAACGTAATGTTCAATATTAGAACATCCAATATTAAAGGGTTTTCACCCTCCTCCCCAAGTATTTGGGTTTACATAATGCAACCTGAGGGAAAAGCTCTCCAATGCAACCACGTGCCTCTCGCGCCAGGCTCGAGAAGAGAACGCTGCGGGTACCGAATCCTGCGGAGCCACCGCAGTTCCGAGGATCGGGGGCATTGCCTTGGCAGAGCCAAGAAATACAACGAGGCGGCGACGCGGGTGAAGGAGATCCTGCTGAGCACCGTCAGCCCGGAGCAGTTCGTGCTGACGCTGCTGGAAGCGGAGCCGCCCCACGTGCTGGTCAGCCGGCCCAGCAAACCCTTCACCGAGGCCTCCATGATGATGTCCCTGACAAAGCTGGCGGACAAAGAGCTGGTGCACATGATCGGCTGGGCCAAGAAAATTCCTGGTAAGTAATTCAGGCTCGTTTGTATTTGTTTCAGGCAATGGTTTTACCGTCAGTGTGTCCTTCTTTACTCTGAAAAGACAGAACAGCACAGCATGGTATGAAAGTCAAGCTTTCTGTCCTGTAAAGTAATGGAGAGTTAATTGCTCTCAGTAATTAACCTGGACCTATTTTGATTTATACACAATGTAACCTAGAACTTGTTGTCTATTCTTACTCAAATATTTGTTCATTTTGCTATAAAGCAGAGCTGGTATTGTATGTAATTTCTACCTCATCAGCTATAAATACCTGATCAAGCTGATTTAGAAGGTTCATTTAACACCAAATGCTTTCATTGAGTCCCAATAGAAGGTTTCTAGTACAGTTAGTGATAACTGAAGGGAGTCCAAGACCTGGGTCTGAAATAGTTTCATTGGACAGAGCCACTACAGAAAAACATCAGTGGAGAACAATATTGATCTCAGATTTATCATGTGCACTCTTTCAAAACAAAAATCAATAAGGGTTCTTTTGGTTGTTGGCAACAGCAAGAACATGCACTGCAGTACAACTGTCTGTGTTAGTGCCTGGAATGTCTCAAATGTGCCCATGGCATCATGGCAATGAACCATTTAACTTCTCACAAACCAGAAACGGTGAGCATTTGCAGTTCCTTCTCCATGAAGTACCCCTGACTAAAACAGGCAGAATAAAAATTTATGAGCTAAAAAAAGTTAGTGAGCTAAAAAAAAATTGAGCTAAAAATATAAAAGAAGTGAGCTAAAACCATGGAATAACTGGTGGACTTAGAGCAGTATGGGGCTTGATCCTGAGCTTCAGATAGAGTGCACTGCTGGGAGCCAGCACTCCATGGATCCTCTCCTGGATTTTATGCTGAAGGTGTTCAGAGCATGCTGGTGTCTGCCCTGCCCTTGTCATGGTGTGCACTGCAAAGAGCTGCTGCTGCTGGAGGTACCCACATGGGAAAACATGACAGGAACCCTTCCCTCCAGAAACACAGTGTGTGGAAGCAAACTCTGAGGAGAATATTTCGTATAATCCTTAAATCAGGAATTTAGCGTCTGGGAAAGCACGTCCTATTTCAGGTCTAGGTGGAGTGGCTGATAGGCTTCCAGCTCCAGCTGATGAACACATCCCCCAGGGGCAGAGCAGTCTCAGCCACTGTGTTGGAGGCTCCAGGTGTGATGGTTTTGGGGTGTGCAGATTCCAGGCCACCTGCTGAGCTGCTAGGGAGGAGATGTTTGCACCCCAGAGCATCTGAAACCATGCTGGACATCTGCAAAGTGATGATAGTTTTGCTGTTAATGTGGGATGTTTTAAACAGAGAGCCCGAATCCTTTACCCTTATTTTTCCTGGCTTAAGAAACTCTGAAAATAACTGCGAAATAAGTAACCATAATGGGTTAAATGGTATCTATAGATATAATTTCTTGTCTAATCTTAAAAACTTGATTAAAAGGTGCCATTTCAGAGGACTCCACACAGTTATATTTATCTGGTAGGAAGTGAATTGTGAAGGAAAACTGGTCTTAGAAAATGGCCTCATTTTAACCAACATTTCAGTGGGAAAAAAAACCCAATCCAACTTTTCCATTTTCTGATTATTATTAATTTCTATTTTTTAATTCTGACACTTTTTTTTTTTTAAACAAACCCACAAACCCAAAACCTCGGCCAATTAAGATTAATTATTTTTATTTTTTACAAGATCAGTTTCCAAACCAACCCCAATTTTGGCATCAGTCACTTTTAGTTTATTTTCAACATGTGTCAGAAATAAAAACTTTTTCTTGGCAGGAAGAGAACTGTATGAGCAAAACCCATTGAAGCAATCAAATCTCTTCAAAACAGTTCTTGGGAATGCTGACACTTTGTCATCTCTGTTTATTTTTTGTGATCACTCTTGTTACAGAGAACAGAAATAAACAGCATTTTAGAACAATGCCAAAAATAGATGTGATGTTTAATATGCACCTCATTATAAGTGACACTGCCATATTAGATGGCAGTTGGAGCATTTACTTCAACGTGGATTGAGTTTTTGTTTTTCATTAAAAAGCTGTGATGACTAAAGCTCAGGACATGGAATTTCATTTTTCAAAAATTCTTACCTGAAGGCAATCATGTCGATCCCTGCCTCATTCGTGGAAGTAAAGTCTTAGGAAAAAACAGAGAGTTCTCCAGTAATGGCCCAGTGAGCAGTAATTTTACTTTCTGAAAAGCTGAATATTTCCTTTTGTGCACCTGGGTTAGAAGCCCATTTTCATCTCTAAGTTATTATTGGATATTATTTTAACACTCACTGAGGGTGTAAAAAAATCATTTTTCCTTGCTGTATTAACAGTAACTTTTTGCCTAAATAGGAAAAAACCATGTTTATATTTTGTGGGGTTTATAATATTTAATATTTAATGACAGTCTTTTGTTATGAATTTTACTCTGTGGCTGTATTTTTGTCTGTACTTTCAGCCTAATGGATTGTATTTTTTGTTGCTCAGTAAAATAGAAGCTGACATCTGTATTTTTTTCCTCCTGAATTCCAAGTATTTTAATCCTTGGTTGTCAGGCAGCAGAACACAGCTTCTCTAATTGCCTTTTGCTTTGTTGACCTAGTCTAGAAGAGTTTAACATGGTTCATTGCTGAACCTGTATTGCAAATCGATAAGATGTTGTCACAATATCGAAATTTGGATTCATTATGCAACCTAGTGTGTTGCTGACCAGAGCAGTCTGTCTTTTTCTAGTTTTTCCACATCCAGCACAAGTTTTTTTTTCTTGTCTGTCTTAGCAATTTATAATTAAATGATGAGGCATGGAGCCCACAATTCAAAGGACATGTAATACAGTCATAGAAAGATTAGTAGTTTAAAGTACTCTGGAGGAAATTAAATGGGGCTCCTGAAGCTGCAGTGGAAGAAGCTGTGGTGTTTGTTTGATGTCCTGGATCTTTGGAGCATGAGCTTGTTAGGAAAAGGAGAAGTAGACTCCTTCCAACAGCTGTGCTCAATGGCCACAGTTCCTACTGCTGCTGCTGATAATGTGAGTTCAGCAGATGACATCTGTGACAAATCTGTATCTTCAAGAACCTGTAGATTGAATGCTGGGACATGGTCTGACATCTCACTCAACTGAGAGAGTTTTTAAACCTGATAATTCCTTGTTTATTCTAGAGAAATCAGTACAGGCTGGTGTAAATGTTTATTTAAATATACTCTGAAGTGTCTTTGGGCTGTTGTTTCCCAGGAAACTGACATTGTCAGTTTTTATGCTATTTCACACTTCAGTGAATATTTTCCTAACAGCAGTTTTAGATGATGCGTGTGTGTGGCAGATAATCTGTTGTTGGCTGTACATTCCGTAGTAAATTCTGTGACAGTGGAATCCAGGAGGGAAGGTACCACTCCCAGGCGCCTGTTTACCCTTCTTATAAAGTCAGAGGCAAGGCTGTACCAGGTTTGAAAGGCAGCACGTTCAGTGATAATAAAAGTGAGCATTGCCCAGTTCATGTCAGCCCCTGGCTGTCACTGACTGTCTTCCAGCTGAGTAGTGTAATAAGATTAAAATGCATGGAGAATTGGTATAAATTACTGTCAGAGATATTGTTTGGCAGCCCAAACCACCTGTGTGTATTTTAAGACCTCAGACAACTGAGAACTTCAGGAAACCTGTGTGCCATGGCCAGGCTGGAAGGATTTGTCACCATGCAGTGCCAGAGATGCCAGCTCATCTGAAAATTGAGCACCTTTGCCAAGGGCCTGAGCTAAAGGAGCCCAGCTTTGAAAACTGTGGCCTGATCTTGGTTTTGATCACTGAGCAACTCTTCATCATGTCTGTGTTTTCTTTCTTGACTGAGCAGTCTGTTTTCTCACCTGTATTTTTAGAATTTACACTTCTGATCTTCTGGTTTGGGAGTGTGTAAATTTTATTTCTCCTTTTTTTTTTTTTTTTTTTTTTTATTTTTTGGCTTTTTTTTTTTCCCCATTTTTTTTTTTTTTTGTGTGGGGGTGTTTAAATTTTTTTTTTTCTTTTTTTTTTTTTTTTTTTTTTAACTTCTAGGCATTATTTTTTCCCCAATCTTCTTTTCTTTTGCAAGGGAATAGAAAAGGTGGGCTGTCTCTGCCTTCTGCCTGTGCTGCGCTGTTATCTGAGGCCTTGCTATAAGTTCTGGAGAGAAATAAATCATAGAATCATGGAATGAGTTGGATCGGAAGGGACCTTAAGGATCCTCATTCCAACCCCCTGCCATGGGCAGGGACACCTTCCCCTATCCCAGGTTCCTCAGAGCCCCATCCAGCCTGGCCTTGAACTCTCCCAGGGATGGGGCAGTCACAGCTTCTCTGGGCACCCTGTGCCAGGGCCTCACCCTCACAATATTTTTTCTAACATCTCTCCTCTTTTAGGATGAGAACATAAAGCAGGTGACTCTGCAGTCATTTGAGTTTCACCAGCTGTATGGGACTAATTGCACTAGAACACCACTCTGCTTCATTCCAAACATTTTGTGGAAGATTTGGCAATGATAATAGCAAATATTTTTGTTCCTACTTTTAATGGCAGCCTGGCACGTTGGATGTCAGTGCTCCCTTGTCCTCACCACCTGTAGCTCTTTCTGGTTCTTTTTGTTTCTCATATTGTCAATTCTTCTCTATCAAAACAGAGAATTTAACAAGTTGATTTATTTTATGCTATTTTCATCACTTTAGGCTTTGTTGATCTCAGCCTCTATGACCAAGTAAGACTCTTGGAGAGCTGCTGGATGGAAGTTCTAATGATTGGTTTGATGTGGAGATCGATCGACCATCCTGGGAAACTGATTTTTGCACCAGACCTTGTATTAGACAGGTAAGAGGAATAAATTTCTTGAGAACACTTCATATTAGCGTGTTTGAAGGTGGGGTGAATTGTAAAAGGAAGAGGATTAAACATGGCAGATGTTATTAATATCTCATCTAACAATATCATTTACTTTTGCTTGTAACAATAATATCCTGAGATTCCACATCCTTACAGGGGCTTAAGGAATCCTAAGCTTAAAAAGCATTGTTGAACTTGCAAATTCCTGAACTCCTGTGGCACTGAGTGTGAAGTTTCTCTGCATTTCTCACATCTTTTGCTGGTTTTGTTCCCTTTGTTCCAGGTCTCTAGATGACCAAACTGTAGATACAGCAACACAATGCACTACATTGTCGATGTGTCCCTACATCCCTCATAAAAAGAAGATATAGTGTCAGGCAGGATTTTAATTATTTTAAATAGGTTTCCCACCTGGTTTTGTTCCTGCCACTACAGCAGACTTCATAGTTAGCTATAACAATGAACATTGGAGCACTAGCCAAGAGAGATTTAAAGACCCCTAGCTTGCTGTTGGATACTGAGAGTATTTTTTCAAAGTAAAGCAGGATGTTTTCAAGCTTAAGAAGAAGAATATGGATTAGTAAGGATGTTTTTCTACAGAACCTTAGAAGGACTTGACCTGAGCTTCACACTGGTAAAAAGTCAGGGAAACAATCTACTCTCTTGACTAGTCTTAAAATGTCTTTTAGCCACTGCAACCTGGGAAAATTCAAATTTGCACCAGTTCTGTGGCTTGGAATCAATAATTATCACTGTAGATACAGATAGGGAAAATTGGCTAGTAAGAGAAATTAATTTAATTTATAAAACAGAGGAAATAAATATTATTTGCTCCTATAAAATTCAATGCAAGGACATGCTGCACTGTTCAGTGCAGTGACCAGAAATTGCTGAAAATATGTGATACATTTAATTGTTCAGGAGTTAATATGTGCTGAATAGAGTAAGAATATTTGATGCATTTCTTCATTTCCTGACGACATGGCAGAATGAGAGCTTACAAGCGTCTGGGCATGCTGTAATTTTATTTAGGACATCCTTATGTGAACCTGGTCTGAAACTTGATTGTTTTTATCTTAGTTGAACTTAGAATCCTAGAATGGTTTGGGTTGGAAGGAACCTTAATAATCATCTTATTCCACCACCCTCCCATGGGCAGGAGCACCTTCCACCAGACCAGGTTGCTCCAAGCCCCATCCAACCTGGCCTTGAACACTCTCAGGGATGGGGCAGCCACAGCTGCTCTGGGCAGCCTGTGCCAAGGCCTCAGCACCCTCACAGTCAAGAATTTCTTCCTAATATCCAATCTAAACCTACTCTCTTTCCTTTTGAAGTCAATCCCACTTGTCCTGTCCCTCCAAGTCCTTTTCCAAAGCCCCTCTCTGGCTCTCTTAGAGCTCCTTTAGGCACTGGAAGGGGCTCTAAGGTCTCCCTGGAGCCTTCACATACATTTCCTACATAATATTTGCAGGAAATAGTTTTCTGGTACCTCTGTCCTTGTTTTGAATCTGGCAGCTGCCTGTCCTTCTCCAAAGTTTAATATTCCTCTTTGCTATGAGGAACAGAGGAAACTGGGCAATAAAAAATACTTTTTTGCAGGCAGAACCTGCTGCCCCTGGGTGGTGGTACCTGCATGTGCCTGCCTCCAGCCTGAAGGCTCAGCACCTTTCTCTTGGGATCCAGTAAATTTCTTTAATTCTCCTGCACTGTTGTGCTTAAATCTGTCTCATCTTTAAAAAGTCACAGAGAAAAAAAATCTCCTATTACAAATAGTATAAAAAGCCTCCCTTTGAATACTGTGTTATAGAGCTTAATCACTTTTTCAGTCCAGTACATGCAAAACAACACTAACACAAAAAATGGAACAGGAATTCAGTGGTTTGAAATTTGCCACTGCTGAATTTTAAACACATTGGAATGACTTGTTTGGGGTGTTTTTCAGATCAGAAAACAGGACCACTTCTAATATCCAAAATGGAGAAAATTGCATTCTGTAAACACTTGCAAATATAAAAATAACCAAACCACAAAACCACCAAAACCCCAAATACCAATACCTACACACAAAAACATGCTAGGAGATAGGGACAAGACCTGTTTTATTCTTTAAAAATGTTTTATTATTTCAAGCAACTTATTTTAGGAAGTCTTTCTTTTTCATCAAGTCCTGAGGCCTCCATTAGGTACAAACATGATGTTATTGGTTGCGGTAACTCCTTGTGAAACAAATCTGGAAAATTATTCAAGGTGGTACTGTGCCCTGCACTACAGCATTTCAAACTGATTATCCAGAATTATACAGGCTGAGAGGATACAGAAATATGATCATACTTATGATCCTGCTTGCACTTTAAAGAGAAAATCAGTTTGTTATAAATGCTGACCTTTCATACCAGTGTAATTTTCAATTTAGATTTCATGATAGAGCCTTTTAAATTCTCCTGAGGATGAGATAGATAGGCCTTTTGCAGCCTCCTTCTTGCTTCGACTTTTATCTGTCTGAGTCAGTTCCTTAATTCTGCTTTTTGGGTAACGTCTCGAATGTGTTTCCATAGGGATGAGGGGAAATGCGTAGAGGGAATTTTGGAGATCTTTGATATGCTCCTGGCCATGACCTCGAGGTTCCGAGAGCTGAAACTGCAGCACAAGGAGTATCTGTGTGTCAAGGCAATGATCCTCCTCAATTCCAGTGAGTATGTGCTTGCCTCTGATACTCACCAAAATGTACCTTTCATTTTGAGGGTGGCTGGGAAATCAACCTCAAAAACCCCAAAATATCAAATGATAAAAAAACTGTTGGGAGAGAATAATAGGAAAGGAGTTCTGTCTGACAGGGTGTAAAGATTTTTGCTCAAGAAACTTCTAAGCTGTATAATTTGCTGGATTTAGGGCCATGCCCTGTTGTAAGAAATGCATGAAAGACCCCAAGTCTGAAAGCTTCTCCCAAGGTGGGGCTCATGGCTCAGGCTGTGGATCTGTCCTTTCCAATGGGAACTTTTGGTCCTGTCTCTGTGGATCCCGGTCATGTGTAAAGTTGCTGTACAGCTCTAAAAACCTGTCCTTAATTCTTAATTCTAGTAATTCTAGTAATACTACTTAGTCAATTGAGTGATGATTAATGGGACTTAAATGTTCCTATTTAATGGTAATGAGTTGGTTAGAAATGATTGAAAGTATTCAACAGTTCTGCAAGATGAGTTTCAGGACAGGAGCTTTGCTTTGCAGCCTCTTACACAAAGCAAGTGTTTGCTAGTTTAGGGTAGTCTGATTTCTTTTCCCCAGAACATTCTGTTGTTAATGTTGACCAAAAAAAATCCCACAACAAAATAGCAGCTAAACTATTTACATCTACTGCTTGCAGCAAGAAGCTGCTGCATAATTCTCAGTCCAATATTGAAGGGGAACAGTCCAGCTGCAGTCCCATTTGTCTGCCCACTTGTTTGGGTTGGAGTATCAATCTGCTGGAGGGTAAGAAGGCTCTGCAGAGGGATCTGGACGGGCTGGATTGATGGGTCAAGACCAACAACATGAGGTTCAACAGGACCAAGTGCTGGGTCCTGTGCTTTGGCCACACAAAACTCCTGCAGTGACACAGGCTGGGGGAAGAGTGGTTGGAATGCCATGGTGATGATGAGAGGAAATGAGATTTTATGATGATGAGAGGAAATGGCCTCAAGCTGCACCAGGGGTGGTTTAGATTGGATATTAGGAACAATTTCTTCACCAAAAAGGTGGTCAGGCACTGGAACAGGCTGCCCAGGGAAGTGATGGAGTCACCATCCCTGGAGGGATTTAAAAGGTGGGGAGATGTGGCACTTGGGCACATGGTTTAGTGATGGCCTTGGTAGTGCTGGATCAAAGGTAGGACTTGGTGCTCTTTAAGGTTTTTCCAACCTAGGTGATTCTATGATTCTGTGGATAACACTATTTCAACAGACAACAAAAACACGTTTTTTTTCCCACAAAATATCCACAACAAAAAAACCAGCCAAAAAAACCCAACAAAACCCCGCATTCTTCTTCCAAGTTCACATCTCAAAAGAAATCTCCTTTCACTTCTCCTACTCTCCTTTCTTGACAAAATTAATAATTTTCTCCTAATTTTCATAATGTTCTGGAGCTCTGTCCTTCCATAGGTATCTCTGGAGAGACTGTTGTGGTTTTTTCTTTCCCTTTTCCCAGGTCTCTTCTGCTTTGTCAATAATGTTATTGTGTATTTCCAGACCTTCATAGTGATTATTTCTTTTCTTCCTTGTCCATACCCCCAAACCTCTTCTATTTTTTTGGTTTTTGCTGACTTTCAAGGTTTCTCACTGCAGACATGTGCTGTGTTATGACACCCTTAGTGATCTGGTGGGAGACCATGACCAGCTGGGTCACTATGAGCAGTGTCACTGACATGTTCTCTTCCTTCCCTATAATATACTCAGGGAAAAAGGGCTTTTTCCAACAAGAAGGGATTAGAACAAGCATAATACTATGGTTCATAATAGTTAAAAAACAAGGTACAGGGGGAAAAAACCCTGGAGAATGGAGAGCGCCTCCATTCACCTGACTGAAGGGTCTATGTGCAACACATCTTGGGAGGATTTGGGAGAATTGCTCACTTTGCAAATGATGGGGCCATCAAATCCAAGCTTGATGTGGCATATGGAGCATCATTTGTACAGTCTTGAGGGGGATGTCAGGGAATGTGTGTTCTCTAATCGTGTTCAGATATTACATATTAAAAAAATCCACAGTCATAGCTTTTTTTTCTTCCTCATTAGCAGCAAATATTTCTTTCTCTTCACTGGTTAGGCATGTTCCCCTTGTCAGCAGAGGAACCTGAAAGCAACAGGAAACTGCACCACCTGCTCAACGTGGTCACAGAGGCTTTGGTGTGGGTTATTGCCAAGAGCGGGATCCCCTCACAGCAGCAGACAGCTCGCCTGGCCAATTTGCTGATGCTCCTCTCTCACGTCAGACACGCCAGGTACAGTTTACAGAGTGTCTATAACAACTTGTGTTATGTTAGTGTTTGTTTATTACAACAAAAAAGAAGTGGCTGGAGCTCCAGAGTGCTCCTGAGGGAATCCTGATGCTGCTCTTCACCTCTGCCACCGTGAGGCTTTGCTTCCTAGCACAACAAAACAGGCAGTAAACTCAAGTGCTTGCTGGCACTCAATGGTGTGATGATATTAAAATGCTGTCTTAACCTTATTACATTAAATTATTCATTATGTGACTGCCTGAAATGTTTAACAATAACACAAATTGAGCCTTTCAAAAAAACAGCCCACCCAGACATCAAAACTCTTCCGTTCAAAATGAAAATCTCTTCCAAAACTGATCTGCAGTGTGGGCTTTGGTAGAGCAAAGTGGATTTTGGGAGCTGTGTTTCTCCCAGACCAAAAGTCTTTCATGTGGAGCCACAGGGTTTTTGCCAAATGACTCATGCTACAGCAATCTCAGGCTCCTGTTTTCCCCATGGGAAGTGGCTCCTCTGCTCCCTGACAGTTCCTGGACCTCCTTGAGCTGCTCATCTATGCTTGTGGGACAGCAGACAGAAACACAGGGTCCTAGAGACAGAGGCTTTAAATTTAATTTTAAATTATTACCCAGAGGCCAGCTATTCACTAAGATGTCTCATGGCTTGATTTTGAACTGTATGTCCAGGGAAGATGTCCTGGGACTGGGCTGGAGCACACAAAGGTGAGCTGGGCATATCTATAGGGACACTGTAAAGAGGATGGCCACCTTTGCAATAAGCTTCCTGGGAGAGCAAATGGCAGCAGCAGGGACCTGACACTGCTGAAAGGCAGCTTGAAGAGTCAGTTTGTGAACTGGGGGTTAGTTTGAGAGCTGGCCTTGCAGAAACTCCAGCACTAGCCAGAGCTGAACCTGTCTCATGGCTCTGATCTCTGCCATCACCTGGATTGTGCTCTGTGATGTGACTCCACATCACAGCTTTGCAGGAGCTGTTTTGGCATTCTGTGAACAAGTACTGGGATGTTGTTACTGTTGATAGTGCTAAGTGATCTCAGGGACCACAGCAGCTAAATCCTCCTAAATCCAAATTAACAAAAGGGACTCTCTTGAAACCACAAACGTGTTTTTCTTTTCTGCACTGTTGGAACCAGATTGCTGAGTTATTTTTTGTTCTCCTGCACAGTAACAAAGGAATGGAGCATCTCCTGAGCATGAAGTGTAAAAACGTGGTGCCAGTGTATGACTTGCTGCTGGAGATGTTGAATGCTCACACCCTCCGAGGGCAAAGGAAGTCCCCGGCCACACACGCTGAGTTTGGCCCACTGGAGCAAAGGGAGCCTGGGGACAGCCTGAGGAACGGGGCACCCCAGTAATTGTGTCAAGACCTGGAAATGTGAGGCTTTTTCAGAGCTGTGGGAGAAAACAGAACTGTTGTGATGGGGCTGCAGAAGTGTGACCACGTGTGAGTTCTCACCCCTTCTGGGTTTGCACATGGGTGTCTCGGGAGAGGCCGTGGGGCGCTCACCTCTGTCCACAGTTCTGATGTTGTGACAGCTGCACTGCTCTAGTGCCTTTTCTGAGACTCTGCAGAAGCACCTTATGAAATCAAGCCTCAGAACAGCACTGTGGGACAGGGAATTGCTGCCTCTCCTTCTCAGAGGCAGAACTGAGAGGGAGAGGTAAAGGGACAGGTTTGAAATGGCAGAAGAAGCCTGTGCCAGAGCTTGGAGAGAGCACCTTGGTCTCTGTCTCCCCGAGCAAGACTTTTAAGCACTGACTGGACAGTGTCCTCTTTCAGCTTGGGATGGTGTGAAATGTAGAACAGCATCACTTGGGACAGATGTTTACCTCTGTGTGCTGGTCCCTGGGGAATGCCTGCTCTGCAGCTGATCTAGATAAAGTGCCAAGATACAGACAGTGTAAAGGAGCTTATTCTCAAATATGCAATGGCTGCAAGGGCCTTCATTTGAAGGTCATTTGAAATAGCTTCTAGGGTCAGTTCAGAGCCTCTGCAGAAAGTTTAAACTGAGCTTAAGTTTGTATTTTGTGAGCCTGTTCTTAACACTCACATTAATATCTGCTTATAATTCTTCAGTGCTTTAAACAATGACCAAATCGTCTGAATATTTCAGTCAATGCCGACCTTTGAAATGTGTTTTGTCTGTGAGATTAACATGTTGTTTTATATATTTATTAATGATGTTAAATCTATTCTAATAATTAGGTACAAGAGGTTGCTCTGTGAGTATTAACTGTTTGTATTTGTATATGATCTGCTGATCAGGCCTTGTGAAACCAGCTAGAAACAAAATCTTCCCACCCCTTAGACTGGTGTGTGGAATTACGTCCTGCCCACCCAAAACCTCTTGCAGGGGGTGAGGCGCTGGATGGGAACATGGATGGGGATCTGTTTTTGTCTGCTGCCCTGAGGTTTGCTGCTTGCTTGTTCTCAGCATGCATGGCACCTTGTGCTGTGGTCTTCATATCTTTATAGGAGCCCTCAAAGAGCGAGGATGGGGATAATGGTAAATGTGAAGATAATGTAAAGATGGGGATAATGTAAAGCACTGCTTTGCAAGTGTGATGACTTGTTTGAATTACACTGAAGATGTAGTGGTTTAAACTTCCTTTTTGTGCTGATTTCTGCATGTGTTTAAGCTGCACTGAGTAAAAAAAAAAAAACTATTAAATGGCCTGGCTGATGACCCCAGAGATCAGCAGGGTGGCATCATTCATTCTGGTAATTGTCTCTCTAAATGGAAACATTTAAATATAGCACATGCATGTTCTGGGCATT
Source organism: Aleadryas rufinucha (assembly GCA_013397815.1). NCBI lineage: Eukaryota > Metazoa > Chordata > Aves > Passeriformes > Aleadryas > Aleadryas rufinucha. The sequence goes on from VZTH01001672.1 coordinate 226,191, forward strand.
ATGGTGAAATAAATTGGGATAACACCAAAACTCTATTTTGAGCCAATAAGTCTTTTGCATTAGGGACTTTGATTAGTATGCCATTTACATATTTTGAATATTAGTCAAACCATTAATCTTGGTGTTTTTTTAAAGCCAAGGACAGTATTTTTTATAGGAGGTGCATAAAGAGTTTTCAGTGAGTTACACAAATCTATTGTCTGTTTGATCTTGTACTATACCAGATGCTGCTGCTGATCTAAATTTTTACTCTCTGCCTTTTTATTGTTTTTAAGAAACTGTAATATAGCAGTGTCCTTTCAAAGAAGTGTAATATTTACAATGAAAAAAAGCAAAAAAAAATGTGAGTACAGTCTGGAATTTATTGGTACTTTCATTTTGAGAGATGTTTTGCTGTGAAACAAACCTGTCTCAGTATTTCTTGGGCTTGATTGTGTTCTGGCCTCGTTGCCTGTTGTGTTGTTCTTTCTCTGATTTTCCTTATCCTGTGTAATCTTTTTGGTTTAATACAGTTTTTCAAAGAAATGTTCAAGTGATTTGTTTTGCTTTAAAAGTGCTGAATTTATGTACAATCTTGGAACAAACCTTTTGAAGAGAAAATGGGAAAGACTGGGTATAAGTCATGAAATTACCTTCAAAATAGAAATTTGCTGTGGATTGACTCTGTAAAAGGGCGATGCTGCAGTTCTGTGCCACGTGGTGTTGTTCATATTTGTTGTTGTTAGCACAGTGCAAATAGGAAAATGATGTGTTTTTAACCTACTTTTTGTCTTGTTGAACATAATTTTATTAAAAGTTACTAACGGTGTTTTAACATGAGTGAAAGCCAACAGCTGTGGCGTCTGGATTAATGTAGCTGTGTTCATATTGGGATAAGGGGAAGATGCACATCTCCAACAGCACAGGGAGGTGTGTGGCAGTGGCTGAACAAGGGTCCCTGGCTCTCTTGAAAGAGATGCTGGGTTTGTCTCGGGTCTGGATCCCCCAGACTCTCTCAGGTGCTGCACTCCTGGTGTGGAGCACATCCCTGTCCCTGCCAGCCCCGAGCAGGGCTGTCACACCGCGCTTCCATTTGGGTATCGGGGGCTTTTCCAGTCTCAGTGTGAACAGGTGGAGCCCTCAGGACCTGCAGGGGCTCTGAGGAGGGGCTGTTTTATCGCTTTCCTTCACGGCTTGGCTGTAATTCAGCTTCTGCTGGGACCTGGCAGAGGTGCTGCTGCTACCTGGAGAAATCGTGCTGCGGTTCTGGGATGTTCACAGAGGTGAGCAAACCTGGCTCAGGCAGGAGGGACAGTTGCCATGGGTTAAAAAAAAAAAGGGGAATGACAAAAGGAAGGAAGGCCAAACTTAATAGCACACATAAGGAAAACATCCTGAGTTTCCTCTCTCAAGTCTGGAACTGGAACCAGATGGTAAAACAACCTTGGCTGTTTTTCCTTTTTTTCCTCTTTTTTTCAAGAAACGTGGTTTCAGACAGGTGAAATGCTTTGTCTCCAGGAATGTGAGACCTTTTCCACACCTCTGTCTCCCTTCAAATTACCCATTTTTAGTGCTGTCATGTTTCCAGACAGAGAAGAGAGTGTGGGGGAAAGATATGTAGATGTGTTGAAACATTCTCCCTTGACATAGTGCCCAGCAGGGTAAGTGCTCCTATAAAATAGCAAACTAAGACAGGTAGCACTTGAAGATTTTTTTTTAATAAATATTTGTGTTCCATAATCATATTATGTTAATTCCTTGCTGATTGAATGATAGATATATATAAAGATCATCATGGTAAAAGGAGAGCATCCTTTTAAGTGCTGCAATTTTTTATTTTACTCTTGATGACCTGGGGAGTATGAAAGGTATTCGTTGTATTTGCATCATTACAGTGGTTTAGCAGAGCCTAAAAATGCAGTGAGCCCCAGAAAGGTGCCTGTTGATCCTATTTGAGCTGTCACCAGCGATCATCCTCTTTTGAGTTATGAATTTTTGTCTTGTTTGGACTTTTATCATAGAATCATGACATGGTGTGGGTTGGAAGGGACCTTCAAGATCATCTCCCCTTCCACCAGACCAGGCTGCTCAGAGCTCCATCCAACCTGGCCTTGAACATTTCCAGGAAATGGGCAACTTCTTTGGGCAACCTGTTTCAGTGTCTCAACACCCTCAAAGTGTCCTGTCACTCCAAGCCCTTGTCCAAAGTCCTTCTCCATCTCTGTTGTAGCCCTGTTGTACCCTGTTCAGGTACTGGAAGCTGCTCTAAGTCTCCTTGGAGAGCTCCCCTCCCTACAGGGGTTTCTACAGAGCCTGGCCAGGTGTCTCCACTCTGCCTCCCTCCATTCCATCCTCCCTTAGCAGGTGCTGCCTGCAGATTGTGGGTGTGGGGACTTACTGTGCCCTAAGTCTTGAACCTATAGTTTTGAACATGCCAATCATGTTCCACCCAGGGAGTAGCAGCTGCATTTCACCCCATAATTTCTGTACTGTTGGGATGTGAACATAACTTCTCAGTTTCCTTTAATTTTACCCCAGGCCATCTTTTCACACTCCCATACATTCCGAGCTGGAAGCCATGGAAACACCTTTGCCAAGCACCATCCAGCTCAGAAAAAATGGTTTGACATTACTTAGGTCCTGTGAGGTAATGAGTCAGCAAAGCAGTTAAGATGTGGTCATCTGCTGTGCTGACCCAGTGCCTAAACCAATTCTAAAGAGACTGTTGCAAATGGGAGTATGAAAAGCAAGTGGATTGCTAAAACATGGAATCTAAGTGTAATTTACATTAATTTTTCCCAGTATTTTACTACTAAACTGAAGTGTGGTGCGTTAAATGGCACACTTTCATAGCTAAAACTTCAGTTTATGATCTGTGTATTAACTCCATCTTTACATTTAAGAGTCACCTACACTCCTCCTGCATTGAGTGCCAGCGATTTTAAGTGCACAAAGAAAATGAGATCGCTACGCTATAAAAATGCCAACATCTGCTGCTACTGCCTCAACAGACAAAACCTTCTTCACTCATCACAGTGTCACAGAGGAGCTGGCACAGCCATTACCAGTGCTTACTGCACATCTCTTAACGCCCGTTTGCCACAAAGTATTTTTGTCAGTATTTTGTCCTGTCATTTTAGTTTATCAACATTTCACTCTCTCCACGCATTTGTAATGGAAATGGGTTTCTGACTGAAAGCCTTTTAAAGCACTTTATGTATGTCATGGTAATGTGAAAACAACCCCACAACACCCCAGCCCCTCCCTTTCCCCCCAGCTGTCTTTAGTTCTGTGGACTGATGTTATTTGTCTGGTGCTGTGTTTCATTCAGTTGTGGATTGGTGTAGCTGACTGAACAGGCATCATGAAATGTAAATATACAGCTTTTTGTTCATTTCTCTGCTGTAGCTCAGCTCAGCCTGGTCTCATGAGCATGTAATGTGTGTGCTCAGTGTCTGAGGGACACCTTCCACTATCCCAGGTTGATCCAAGCCCCATCCAACCTGGCCTCGAACACTTCCAGGGATGGGGCAGCCACAGCTTCTCTGGACAATTTATTCCAGCACCTCACCACCCTCACAGCAAGGAATTTCTTCCCAACATCCATCTAAACTTGCCCTTCGTCAGTTCAGAGCCATCACCCTCTATCCTACCACTACATCCCCTTGAAAAAAGCCCATCTCCAGCTCTCTAGTCCCCTTTACATCCCCTTTAGATACCAGAAGTTGCTCTTTGGTCTCCCTGGAGCCTTCTTATTGCTGTTGACTATGCTGGAAAGGAGGTAGGTATAGCTGAAAAGAGATTGAGGCCTCATCTCACTGCCAAAAAATAAGACTTCAACTCAAAACTAGTTCTGGCTTGGTTTGATTCCTACAACGCATGTGCACAACCACACTGGGCTTGTGCTTGCTCTCACTGCTCCATCTGCCCTCTCTTTTAAATAATTTTTTTCCTTCCCTGGCCACTAACAATCCAGTCCTGAGCGAGATGATGACACGAAGAAATAGGTGGGGATATAAAATGACTTGTTTAAAGCAGACTTCAGTATCAGCCTACAGTGCAGTGATTATAATCAACTGGAAATAAAATTATTTAAAATAGGTTTGTAAGAAAGAAGATTTAAACTATTTCCCAGCCTTTTTTTTTTGGTGACATTTTGAGGTAATTTCTTGAAAGTGCCTCTTTTTATATATTACATCAGCTCAACAATTTGATGTAACTGTTCATAATGAAAGGAAATTGTAGGCTATGAAATTTTCCTTAGACCTTTTAACATTGTTCAATTTTTCTCCCCTGCACAGGTTCTCTAATGGAAGAAGAACTGAATATCATGTCAGGAACTGGCTATTACTTCTTGGCAGAAAGGTCTGCATGGGCATTTGTGACAACCTGGCAATGAAATAATGCTTAGAGTTGGCTCACTTCTACAGAGTTAAGAAACTTAAATGAGCTCCATCTTAGAGTAATTGCTTTGAAAATATCAAATAATGATGGCAGAGGGAGAGAGGACAGCGTGTGTGCCTTTGTGCAGTGAGGTTTGAGGGGGATCCATCTCTGGATACAGCACCAGTGTGAGAGCTGGTGGTGCTGGAGCTCAAGTCTGGCACCTCAACACAGCTCATGAGTTTAGTTTAATATCCTGGAAATAAACCACAGTGGGTTTGCCACCGTGGCTGGGAAAAAGCTGTTGGTTTGGCCATTCTCTGAACATTAGGACAAAGCAGTTTGCTTCGTAACTCCCCCTGCCAGAAGATGGGGAATCAGCAACCACCAGTGGTGACAAGTGTAGAAAGGGTGTGAGAATTCTCACAGGCTCATCAGAGACCTTATTTTCCATGGGTAAGCACTGCAGAAAGTGGCTAATTCCTGGGTGATTTTCACTTCAACACACAAAAAGCATTTGACCAAAGCCCTTACTACTGCACTGAGCTCTCCTCCACGTGCCTTTCCCCACTCCAGCACTCCCACTATAGAAAGTCAGTTCCAGGGTATGAAATAGTTCAGCATTTCAAACTAATAATAAGCATTAATTCGTTCAACTTTGTATTCTTCCTCCAGGAAATCACTCAGAGTTGCAAAGGAAAGGATCTGTGCCATGGAACACAGGTTCCCACTGCTGGATTTGTGATCTCTTGCCCTAACAAGCAAGGGAGTTGTTGTGCTTCTTCCAGCACCACTCTGCTGGCAGGCAAAGACATTGACTCTGCCAGGAGTGGAAGGGGCAGCAGTGCTGGAACATAAAGCTGGTCCCCCCCACTAGACACACCCACAGTCCTGCAGACATTGGCAAAATTTTAATGAGAGTACTCAAACTGTACAACCGAGGGGCAGTGGCAATGCTGACTGTACACAGTGTTTCTCCAGCCACTGCCCAAGCGCCAGTTTCATTTTAAAAACAAAGCTTATAAAAATGCACAATTCTCTCCCAAGGTACTGTACACTATTCAGCAGGTTAAAAACTGAAAAAAATCTTTCATTAAAAAAGTCATTGCACTATTTGTATACATCAGGGATAGTCTACATAATCATGTTCATCTAGAAAATATGTGCATTATAAATCATTTCCATGCAATGCAGCAATTCCTTATTTCAAAGGTGGTATAAAAAGACAACACAGCAGTCCTAACCACTAGAACACTTTATGTCAAACAAAACAAATGTGCATCATGATATTGAATGTGTTAGAGGAATAAAATACAATAACAAAGATTCAAAAATATGTAATTTCTTTTGTTTCCACCAAGTGACTACAGTACCAAAAGATACAAGTAACGTGAAGTGTGTGCAGAAATCATGTTAAATGAAGTCCCTCTTCACCTGCTTGTTTGTCATGCTAACCCAAGACAGACTGCTATGTTTAAGATTACTGTGATGTCGTTTCTGCATCTAAGAACTCAGTATCCAAACACCTTGCAAGCGTAAGAGCACTGCCCCTATAAAATAGTGTATCTATTGCATCAAAGTATAAAGTGTGTTGCTTACAGTTTAAAAAAAAAAAAATCTATAGAAAAAGTTTTGTTTTCCGTACAAAAATGCTGAACTTTTGTCAAGATATACATTTTGAGATGTGAAATTCGCTGCTTTATTGATGCTAGAGCAGCGTGGAGAAAAAAGCACCACCCAGGAGTGTTCTGGTGTGACTGCAGGGGGTCCTAGGTCGGGGGGGGCCCGTTGGTGTAGCGCAGCATGGGGTAGAAGGAGCGGGCAAAGTTGTTGGCCTGGGTGCAGCTGTAGTCTTCCTCAGAGGAGGGGATCATGCAAGCCAGGAGCAGAAGCAGCAGGAAGAACAACTGGAGAGGTAAAGCTGCTCTTAACACTCGGTAGAAGAAAGAGGGAGACCGAGGGTTTGCCTGCACAGGTTGTGGATGGCTTTCACGCCTGAAAAGGAGAAACAAAGAACAACAGGCACTTCAGGTTTGGGTTAAACAAGGTGTTTTTACCCTATTTTCAGATGCAAACTTAACTTTTCCCAGGAGGCAAACAGACTGTTCCAAATAGGTGCTGAAGCACAAAGGAAAGACATCATTCACACTGATGGGATTCTTCTCTGCGCCCTGGCATTACTGAGATCTACCCTTTGAACAGGCCCCAACAGACTGGGGGTTAGGTTCTCCCTTTGTCCTTCATGGTCTGTTTGTACTAAGTGGCTCTCAGTGGCAAGTTTCCTTTTCCAACATGCTGGTGGAATTAAAGGAGGATTTAAGCATAAAATATCCCCCATTTGGCACAAAAAATATTTTCTCAAGCCAGGGTTGCTGCAGAGTGCCTGCAGCAGGAGTGCTAAAGGAAACCATTCCCTAAGGAGCAGCCCAGAGCTGCAGAGGTCACTGCAGAGGTCCTGCAGCAGGAGTGCTAAAGGAAACCATTCCCTAAGGAGCAGCCCAGAGCTGGGAGGTAGAGGGGACACTACAGGTAGGCAGAAATCACCTTCACCCATGTGTCAACCTACAAGGAACAGTTGCTCAGGTTTCTGCTGGCACACAGCTCATCTCTGCCATATTCACCATTTTTCAAAAGATCAGGCAAATATAAAATATTACCTTGTACTGCTGCCATTTCTGCCATCAGCAGTTCTCCTGAGGGCCATCTGTTGAGAGAAATAGCTTTTAGTACCCATATTCCAGAAACTACAAGGAATTTCTCTTTCTCAGAAAAGACAGCTGTAGACTTTAAGGTCTGATTGTAAATGCTGTAATAAGGTACATGGACCTAAAAGGTAAAATGATTATATTTGAGGAATGTCCCCACTAAATGTGGCAAAATACACTACATGCTGATAGCAAAATATTAGAAAAAAAATACTTGCCTTCTTCACAGCAGGGCTGGATTTCTCTTCTCCTGGATTATAGACTCCTGAGTCCAAGTCATCCGGAACTAGCAGGAATGTTTTGGTATCCTAAAAGATAATGGCACCTTCCTCTTAAAAATGCACATTCAGAACTGACAACAAATGAAGCGCAAAGAACCATCTTTCACTGCCTCTATAGGTGCACAGCCCACTGCCCCTTTACATGAGCACAATCAGTTCCCCAGAATAAAGGAATGTTTCACAGAGCCCAGCCTGAAGGAATTACAATGGAATGGGTGCACACAGGTGTTACCTTGAAAATCTCTCTACCTGACAGGCCTCAGGATGAGCAACCCATTGCTATGAACTTCAGCTCCTACATGTTCATTACACACCCCCAGTCTGATACCTGCTTTGGATCACAGAAATTCCAGTTGGAAGGGACTTCAGGAAGTTCATCTAGTCCAACCTCCTGCTCAAAAGCAAGGCCAGCTATGAGACCTGACCAAAAGCCTTACTCAGAGCTTTATCCTCTCTGCTCTTCAAACCCCTCCAGGACAGAGACAGCACAACCCCTCTGTTACAATACTGTACTAGCCTTGTGGTGCTGAAGTCTTTCCTACAGCCAGAACTGTTCTTTTTTCACCTTATGAAGGTGGAAGTACTTAAGCTTCAAGTCAGTTTTTTTATAAATACCTTCACTCCTAATATGCTGTTTCTTTTCAGTAATGAAGATCCACAAACGAGTATTTAAATTCCAACTCACCAGATTCCCTTGTATTGTTTTTAAGTCATGAGAGACTTGTTCAATCAGCTGTTTCAGTTTCGTTCCAATTACATGGACCTTCTCTTCCTCTTCAATGTAATCACCATCTGATTTCAGCAGCAGGTAAGCAGTGAGCTCTTGGAGGGAGTTTACATTTAGCTGTTGTTCCAGCAGCTCTTTCTCCAGTTGCTGAGAACAAACAAACAAAAAACAGCACAACAGACTGTTACCCTCAACTTTACAGATGTTCTCCCAAAAGGAGCAACTCTGGAAGGCTTTAAAGAACAACACAACCTGCCTGAGAATCCACAAGGCACAGGAATGGTTATTACAGCTACACAGGAAATGAAGTTCTCTTGGAGAGACTGGTTGTACGTGCTTGAACTAACATTTAAAAATAGTTCTAGCAGCAGGTAATTCATACAGAGAAGCATTAAATTTTGAAAATGGAAGTCTTACTCCAGCATAAAGACTGCTCATAAGAAACTTAATTATGATGTGTAATCACAGAAAAAGTGCCTTGTACAGGCAATATCTTGGTCCATTTCAAAAACCACCCACATGCCTGAGTACAGCAGGTTTGAGGACAGGCTGCAGACACTGTGAGACATGAAAAGCCTGCTCTTCACTATGTGGTGAGAGATGAGGTGCTGCAGTTAAGACTACACTTACCATTAGCTCCTTCTGGCATTCCAGTGTTGTATTGAGATCAGCATTGGGATCTCTGATTTGTGCTTCATTCCTCCGCCTTTCAGCACTTGCTAACCACAGGATTAGTTTTTGGCTCTGGTCGTGGAAATCCTAGAGAAACAAAAGATTGGCACTTAAAGGAAAAAGCACCTTTGCAGTGCCTTCACCTACAAACAAAATGCCCAGCCCAGATTAGACAGAGCCACCACAAACTCACCATTAGTGAGAGTGCAGAAACCTTGTTAAACCATTCCACCTATGTCATAAAAGGGCATTACCCACTTGAAAGGTATTTTTACCAAACTGTTCAAATCCATCAAAGGCAACGAAACAAAACGCCTCGGATTGTGAGTGACCATTCCACCCATGTGCAGGATTTACCCACCTGCCCTCTCCCCTTATCTACCCCTCAGCAGCATCCCAAAGAGTTTTCCCTTACAAGCTGGCATGTGATATGTACCTGGCAGTGCAGTAAGGCTTGTTGTAAACCCTTCCTCCAGTTGTCCAGTGCACGAGTTGCTTTCTCCCAATGCAAGTTGACCTTCCGAAGCCTGTTCTGCAGCTCCTTGAACTCTGTGCTGTCTGCTTTCTGGAATTCTTTGCTGCTCAGGTTAGCAGAAAGCAACACTGCTTTGTAGTTGTCAAATGCTTTAAGCATGTCCTGGTAGAAAAAGAGGATTAGGAGCTTTTATGAACGATGAAAAACATGTTGTTTATTTGCAATAAAACCACGCACTCAAAAGTGTCACAGGTATTGGGGAAGGATGTTTGAATCCGGTGGCTTTTCAATACTGCTAAGAAACATATTAAGGTAGGTTTATGTTTGGGTTTATTTAATGTCAAAACCTTCACTTTGAAGAAAATAAGTGTGACTGAGTTTGTGCTTCTCCCTAAGTCACAGGCATTATGACTTAATCCACATCGGCCTTTCAATTCCTCTGAGGTGCCTCCTTCCCTGACATTTGGACAAATACTCCCATAGGTCATCACATGGTATTTTCTCCCAATTGATAAAGGTTTTGCCACCTCAGTATCCTAGAATAATGCTAACAGGAACATCTGGAGGTCTGTACTCCATTCTCCTGTTTCAAATAGGACCAACTTCAAACTCCAAGGAGGATGCTCACAGCCTCATCCACTCAAATTTTCAGTGTCTTGCAGGATGGAGATTCCCCACCCCCTCTGGGCCCCTGGTCCCACACCAGACCACCCCATTGTGAGAAATTATTTTTCTTCTTTCTGGTCTGAGTTAGTCAACCCATTTCTCTGACTTCTCAAGGTCCCCCCAGAAACCAGTTCTGCCTGCTTTCCTCTCTCCCTTTGAATCGCAGGGGGAAAAATGTGGAACTTGCAAAGTCACGGTCACATCATCTAAGCACCTTTATGTTAAGCCTGTATTTCTGAAGCTTTTTTTAAAAAAAGAATGCCAAACAATACCTCCCTTGTACCCTCCAGTTTACAGTTTGAATCAAGGGTACTCAATCTTTTCCAGGTTGCTCTTGCAGTAGGAAAGTAAGAGCTGCAGGATGAATCCCACAAGCCACACAGCCCAGACTGCTTTTCTCAGCAGCCTTTCTAACCAAGAGTGTCAATCTTTATATTCTCAAGATCTGAGTCCCACTTGTTGAAAACTGCTGGTCTAAATTACTTTTCACCCATCAAAGGATCCTGTCCTCCTCCTCCAGGCAATAACGTTTCTTTTAATATCAGACAAAGCAAAGAGTCCACCACAAACTTCTGAACACCAGTAAGCCAGTCTGCAGGCAGACTGGCTTTATCCTTATCCCAGGCAATCGGGATGTCCTGATACCTCATGAAACTCACTTCTTAGAGCACACTGGCTCTTTTAACGCCCCTATAAAGCCAAACTGTCTGAAAAGGGGATTTACAGCCAGCTGGACTCCTCTTAAGCAGACGCAGAAAAGAGGTGAAGCTCTGCTCCTTGAGGAGGTCAGACACCCAACTCCAGGCTGAAGGGAAACACCTCCCTCCACTTGGGAGGCATCACCAAACCTTTCCTAGTGCTTGGTGCCTAATCCAGACTGGCTGAAGGAGTCAGAGTCAATCTTACTGGAGTGCAGAGTCATTGTCCCTGGCCTAATAACTACTCCAGGACGTGTAGGCTTAAAGACACTCTCAGCATGCCTAAGAAATCCCTCCTCTGTCCTGCAGTGCCCTGTTTGTGAGCATCACCCCAAGGGTGACACCAGACTGACCAGCAGCCTCAGGGTGACTCCACACAGGGCAGCTGGTGAGGGGTGAGAACAAAGGGATGTTGCACTTCTACAGATTTTAGGAACACTTGCTCTCTTAGACTTCAACCTGAGGCATTTCATTACCTGAGTCCCAGGGCCCCAGCACTTACATGTGCCCTGGTAACGTGCTGGCTCAACTTGCAGAAACCACAGCTTTAGAGCAGATCTTTTTCCAGTCTCCTGCTGAAATTACACCCCACCCTTAATTCAATTTTTAAAAAAAAATCAGCCTAGACTTTGCAGCCTGTTGATGTGGCTAACTTTCAATCTGTTTCTGGTTTGCACAGAGGAGAACGGCACAAGGAAAAGATGTTGATATCATTGTGTAAGAAAACAGGGAGAGGTGGAGAGGTTTTTACTTCTGCCTGCCAATCTCCGTAGATGAAGACAGAAGCACCTTGTCTAAGACCCTCTTCAGTCCTCTTAGCTGAGAGCAGTTCAGCTCCCCTGTGGCACAGCAACGTTGCTATAGGCATCCATGCTGCCAGCTGGTCCCAGGAGCACACAGGGATAAAAAACATCAGCATCTTGAAATCCCTCTTCTCAGTGGGCCATAACTTACTTTCAGTTTCTTGACCTTTTGTTCCAATGCCTGCATGCTGGTTGGAAGCTTCACTTTTTGCAGCTCTTCCAGCTCTTGCTCAGTTTTATCAAGCCAAGCAGAGATGTCACTGAGGTCTGAGTCCAGCTGCTGCCACTGCTGCAATTTCTGTTTCATCCTAAGTTTATTTCTGAGGTCTTGAGCTTGGATGAGCTCCCACCTATCAATAATGCCTGCAAATCCCAGAAAAAAAAATTAAATCTTCAGTAAAGGAAGGTGTGTGTAAAACAGATTCAAGAATTTTGCAAGTAAATTATTCTCCATTCTACTTGAGACCAAATAATTGCTGTAATGTATTACTGTTATTCAGCCACATCTTTTCTTGAGATTCTGCAGTGTCTAAATTTCATATTGCTGGTCATGTTATCCACATAATTCTACACAGAATTTTAATCACATTAATTGGAGATGTTTTAATTCACTTGGAAGAACAGACCAAATCTAAGGAGACAGAATTCAATAAGCCCAGCTATGACTTGGTGAACACCAAAATTCATAATGGGACAAATATGATCCAGCAGTTAGGATCTGGGTTTGTGTTTTATGTCTACGTGGAGCTGCTGGAGAGAACCTAGAGGAAGCCACAAAGATGATGAGAGGGCTGGAGCACTTGTCCTGTAAAAACAGGCTGAGAGAGTTGGGGCTGTTCAGCCTGGAGAAGAGAAGGCTCTGGGGAGACCTTAGGGCAACTTCTAGTGCCTACAGGGGCTCCAAGAGAGCTGGAGAGGGACTTTTGACAAGGGCATGGAATGATAGGACAAGGGATAGTGGCTTCAAACTGATGGAGGGCAGGGTTAGATTGGATTTTAGGAAGAAATTTCTTACTGTGAGGGTGCTGAGGCACTGGCACAGGTTGCTCAGAGAAGTTGTGGATGCCCCATCCCTGGAAGTGTTCAAGGGCAGGCAAGATGGGGCTTTGAGCAACCTGGTCTAGTGGAAAGTGGCCCTGCTCATGGCAGGAGGGGTTGGATCTAGATAACTTCAAGGTCTCTTCCAACCCAAACCATTCTAGTGACTCTATGTTTCATCAGTGCTGAAGGGCATGGAGATGCCACCTGTGTGATCACTAACACTTTCTGAAAGCACATCTAAACCATTCTCAGGCTTTTCCTATTCATCCCAGGTATGGGACACAACCCTGGACCACTTGTGAGACCAGAGACACAAACTAAGTAAGCTGGTGCATGGAGCTGCACCCTTATTTTTATCATATGATTCACTTTTCTGACTGCAGTGCAATGTGCTGTTACAATTTCAAGCACCTGAAACCAGGAATGAGGTCCTAAAAGGTCAAGAGAAACAGCTTGTTGGTTTGTTTGGATGAAAGGACCACTCTAAAGACACTGGAGAACAGAATACATTACCAGCTTTGACAAAACATTTCTGCAAATGGGAGCTGTAGCATCTTGTTATATGGAGTGCAAATAACTCCACACAGCAATCTTATTTTAGACAGAGACTTCAGATTCAATTCTGATTAAAAGTCTCTGAAGTGTTCAGTATCACACAAAAGCAAAATTGTTCCCATTTATTGAAACAAGCAAAGAGATAGAAGTATATTCTGAGAGAGAAAAATCTCAGTTCTGGTAGAAAATGTGAAAGCTTAGAACAGCACACATGGGTTGGACAGAAGCAGGTGAGAAGGCAGCTCAGTGAAACGTCGCGAAATACATTAAATTTCTTTTGTTCCCAAACGTGCTGCCTTGTCCCTCCAGAGTCACAGGACAAACAGCACAGCCCCAAAGCCACTCCTAATGCTCTGTACCTGACTGCTTCTCTGCTGCTGCTATATTCACAAGTTCTTGGTCATCTTGGGGCTCCTCATCGCTCATGGTGGCAGATGGAATTTTCTCCTTGCTGCTGTTGCTGCTTGCAGAGCTGAGCTGCTTCACCTGGAATGACATTTTGGTGGGTGAGCCCTGCAGGTTAACAGGATGTCAAAGGTCCAACCTAATTTGTGTTACTTTGGGGTGGCTGGGCTGCTGCTGAGCTCTTGCATATCAGATTTAGCACTGGGCTTCTGCAGCTTTGCTAACAGTTTACACTGGCTCTCTGTGCCTTTCCAGTAAACAAACACACACCAAGGTGATGCCAATTACTACAAGAGTGGACATGGCAAATGAATTGCTTTTGCACTACAGGTACCAGACAATGCACATTTGCTGATGCTCTTTGTTGGGTTGTGGGTCTTGGCAATATTGACTCTAAGGCTCTGAGACTGGATTAATGATGACAAAAGCAGCCAGATACCAGTACCACCCTGTCTGGAAGAGTGCTGACAATGGGTCCAGATCCACTGAGCCTGGCAGCTGCTGGTGAAGCCATGGCTGGCACAGCCACCAAAGCTGTGGTACCAATGGACAATAAGCCATTTTGGCACATTTTTCAGTGCCTAGAAGCAGATTAAATGTTGTTTTGCATGTTAGAAAAAGACCCTTCAAATTTGCTTAGGAAAGGGAGATGTATCAGTTAAGTACCAAGAGATTCACACCCCCTCCTTTGTAGGGGTTAAGTTCTTCTAGACTTGTCCTGTGACAACAGAGGAGGGAAGCTCCTCCAGACACTGACTGACCAGGAGTCCAACCTGAGCCACCAGAAATAATGTCTAAGTTTGCATGAAGTGAAAATGCCCCCCTAACTGTTCTTTTCCTTGATGCTGGAGACACAGAACAACAAACAGACTATCTGTAGTACAGGTTCAGTGCCCACAGAGCCTCCAACTCACATAGTCTGGTTTATAGGGAGTACTTGTCTCTGGTCCAGACAACACATTTCCAACCATCTCTGCCTGGTTATATCTGTGTTTCCTGCAGACTGGGCTACCCGGAGAATGCCAAGGATGAGCTTCTGAAACGGACTTTCCTGAAACAAATAAAACCAAAATCACACACCATGAGCGGAAGATCTCACCCCCACGAGGAAGCTGTTGCTTTGTATTAAGTTAGAAAGCGCTTGGAATAAAATGGCATCAAGTTATGGCATAAAAATGACAGTTTTGCAGCTTTCCTTGCAAAGCATGCACATTTGCAAAACATCAACAGTGTTTCAAAGGTAATGAGATGAGAGCCATGCAGTTATGGGACATTCTGTTTTCTTCTGGAAAATGCTTGAATACAGGTATGAGTATTCAAAAAACCAAAAGACAAGGCTGCACCATGGTTTTGTAAAGTTTGCATCCCAACAATAACTATCACACATCTGCAACATGTCAGTGGGAACAAGTCAGACATGTCCTGGTTTGAAGAATGTTTGTTCTGGATTTAACAGACAGGACACACATAGTTCTGTCATGCACAAACCACAAAAAAATACTTGCAGAGTTGGAGCTACTGCCTTCAGTAAGTATGCAACCAAAATTAGAAACAACCAAAAATTGGTACTACCCAGAGCAAACCACCGAGAAAGAACCAAAAGACTTTGGATCAGTACAATGAAATGCACATTAACCACCTTGGCATTTACCAGGCAAAATCTAAATGGTGTGTTCTTGACTGCTTTTAATGTCCATGTGGATACTGCAGCGTAAGAACACCATGACAGGATGAGACATGGTGTCCACACAAGGCAGGAAGTCAGACATTACGTATGAGAGAGGTTGAGGAATATAGCGTGCAGCACAGGGAGATTGCCATGTTCAGACACATGCATTAGCAGGTGCCTACCAGAAGATGCTTTCAAAGTTTTTGTGGTCATTTTAAGATATGCCTCAGGGTTTTCAGTGATTTCTACATCTGAAAAAAGAATAATGTCATTTTCCTCACTATTCAGTATTTTCCAACTATTAAAAACAACTGAAACAATGAGGGACAGCAAAGACAAAGAACAAAGTAAGTGGCTGGTACCATTTTCAAACATTCTTAAACAGTAACGCTTCTAAAACCTTATGTTTCTAAAAATAAAAGCTTGGTTTAGACAGTACCATTTCCTTCATCAAGACATCTAAGAGACGAGTCTGCTCACATCTATTAATGGTACTTGAAAACCAACCAACAATGTGGGAGCAAGACTTCAATCCCCCTCCCTTCCCACACAGGGACATCCTCCAGCTGACCATGACAAGCCAAACTGCTGGACATTGGTTCTCACCTGACAGAGCACTGTAGTATGTTGCTTCTTCATCATCTTCATGAGAGGAAGAACCTCCCACATCACCTGTGTGATCCCACTCCAGTGGGATGGAGTCAACGCTGACAGGGGTCTCACAGCCTGATCTCTCATGGCCTTGAGTAGGGGGCACAAGGTGGCAAAGGGACTGTGTGGACGAGGGCCCCTCGGTGATGGCCTTCTTATGCCAGGGATCATTCTGGATTTCTCTGGAGTCTTCTTGATCTGTCTCATTTTCAGAGTTATCTTTTTCATCGTCCAATCCCTACAAATAAGTAACAATTTCTGTGTATTAATAAGATTTACAAGAGATCTTAATGAGCTAATGACTGAGCCACACAGTAGTACTGGAGACAGTTTCATGATGAGCTGAAGCAACCAAAGACCATGCCCCTAAAATTAAAGGGAGACACAATTTCTGCCTTCATCTTTTGCCAAAACCAACCCTCACATCAGCAGCTACCTCCCCTCTTTCAAGGCACTCAACCACCACCACAATATCTCTCCAGTCTGAAGGAGGAGTACCCAGTTCCAGATGGACTTAACAGGCCAGTAAGGAAAGGATGCTCAGGCAGGAGTGAACAGCCACTTGTAGTTGCTCATGTTGCTTTCTTTACCTGGCTTTCTAACAGATATCCTTTCTTTTTGAGGCAAAGCAAACTGAGAATCATCTGAAAGTTCCCAGGGAAAAGCAAAGTCCATGCTGTTCCCCACTCAGGGTTTTCACAACGGAAGTGGACAGATGGAGGGGACAAACAAATACAGAAAGAGATATTCTAACGACATTATTGATATTAAAGAAAACAAAGTGGTATTAAAAACACCAAAAAAGATTTTGAAGCCTTCAAGCCACAACTATATAATTCTGAACCTTAGGAACCACCTCCATGCTCTCCTCCAGATTCTGCAGATGGAGAGGCATGAAAGGACTGGAAACAAAGATTTAGCAAGACTGGCACATCTACTGCAGAGCTCCTGACCCCTTGGAGCTCAAACCACTCAGTCAAGCTGCTAGGAATAAGCAATTGCAATTCAAAAACCAAAATAAGCATTGCAATTCAAACACCAAAATCTAGTCAAAGCATGGAAACAACTGTTCCTTCTTACAGGATCCCTTGAAGTCAGTCTTTGATGGAATCGGGCAACTCGCCCAAACACCTCCTGACAGTATCGATGAAGTTCTTCCAATTCATCTTCAATCAGGATGGCATCCAAAGGCTCGCTCTTCTGAATCAACTGCTCCCCAAACACGATTAGCTGATCAATCTTGTTGGTGTTTAATGTTATTTCCTGTTGGAAACCCTATTTGGAACATACAAGAAAAATAATTACTTCGTCATTGGCCCTTTCTAGCCTAAGGTTTGTCCCTGTTTTCTAGTTCACTGCAGTGAAAGACAAGCAGCAATTGACATTGTTGTCTAATTTAATTTGGCAAATATCTTTTTACTCGAGAGGTCCAAAGGCTTGTTTCATCAGCAGAATTACAGTTCCAAATGAAGTGGCATTTTCCACCCATGTGTACATCAATATGGCTGCAGCGTCCTGAGCCTGCAGGGGATCATGATATGACAGTTCAGCTAATCAGAGTTTATTTTTCTGTTGGGTACACACAATCTTTTTCTCAGCAGCCTAGAAGCCTGTTTGGTTGCTTGGGCCTTCAGCCTACACAACAGTAAATCTACATCCCAAAGAAATAACAGTGCAGGGAGAAAGGAGAAATGAGCATATGATATAGAAAAGAACTAGTATATTCCTCAGAATAACTGCACATTCTTGATGTCTAATTGCTGTTGAAATTCCCACCTACAAACAATGAGCTCCAAGGAGAGATTGTACTATAATGCCAATTCAAAAAAGATTTGTACCAGAAAATAACGCCTGAATTTAGGAATGTAGCTCTTGCTGTTAACCAGGATCTGCTGCTTTCCAGGCCAGATACCACTGTCACTGACAGACATTGTCAGGAGAACATGGCAGGACAGAACTGAGCTTGAACTCTGAATCTGAATTAAATACTGCACAGCTTAAATCTTGATTCAGATAATATGTCTTAGTTTACTGCTGTCTTCAAATATAGTCCTACAGAGATCTGGTGGCTATTGTGAAGTTACAGAAAAGTAGATGGTTCTGTCAGGCAAGGGCAGCCCAACAGGATCACTGGGCTATAGTAAACAACTGCTTCATGAGGATACGTACATTTAACTGGCGCATTTTGTCGTCAAAGTTACTTTTTGAGAAGTGCTCCACGTTTGTCAGCTGTAGGTCCATTTCTGTGAGCCAGACAAGGATGCTTTCCCTTGTCCCCTCAAACTCATCTCTCCGATTGGTGAAGTGCTGGATGGACAAAAGGAGCCAGTGTTACATGACTTCAGCTACTAAAAGAGACAGGTCACAGGAGCTCTCTGAAATCAGTGTTTTATTTAGAAACTCCTGTTCACCTTAAAGGCCATCAGGACACAAACAGCAGCGTGCCATGTATAAAACTTGTCCTCTTCCTTTAGTGATGCTAGAACAGTGCCTTATACTAGTACACTATTTGTACAGAAGAAGGAACAAAATTTTAGAAGTTCAAGATGCTTCTATAAAATTATATTCTTGATTCCACACATTCCTACTCCCACATCGTTATACCAGTGACAGTTGTTTGGACTGAGGCTTAACATCTAATTTGTTCTAAACTTAAAACATAGATAAACAAAGGAAACAAACCCCATCTCTAATTAAAGTAATTAAAGCTGTGAGATTAAAATCAGTTTTTACTGATTTAACAATGGAAAGGCTGGATCACGGATGACCACACCAGTGTAATTAACGCACTCTTTGGCACAGCATGCCTCACAGAAGCTGCTAACAGACATGCAGCTTGCCTGTTCTCATGGGTGGATTTACTGTTCAGGAAGGGGATCATGTAACATCCCAAACATAACAATTCATCGCTGCACAGATCAAACCCCATCACTGCTCTCACTGCCTCATCCACTGACTTCTGGGAGCTAACAGCTTTCCCTGTCAGTTGCTTGTAGCACTGCTATATTTAAAAATCTGGCAGTGGCAAGTTTCCCCCAGGACACAGCAGAGTAACTGCCCAGAGATCAGTTTAACTGATGGGCAGGATACGTCTTTGAAGTGTCACAAATACACCCTTCAACAACATTCCTCATCAGGCAGGCAGCACAGCAGGAGCTGTGTCTTTCCATCACATCTCCATGTTTAATGCCTTGTTGGGGAATCACAACTTGGCACGAAGTAGAGCTGAGTTGGAAACTCCAAACCATTATCTGCACTTGGGGCCCTTTTGTCCCTCTGCCTCTTACCTATGGAAAGGTGCAAGTGCACGAACACATCCACCCATTACAAGCGCGTAAGAGGAAAGCGTGAGAGGAGCAGTGAGTACTGCAACTGACCTCCCAAAAATTTGCACTCATAATTCCTTTAAGCTTTTCTTCAGCTACCAAGAACCAATCTACCAAGGTCAGGTTTATGCCATGTACTCAGTGACCCTTCCAGAGCTCCTCTGCTACGCCGGTAGCTCAGGACACACACAGAGTCGCTCTGATGTAGGCTTTGCTCTTGGGTAATTCCTGCAGAACCCTGAGAGTGCTCCTCACTCCCTCACCCCGCTGTGCCATTACCTTGAGTCTCCTGAGAATGGAGGCGACTCGTTTCTGGAGGTTGTCCCAGCGCTGGTTGCCCTCGTGCACCATCTGTTTGAGCTTGCTGGCGGAGTCGGTGCGGTTCTCGCGGGCCAGGCGCCGGTACTGCTTATTGATCAGCTCCAGCTGCGTGAGGCGCTCGTGGATCTGCCGCTGGAACGCCTGCAAGGCAAAGCGAGGAGCTCATTCCCTGATGGGAGTCAGGATGTGGATATTACCCATCAAGGGAGATGATGCCCTCTCCCTTAAAAGCAGACCTTCCAACAGCAAAACTAAATTCAGATTTTAAAACCCATATTTTAAACCATCTGCTCAGACTTAGCTCGCTGTGAAAAGAAAGAAAAAAAATAAATATCAAACTACAAAAGTCTCTTGCCTATAAAAAGCAAGGCTTTAACCTATAAGTGCCTGTTCAGAGCATTGTATTCTCCACGTTAAAAAAAAATTTTGGAGACAAACAGACATCTAGCAGCTGCACACTCGCCAAACTATTTATGTTCTCTGTACTACCAATGCCAAAGTAGCGTTTTCCAGCAACCCAGGCATTTTGCACAGACAATAAGTTCAGCAGCCTGATGCTGAGCATAAAAAAGGAAGTTAAAAAATTCACCTCAAATTTCTTCAGCTCCTCTTTTGCATGTGTGTACAAAACCTCTGAAGAATTAGGCCTAGCTGCTATACTTTCAGATGCTTTTAGCCAATCTTCAAAGCGAGAATAGTCATCCAAAAACCTCTGCCACAGACGCCAGGTTTCCTCGATTCTGAGAGAGCAAGAACAGAAAGGTTTTATCACAAGCTAACTATCAACTTTGTATTCTTTTTTCCTCCTCAAAATTCAGCTTGTGGCAACAGCTACAGTGTTTCCTCCAAATGCTGCCACAGACTTCTGTAGGGTTAGAAGAGGAGACGTACTTCATTCGCCTTTCCATAGACATGGCACAGATGTTTCTCCACCGTCTGTCCAAGCTCCTGGTGGTTTGCTGGATGGAGTCACACTCTGTCTCATTAGCACACGCATCTGAGTCGTGTAGCAGGACTTCACAGATGTTAAACACCGACTCCACGCCCGCCGTGTGCTGCTCTATGTCTCTCTGCAGATCCTGCCATTGGCAAAAGAACAGCGTCAGTGGAAGGAAACGTGCGTGGCTACATTTCAGCCATGCCCTTTCAAAATGCTGCAGAGGATGGGGAAAGAGCAACTCCTGTGTCAGGAAAAGCTTATTTAGCTTTAGGAAAGACTTGCAGGATGAGCTGTGCAGATGACACAGGTAAGGAGAGAATTGCCATGCAAAAAAAGGTCCATCTTTGGTGTCTCAGTCTAAACTCAATCTTCTCATTAACAGTCTGGACAATTTTAATGTGCATTCAAAATCCAAACCTTACCTACACGATAAATAAATTCTTATTAATTCTGACAGCACGAGATGACTGTCTCATATCAGGTTACTACACTGAAAGGTTTGTTAGAGAACTCTTAGTGCAGTACATGCAATTTAGTGGCTGATCACAGGCTGCAGCATGAAACACAAACACAAGTACCTGGTGTTACACTACTTTTCTTATTATCTTTTGTAGAGTTCCTGTTCTGACAGACTGTTTTAAAGGGTCTGGCAAAGACCTTTTGTCTAATCTATATTACAGGTTCCTTTTTCAGAGCCTGCATCTCCATGATAGTCTGGCCTCTTATCCCGTACCCATCGCTACTCCTAAAGTCAGTGTAACTGAAAGACAGAAAAAAAGGCCTTATCTAAATATTTCTTATTGAAAAGGTAGATCTGTACTATGCTACCAATTTAACTATTAATAAAATTACAACAGCCACTACCATTCCTTTTTTTTCAACCCATTTTCTGGCTTTTCTAATGAAGGATACAGAGACTTTTGCTTGAGTAACATTAGAGCAACAAACAAATGACACTGACAAAAGTGAACTGGAGCTCCCATTAAATGGTATTTACTGATTTCAGTCAACAGATGAAGCAGAATTGGTTTTGCTCTAGGCTTAAAAAAAAAAAAACAAAAAATAAAACAAATAAACCTCTGGAAACAGACATAGCTTGTAGTAAATACAAAAGGAGTTGAAGAAAAATTTTTCCCAGCAGTCAACAAGCTGCAAGGAGTTGAGTATCACTCAGTGGCAGTCCTCAGTGGCTACATGGGTACACGAATCAAGGCCTGAGCCATAAATAGTCAAAATATGGCTTGTGGGATTTGTAGTAATGAACAGCTTTAAGGAGTGTAGGAGCAAAAATCTTTAGATGGATGAGAGACTGCCAGGACACCCAACAGAAATTTTTACAAGTTACTAAGGATTCATAGCTATTTACTGAACAAGATGCATCGGTCTCTTTTCAACACAGTCTCTACAGCTGGGAACAGGCTCTACCTCACCACTGATACCTGAAGAGTCTCTTCTGAATTAATTAAATTCCACTGGATTTACCAGTGCATTCGTGAAAATGAGAATTTTGACCACAGATTACAAATTAATTCTAACTTGCACTACACTGGTAATGTTGCTGACATGATCTCATTACTTCAGGCCATGCCTGGGTTCATGGAATAGCCCAGGCAGAATCCCTGCTGTTTTCCAAATGACCTGACTGCATTAAGTCAGACANGATAGTCTGGCCTCTTATCCCGTACCCATCGCTACTCCTAAAGTCAGTGTAACTGAAAGACAGAAAAAAAGGCCTTATCTAAATATTTCTTATTGAAAAGGTAGATCTGTACTATGCTACCAATTTAACTATTAATAAAATTACAACAGCCACTACCATTCCTTTTTTTTCAACCCATTTTCTGGCTTTTCTAATGAAGGATACAGAGACTTTTGCTTGAGTAACATTAGAGCAACAAACAAATGACACTGACAAAAGTGAACTGGAGCTCCCATTAAATGGTATTTACTGATTTCAGTCAACAGATGAAGCAGAATTGGTTTTGCTCTAGGCTTAAAAAAAAAAAAACAAAAAATAAAACAAATAAACCTCTGGAAACAGACATAGCTTGTAGTAAATACAAAAGGAGTTGAAGAAAAATTTTTCCCAGCAGTCAACAAGCTGCAAGGAGTTGAGTATCACTCAGTGGCAGTCCTCAGTGGCTACATGGGTACACGAATCAAGGCCTGAGCCATAAATAGTCAAAATATGGCTTGTGGGATTTGTAGTAATGAACAGCTTTAAGGAGTGTAGGAGCAAAAATCTTTAGATGGATGAGAGACTGCCAGGACACCCAACAGAAATTTTTACAAGTTACTAAGGATTCATAGCTATTTACTGAACAAGATGCATCGGTCTCTTTTCAACACAGTCTCTACAGCTGGGAACAGGCTCTACCTCACCACTGATACCTGAAGAGTCTCTTCTGAATTAATTAAATTCCACTGGATTTACCAGTGCATTCGTGAAAATGAGAATTTTGACCACAGATTACAAATTAATTCTAACTTGCACTACACTGGTAATGTTGCTGACATGATCTCATTACTTCAGGCCATGCCTGGGTTCATGGAATAGCCCAGGCAGAATCCCTGCTGTTTTCCAAATGACCTGACTGCATTAAGTCAGACAAACACAACAAACTAAGTGAGGGGGTGAGGAACATACACTGAGCCCCCACAAGGTACCATTCCTTCAACTCTGCATTGCATTGCCCAGAGAGCTTAAAGAGACTACACACTGCCAGATTTTTGCATTAGTGAAACACCTTTGCAATCTTAAAATTAATATTATTCATGTTGTAATTGTCATCCTTTAATTGAACAAACATGCCATAAAACACCTCTGTGGATACACAAGGCTTTTAAATTTCATTATTTAAGACTGCACAGGTAAAGCTTTTCCAGTCATGGATGTCAAATAAAAGATGCCTGTAAGGCATACTTCTCAACATTGCTCTGCTTTTGCTGAAATAATTGTTCAGATAAAACAGGAAAGATCTTTTCAGTTGTTGCATTCAGATAAATGTTTCACTAATGTGGAGCAAAAGCAGCTTTTCTTTTTAATGTGGTCTTTTTAGTCAGCATAGTCTTCTCATACTCAGCCTGCTAAAAAGCTACAGTAGGAGGAGTCTAGAAGTGCCCAGAGGTCTGTATTTAAAATAGCATCAAAAAAAAATAAAGCAGTAAGTAGCTCTGAGCAGAAAATGATGGCTCTTACAGCTAGCTGAAGCTTGAACACTCATAATAAAAATAAATTAGTTTGGACACAATTCCTTTGTGCTCCATGCTCTGCTCTGCCTGGCAATTTATCATGGCCTTTGAGAATGCAAAATGTTTTGATGAGAAGAAAATATTTCCTTGTTGTTTTCATGGCCATTCACAATTCAGATGAAACCATCAGAGGCACTGGGCCAATGCTTCTGGAGCTTGACCAGCTCCTGCAGTGGAGTCAGTGGGAGCCACCTACACTCCTGTCACAGAGGAGCTGGCCCTTCCCGTGACATCTGGGACATGAGTGCAAGGACAGCCACACCAACCAGCACAGAACAGAGTCCTCAGGTCTGGGTCACTCAGGGATCCTCAGACATGAAAGCAGAAGCCAGAGAGAAAAGATGGAAAGGATGGGAAGGACATCAATAAGTGTTCCTAAAGGCAGATCCCATAAAGCTTCCAAGCCTCCAAATTTGACAGACTTACTCTTGATCTTTAGTTTTTGGGCAAATATTGTTGTTTAACACAAAGGCCAGTGACAGCCAAGCACTTAGAACCCGGCCAAACTTACAGCACAGCCCTGAGCCAAGGATGACTCCACCAGCAAGTCTGCACTTTGGAGAAGTTCCTTTTCCTTGCCTGGCTGCTGGCTAGAGAAATTTACTCCAGGACTATCCAACTCCTCTCCTAAGATGCCCCTGGTAAGCCAGTGCCTTGGATAAATGCCCACCAACGCCGAGCAGCATGAGGTTGGTTCACACTTGTCTCTGCAGGATTCATGTGCCAGCTCCCCCAGGCCTGAGGGACCTTCAGAGCCTGCCTCTGGATCAAACCTCAGCCAAAGGTGTGTCTGCATAAGCCCACCCTCCAAAGCTCAAGCATCCTGCTCTGGCAAGCTTGCTCTGCTGTCTGCAAGGAAGGGATGAGAACTGGAGCCAGTGAGGGCAATGCATCAGATCGCAGCACTTGGATCTGTCACGGCCACTTTGCAGGGAGCAGCATTCACGCCTTGTCAGTCTAAGTCATCCTCATGTGCTCTGCCCACTGTCTGTGCCCTGCCCAGTCCTCAGGAAGTCTGCTGTACTGAACTGAGCAAATTCGCTTTTGTTTGTATTTTGCATGTTTTCCTTGGGTGAAGGGGGAGAGGGAGAAGTAGGGGCAATTCAAAACAATACTGAAATTACTGCAAGCAAAGAAAAATTCTCCATGTAACGCATCTTGGCAGGAACACGCCATGCAAAGCAAACAGTCAGGAAGGGCTCACTGAAGAAAAGAAACAGGTGATTTTATACCAGGACCAACCAGCAGCATTTTAGCTCATTTACTCTGGCTGCTGCTATTTCCCACCTGCTGTTCTGCCAGTCTCTTCTGGATTTCTTGGTCATCACAGATGTCATAAACAACAGGCTTGGAAAGCTCAGACTCAATCCGGGCCAACCACGTGCGAAGGTTACTCATGTTTTTGTCCAATAGTTGTATAAAAGCAAATGTTTCCTTCAGTTTCTTCACCCTAAGCAAACCAGGAAGAACATTTTGTTACAAAGATGGTCAATCAGTGGAAAGGATGCTAGCAGGAGGAGGTGATGACAGGCATGGCTTTATGAAGCCATGCCACATCAAGCTGCTGCCTGTAAATCAGAGCCATGTTTTAGTCAAAACCTACCTAAACTGGCTCAGCAGGCCCTGCTCCACAGCTGCAAGAAGGTTGTGGGTGAAGGCTTTAATGAAACTGTATAAGCAAGGTGAATTTTCATCTGTTAGGGAGCACTGGACATTCGTCTTAAGTGGGAATTTGTACCAGAATTTGCCACAGTTAAACTAAAATGGGTGTCTATGGTCTGATTTTCCTGCTGTGAATTATGCTCGGTGTCTTCTTCAGCAATCAACAGGCCCACACTAATCAACAAGGCACCACTTTGCCAAGAGAGGCAGAATCTGCACAAACCACCAGTCCAACACCCTGGGAAAATCATAGAATCACAGAATGGTTTGGGCTGGAAGGGCCTGAAAGACCACCTTGTTCCAACCTGCCATGTGCAGGGACACTTTCCACTATTCCAGGTTGCTCAAAGCCCCATCCAACCTGGCTTGGAACCCTTCCAGGGATGGGGCACCCACAGCTTCTCTGGGCAACCTGTGCCAGGGCCTCACCACCCTCTGGATGCTGACAGGAGAGGAGAAGGACTGAAAAACAGCTAGTACAGAACTTGAAGCACCACAACACTAAAAGCTCTTCTAAACACCACACAAATGTGCAGAGATACTCCAGACTCTCCTGATGGGTGAAAAATTAAGAAAAAAATCCTGAGAGGGGAGAATAGCAAATGGCCAGGGAGACTCATGCAGCAGACAAGCAAATGAAGCATTAAGACCATTTACTTTTCTTACAGCTGTTTGTAGCACAACTCTCAAACTGCAGAAAAACACTTTTTTTATTTCCAGCCTTAACAGCATATTCCCATGTCAAAACCTTGTATCAGCCCCTCAAATTACCCAAGTAGCATGCTTTTATATTTTGGCAAATTTGTCTCCGTGTGTTGGAGAAATATCTGGTAAACTACCTCACTGCTCTCAAATCTTTCTTGAAATTCTCATTTATTGCAATTCCCAACAAAAATTACTAAAAAGGCAACACCAGGGTAACACTTATCCCTTCAGACTTATTTCAGAGCTTGTCATCTAGATCTTGGTAGTTAATGGAGAAAAAAAAAAAGATCATGATTTGTATCAGACCTGTCTTAAACATCCAGATCACAAGATGAGATGAACTGTACCAAAAAGCACGCTTTTCTCCCCATGACCTGCAATGGTCTACCCTGCAGTACTACAAACATCAACATTGCAGACTCTAAGGTCAGGTGAAATCATCCTACCCATGTCCTAGGCAGAGCCCACTTCTTAGCCAGCACTGCTTCCCTGTGCTGGTCTCTGATCTCTAGTTATGTTTTTGTGCCTTAGGATGAATTTTTGAACCTTCCATGTGATTTCTAAAATTCAAATTTACAAATTAAACCTATAGTACTGGCTGCTCTAGCAACTAACAAATAAGCCTCATTATTTAAGTCAAGTGCAGCACAAAAAGTTAAAGTATGTATTGTGGAAAGGCTGAAACATTTCCCATTCATTGGCCACAGTGGCTGGGAACTGTCACCACATAAACAAAACCAGCAGTGAGTCTGCAAGGGTGTCTTGTACAAGGGGTTCACTGCATGTCCCCAAATGCAGGGGACTGCTGAGGGGTCTGATATGAACCCTGATGTACTTGGCAACACCAGCGTTGTGCAAGCAGAGGCTGGGGCAGGGTGAGGGATGTAATCTCATGCAGTGCAGGCAGGGACAGATTGCTCCAAGGCAGAAGTGCCCAGAGAGGGTACCTGGACAGTTTCCTGGCCCACTGTCCTGCCCGCTGCCAAATTATCCTACCAAGTTTTAGAGGAGAGTGGTCCAAACTGCCTGTAATTAATGGGTTTTGCAGCCACCTGATGGTACAATGACAGAAGATATGCAGGACACCTAATCCACAATGAATATGCCACCCTGTAAGCAACAACTGATCTTATTAACAACCTTAAGGTAACCAAAGAGGATACACGTGTCAGCTAGACACTCGATTCAAGATAAAACACTTATGGAGGAGATATGGGAATGATCCTGCTGGATTTGTTCAGTCCTATTGTTTAGTGGGAAGGTACAGAGTAAGGCCAGAAAATTTAGGGTCTCATATGGATTGGGAACATGGAAAGCTTCCCCTACCTCTTGTCCCAAAAGCACCAGGCAGTACTTTCAGTTGTTTTATGAGGGTGTGAAGAACACAGTCCTACACTAAAGCTCCTGGCAGATATTTAGCAACTCTGCACCCTCCCAAAGTAAAATTAGTATTGTCTGACTGATGTAACCCTGCAAGACAGCCTGAAGGATTTGGCCCAAGTCCATGGTCCACCTTGTTCTTGCCTTGCACCCACAAAGCTGCTGATACAGGTGCAAAGCACCTGCCTCTGCCCCTTTACACTGACTGTGCTTTCCACTGCTGCAGCTGATTGAGAGGAAACCAGTGCATGACAAAAACATTTAGCCGCTCTTGCTTTTCTTAACAAGCTTTTTTTCAGAACTCAGCTCCCAAGTCCAACCGTATATACAGACAGCATCTGGCTCCCAAGCAAACAACTGCTGTATAAATCTTCCTGCTCCTGGTTTTGCTTCTATTAAATGGTATTCAATGAACATGTCATTGCAATATTTTCTTGTGCTGTCATTGGCTGGCAGTTATTTATCCAGGAGAACTAACTCTTCCTCTGCCCTATTCCCACCAGTCAATTTGGATCTGGCTGGTTATGATGCTCAGCAGACTCCCAAGGCATGCAGCTCTCCAAAGGCAGGTGACTCAAGAACCCTTTTCCCTGGAGAGATGGACAATACAGGCTCTGTGTTGAGCACAGAATGGAAAAGTCACAGCTAAACATCTACACTGTTGCATTATTAACTCTGCATGACTTCAGGTCAGTCAGGAGGAAAGCAAGGCTCGATCTCTGCCCTGTCCCTGACTGTATCCTGTGGCAATTCACTTACTGCATATTCTGCAATGCTTCCCACAACTGCTCTGGAGACATGCACATGTTGGGACCATCTGATGGCACAGCTGACCTGCTGAAAGCACAGCTTACTGTGCTGCTCAGGATCATCTCTGCCCTCCTGTGCTCCCTTCTCTCTCTGTATCCACCTGCTTCCCATCCCTAAGTTGCACTACAGAAAAATTCACAGGCTGCAAAGCATCTTTCTTCAATCTGCACAGTGGATAGATGAACACAGCCAAGGAAGTCCAAAGCAAAACCAAACGATATAGCACTGTAAATAAATGTCTTTATGACTGAAAGCACATTCAATAAATTTAAGAAGCAACAGTTTCAGAATCCAAGCATGCCTTTTTGCACCACCACTCTAATATTGTTTTGGATTAGAAACCACTCTGAATTTCAAATGATGAATACCACCCTAAGTATAAGGATCTTTATCTTCTAGTGTTACTAGAAGCAACAGTCTCAAAGACAGCGTCATTGTGGTACTGCGAGCTTGTATTTACTTTCTAGCAATTGCCACTAGACACATCATTGTAATTAAGTAATTTAATCTCTTATATATTCTGAATAGAATTTGACACTTGCCAGTCATTTAAACACACATAATGCACTAAGTCATTCATCCCAAACTTGAGCTAAGTGGTCAAAGAAGAATAAAAACCTAACAACATTTCACACTAGTGCAGTGCATAAATGGGAGGGCAGCCTTGTCCAGATATTCACACTGGCTGATGTGCTCCTGTCAGCAGACACAGAGCCCAAGGAAAAGGGCAGGGTTCTACAATGAAGCAAGAGGCAAAATGATGAAAAACGTGAGCATCCTCAGCTTGCACAGAAGTCACAGGCAACTGCCATTTCCCTGGCTACATCTCAAAGAAAACAGTGAAACAGACTAATTACATCCATAAAAGCCTTAATTTCCAACCATCATTCTCAGATGCATATCTGCACACTGAAAATATTCTTACAAATCACCTGCTCTTTGCATGAAGGAAACGTCATGAACTCTTTTGAGATGCATCCCGACCATTCCTGGGTAAAGACAGCCCTTCTGGGAGCTGGGTGGGGATGCACAGTGCAAGCCTCCAAGCCTGGGGGCAAAAGCTTCCCACCAGATCCAGGTGATCAATAACCCAACACACAGTCAATTAACAGCACTACAAGTTCAAGTGTGGCAAAGAAAATCAGCTTCTTCCAGAGGGTGGAAGGTGCCACCCCTGTTGATTGAGTTCTTCCTCTATGAAATGCAATTCTCAGGTTAACTGAGATTGGTCAAACAGGAAAAACTTATTGTTTACAGAAAAAAGGCCTACTTATCCATTGTTCACTTCCCACTGAGGACTCACCTGCCACAATTCATCAACATGCCTCCAGAAGCGGAAAAAACCCCCATAATAATATAAAAAAATCCAATGAAAATATCACCACTAATCTAAGAAAACCCCGACAAATTCAGACTTGTCTTGTCCTTTGCAACGGGCCAAGCTAAAAAACCACTGTGATTAGCACTTAGACACATGCATAAGTTGCCTGGGATAAGCCAAACAAAGCCAGTTTTAAAATATTTTAATCTTTACACCACAATAGAAGTGGCAGAAAAAGAACAAAACTAGGAGATTACAACTAAAAGCTGTCTGCAAACGTGAACAGAAGGACTAACTGACCTGACTCGAGATTGGATTTGGGTCTTAATACCCTCAATGAAGTTGCCAGTACTGGGTTACAAGAGAAAAGCATTAAGCTTTCTCAGGCTGAATCATTGCATGGCCCCAGAAATACACAGTGTATTTGTAGTAACTACTCAGGAGCTACCTAGCAGTAGGAGGAGCTTCCAGGTTGACTGAAATGTATTCAGACAAACAAAAAGAATTACAAAATGCATGCGAATTGCATTGTTTTAGGTGTCAAAATGCTGCAAGAAACGGTACGGGGGAAGCTCAAATAAGGTAAATAGTAGCATTCAAATTTCAGTATCTGAAAGAATGAAAAACATCCTGACATATATTCCAAAGTCTCCTTCACAAGCGCAAATGTCATCAGAAAAAGCGACTACCGTACATGTCTTTTGGAGGAGGAGGAGGGGCTGAAATGGCCCTGCCAGCTGACAAGACTGTTTACCAGCGGCAAAGCAAATGAGATGCACAGCCCAGGAAACCTTTGTTCAGTGAGTCGCAGGGGGAGCTGAACCGTGTGAGGGACAAAAGACGCGGTTTGGAGAGGTGATGCCAAAGGCAAGTCTTAGGCCTTTCTTATGGAAGGCAAGGCCATTTCTCGGGCCGTGCTGGTGCCGTGCCAGCCGCCCGGTGCCCGTGGGCTGTGTGCGCGCAGGGAGAAGCGGAGGGCGCGCCGGAGGAGGCTTTGGGGGAGGCTTTTCTCGCGTCACCCCGCCGGCGAGCCCAAAGGTCGTTGTCACGGCTCTCCACC
Organism: Aleadryas rufinucha; assembly: GCA_013397815.1. NCBI lineage: Eukaryota > Metazoa > Chordata > Aves > Passeriformes > Aleadryas > Aleadryas rufinucha. The sequence continues at coordinate 256,678 of VZTH01001672.1, forward strand.
GCCTCGGGTGCCAGCCCCCGAACGCAGCTGACTGCAAGCGAGAGGCCCCTGAGCACTATTCCTGCTGCTAAACGTGCCGCACTTCCCACTCATCCACTTGTCCAAGGCGAGCTGCAGCGAGGCACTGGCGCAGCGCATCCATCGCATCCATCGCTCCCCCCCCGCGGCCGCCGGCTCCCGCTGCTCCTCCTGAACCCACCGGCACCGCGCCCGCGGCCGCGCACCCACACGGCACTTACGGTTCGCACGAGAAAACCATTCCTCAGCCTGCAAATCCCAAGCTGCAAGGGGGGACCGTCTGTGCGACCAGGCAGGCATGGAAGAGGAAACCCCTCCTCCACAGATGCCCTATTTATTCGCCGCTTTAGCATCCCGCGTGTTGGGGGGGGAGGCTCGCCCGTCCTCCTCCTCCCCGACCCCGAGCTGGGGAGACACCGGAGCTCGCTCTCCCCCCTGTTTTAACCCCTGCGTTTTGAGCTGGGATTTTACCTGGCGAACGGCCGCATCTCTCCTCAGAACAAAACCACGAGAGCTTTATTCTGACACAAGAGAATGATTAGCACGTGAGGAAGCGCACGCCGGGCGGCTGCCCGCGGCTGGCGACAAAAAGGTTGCGGGCTGGAGCCTCCGGCACCGAGAAAGGTGGATGCGGTGCTCATTTCTTGGGAGAAAGAGGGATTGGAGCCTCAGACCCGGATGATTTGCAGCAGAGTCAGTCTGAAGCGAACCCAAAAAAACGAGCACACGTACATCCACGCACAGGCACCACGCACAGAGATGTATCCTTACTTCCCCTGCGTTCTGCTTTCTCGCCTTTACCATTATATCCCGGGTATTTAAGTACGAATTAAATCCCCCACACACTAACCTGTCCTCCCTTTAACCTTCCAGAGCAGGCAGAAGGCCTCCAGTGCAAATAGCCTGTTATGCCCAGGGACAAAATAACCCCTAATCTTCATTTATGATATCATTCGTTTGTGGAAAAACACACTGTCATGATTTCTGTGTGTTATGACTGCCAGAGATCACGGGGTGGGAAAAAAAAGGCGGAAGTCAGGGAACCTTGGGTTACAAGTCACTCCCCACTCAGCCAGTATCAGGAAAAAAAATAAAGAAGTTGTGATAATCCCACCAAAAATGCAAAGAATGATTTTGAAATCAAACGTTTTTCAGTATTCAGGTAATTTTCCACAGACCTGTACTGACTTGCTGATGGCTCACATGGCAGAACACACAGTGCCTGGGAGGACACAGCACACTGTGAGAGAGCTTTGGACATTTGCACAGGTAAATCATGCCCAATCACCTCGACAGTTTATTTTCCAGGGTGGTTCAAAACCACATTTGAAATGGTAAATCTGAGCAAATGGGGAAATAACCCCCAGCTCTGCAGGCAGACACTGGGAATGAAGTTGGTGTGCAGAAGACAAGGACTCCCCTTGCACTGCCAGCTCCCCCTGCTCCCTGCACACATTGCATAACCAAAATAAGCCCAACCATCATGCCTGAGACAATAATGAATTCTGTCACAGCTTTTACACTGAAGAGAAGCATAATCCTCAAAGGACAGAGAGAACACGGAAAGAAAGCAGACACTTTGTGAGATTTCAACCATCCACATATTTTGTATACCAAAAAAAACCCCCAAGAATGAGATTTTACAGGGATACTGCCATGAACCAGCACAATTCTGGTGGACGTAGCTGTCTTGTTTACCTGGGGAGGCCTCTCTGCAGTGTATTTTGCTTCCCTTGCCAAACAATATTGATCTGCAGCAATTTAAAAAGACCTTTGAACCCAGAGTGCACCCATACTGTGGGCTGCCACAGGGTAGGCAGGACAGCACACCAACACATGGTGCCCGACTGTCTGCCCTGCCAAAGGGTGACCAATGTGGTGGAAAATAAATAGAGACCAGCTGAGGGGTGCTGTGAACTCGCTCCCCAAACTCATCATCTGGGGCCTGCTGCTGCAGGGGCAACCAAGCCACAGTGAGGGTGCAAGGGAGGAGAGGGAAGCGGCAGCTCACTGGAGCTCCCCATAAAGCTTCCATGGACCTCCAGTACACCACAAGGTGGTTTCACTGGAGAGTTTCAACTCCTTCCCATTTTTTTTGCAACTTGAGAAGTTTCTGTCTATTTGGGAATTTCAGCCCCCCAGGGTATGCAGGAAACGAGCTGAAAACACTTTGAATCTCCCAAGTTCGATGAAGGAAGGAAAGGGCTGACTTTGCATGTGGCAGTTTAAGATTCCTGGATGATGCAATGATGCTGGCAGCTTGCAAACATAGGGAAAAGACCCAGTTGCCAAGGATAGCTGCATTTAAAATAATGGGAAGGCACATTTGACCTTGCTAGCTTCCCTGTATTTTCATGCTTGCTTTAAAGGTCACAGTCATTTGAACCTATTCCTGCTACATACACCAAAACTATGCCTTTCTCCACAAGGCTGAAAACATGGACCAGACCCACCAAGTAAGAAAACACATCAATGTGCCTGTAGCCAGAGCAGTTGAGCAATGGCATCCCCCTTCCACAGCTTGGCAGCAGCTGCAGGATGCCCAGAGGTACAGAAATGCAACATCACTTACTGCAGAGACTGGTCTGCAGACCCAAAACTGCTGGAGGCAGCCCCTGATGAAGCTGGTGGCTTTAATGAAGGCTCAAGCAGCATCCAAATGCTTTGCACAGCCCCAGGCAGTGCAGACACCCTCCAGTGACATGGGGGTGCTCCTCCAGCCTGACAGCAGGCACTATGCAAACAGCAACGCAGAAGGAAAACATTTCCTCACTGGGCTGGGAAGCAAAGTGTGGAGTCAGAATCAGTGGTGGATGGCCTAGGAAAGGGCACCGAGGAACATGGCTGTGCACCACACAGTTCCTTGCTAGCTCTTGCCTGTTCATGTATGGCCCAGGAGTGCTCCTCCAGAGCATACTGAGGATGTAAATCCCACTCCATGGGTTTTTGGTTGTCTACCACCCTCATGCAGCCTGTGCACTCCTACTCCTACAGTAACAAAAGCAAGAGATTTTCTGTGTCCATCTTTACAGCCAGCACAACGCTCCCTTCCTGCCTGTTTGTACGTTTGTATTCCCCATCCCTCAACAAAGACTACAGTACAAACCTCCCCTGGTAAGAGTATCTTTTGAGCTGAACAGAATTCATTTGTTCTCCTTTCCAGGCATGCTAATGCCTTGATGGTTACTTTATCCCTTGAAAATTAACATTTTGAGACTTTTCCAAGGTTGCAGCCAGACGGTGGCTTGGTGCAGCACACGAGACAAAGCTTTTGTTACCACACAGGCTGAGCACAGGCAGATAATGAAAGAGTTAAGTCCTGCAAGTGCAGCCATATGGCAAATCTGAGCTTGTCACCATGAACTAGGTGAATCACTTCAAGGACTAAATGGGGAGCTCACCTAATTTGCCCATCTGTCCCAGGACGTTTATTGGTTTAAAAAGGTGAAATAAGCTATCAGGAGGAATGCTCTGCATCGATACATTGGCTTCCAGGCTTGTTCAGTTTCATGTTCAGCCATACACTGCACTACAGAGAAGATGAAATGTTACTCAGGTTGCAGGGACAGCCATGGGCACATTAGCAACCACAGAACTGAAGCTGGCAATATATCTCAATTAGATTTCTTTGTGGATACAGGTTATTTTTCAGTATTGAACCACAGGATCAAAAAGCGCCCATCTACAAGAAAGATTCAGTGCCCAAAAATGAAGAACTGGCTTTGAACACAGAGCCACTCAATATGCATTTTCTCGTCCTACTCCTTGCCTGGCTCTGTAGTTCACTTCCTTCCCAACTCTTGGCCTGCCACGAAGACAGTGAAATTTGGTCCTTGCTTCTGTGATGGTGGGTGGGCCACTGGGAGCCAGGTTCAAGTACAAATAAAGGCAGCAGCTCATTGTGTGTTTAACAGAAATGGTTGAAGTTGTAATATTTGTCCAAAAAAAGCTTCAAGTGGTCACAGGTTCAGCACCTGAAACCCCAGAAAATTTTCTCTTCAATTTTACTTGCTACAGCTACTCATCTGAAAAGACAGGAGCAAAACCACCTCCTCATTTCATGGAGGTGCTGGCAAAATAAGTTCCTACAAGTAACTTTTTTTCAGGAGAAAGACAAGATTTTCTCTGCACCACAGTCAAAATGTGTCACTTCTCTCCAGGAGCATTCCCCTACCTGCAAACCCTCCAGAGCCCTCTGGCACTCCTTCCCAGAGGCATCTGCTCCATTCCTCTAATTTTCACCAAGACATGAAGTAATGCCCAATAAAAAGGGCTTTGCACAGGTCTGCTGACATGGCATCACCTGTGCAGTGCTCCAGTCTCTTCTGCAGGGCTGCAGTGGATGCACAGCCCCTGTACCATTCCCTCCAGCCTCCACAGACTGCGAGAGGATGTCTGGACTGTCATGGCTTAATCCAGCAGGGACAACAAAATTCTGCCACCATCCTTTTCATGTGTTCTTTCAACACAGCTTCAATACAGTTTTTTTTAAACAGTTTCTGCAAAAGCAAACTGAAAAGGAAGGAGACATTCTATCAGCACGGGGCATCACAACCCACACTCGCAGGTCACCTCACCTCCAGCCCAAGGCTCTTTGCTCCTCTCTGCTCTCCCTCAAAGATGCCCAATTTGTGTCACATTGGTGATGGGTTGAACTGCTGCCTCCCCACTATCACCTGAGCTTGAGAGAGGCTACTCAAAAGCACAGGAGGAACCTCATCTTGAGGGCCCCAAAGCTCACCTGTGAGTGAGGTGGATATTTCAGTCAACTGATGTCTAATTTAATTCCTTCAGACATCAAATCTCAGTGGCAAGCCAGCACCATAGCAGCAAACTCAAAGCAGAAAGTTGGAAGGTTATAGCAGGGCAAAATAAACTCTTAGGAGTGTACACAGAGTCTGTTGTGAGTGTCTGGTCTGGTGGTTACTTATGAGTGAGCAGCTGAGAGCCAAGCCCAAGCGAGGTGGATTAGGTGAGGGAGGAGAGGTGCTGCAGAACACTGCCATATGCTGAACCTCTCTTAGTGTTAACTCCAAAAGGACCAGCAGAGCCCACAGGGCTGCCTGATAATCTTGGACCACCAAAGGAGCTGCTGAAAATCACATTTTGCCAGGCCCTTCCAGTTCATTATCCTGGTCCTGAGCACCAAGTTGGTGGAAATCGCAAGTAGAAGCTGGCATATTACAGACAATTTGGAATTAAGAACACAGGAACAATCATAAAGCACACCCATTCCCCAGTAGCTGCAATATCCACTTAGATACCAAATACTGGGAGCCTTGTTGATGCTCTAGACAAATCCCAATTAATGTACCTCAGAGCACTACTGTACACTTCCGTGAAGGTAAACATTTAAGACATAGCAGGTAGACAAAGAAGTTGTCACAGAGTATGGGAATAAGTTTGCCAGGTCTCTCTCTAAATGCCCCATCAGTTCTTTGGCACATTTTCCTAAAGATTACCAGAAATGTGCCATGCTTACCTCACTTTTAAAACAGCACTTTTTAATTTGCATTTTAAAATTGCTGCAATTCAAAACCAACACACAGCAGAACAAAAATTATCATTAAAGTGCTTTAAAAGTGACACAGTAGTATCAGATGAGAACAGAAAAAGTGCTATTTCTAAAGTGAAGCTTGCTTTCCTACACCACATCAAAAACAAAGACACCTTGAGACAACCATTGCAAATCTATCTGCAGTGTCAGACCTTAAGAAGGCAGCTTCTACTTAATCATTCACAGCTCATGTGTCACCATTAATTCAGATGTCATTCCTGATTCAGGCCCAGCACACTCAGCACTACATTGTCAGCACCACCACCTTCATTATCTGTCCCAAATTTAACTGAGCAACAGAGCTGCTGAGAGCCCAAAGAGGGGGCTCACAGAACAAAACCTTGAGAGAGAAGTCGAGACCAATACTAATTTGGTGTTAGCCTTATTATTTCTGGATTAGTAATAAACTCGGCAGGAGGCGAGACCAGCCCAGCATCCTCCTCCCAAGCTGTGGCAGAAACTCAGAGATAATAATGAAATGGGATCGTCTCAGTAAGGCTAATAATGAAATGATCATGATGTTCTTAACTCTGTCAAGTATAATAAAGATGCTTAATCTGTTAAGAAGAGGTCATTGCCTAGACTATGCAGGTTTTTGTTTTAATTTCAACTGATAGTATTTTCCACTTCACCATCATACAGAAGATCCTGAATTTAAAAGAAACTCATATGGTCTTTCAGTTGTTTTTAGGAGGGAGACTGAGTAAAGAAATAGCACTGGTATTAAATGAAATTTCAAACACTCTTCAATGTAAAAAAGGAACATTATCATTATATAAATCTGACTGTCTACAGAGACAGAATAGAATCTATTCCTAAATTCTGTGCATTCAGACAGAGGGTGAAAGAGAGGCTTGTGTTCAAATAGGAGGCTCTCCTAAAAAGCCCAAATGAACTCCTACCATACTGCCTTAAAATTAAGTTGTAATTCAACACGTGCAACAGAGAGATCACTTTGACTCTTCCTTTTACAAAGCTCCCCTCATTAAAATGATATTTTATATGAATTCTTACACCCTGCCCTCTACCACTGGATAAATTAAGACATTTGGTGACACAATACAGCAGTAAGTTACAAAATAAAGCATTCCCTTCAGCTTGACTCTCAATAATAAATTCCAACTTAACTGAAAAGTCATGTCACTCTGTTTCTGATGGTCAAGGACACAAGCCTCTGACTTTTACCTCACATAAAACATTGAAAATCATTTTCTTACCGTGCTCCAATGACATCAAAGAGATGCTGCCAGCGATCATTGATTCTGTTGAGTTTCTCATCTATTTCTGCAACTCGGCTCTTGTTGCTAGCCTTGATTAGCTGATCGCCCATTTGTTTCAAGTGAAGCTTATTTTCACTGAACAGGTTTATTTCTTCCATGCAGTCCTGGTAAACATACACAAACATTGCTTTAATTACAGGGCAAAGCAAAACAATGATACCAAAACAAAAATATGTTTCTTTTCCCACATGTGTGATGAGAAGTCAGGTTTGGCTGAGGTCTCTACATCAGCACGTAGAACTCTCACTTAAAACAAAAACTCAGTGAAGAAGCCCTCTCACAATCTATGAAAAAATGAGCAGCTTAAAGACTTGCAAGTGCCAGGAGTAAGCATTCCTAAAAATAGCAATTGAATGTTCTAATTTTATCTTGTTTTCCTGATTTAATGTAATTTTTCAATGAAGCTACCTCTGTTGATACCCAAAATGCAGAGGACATTCCTCTGCACTTTGGGTATCAACATACCTCAAAAGAACCCAAATTCAAGTCTAGGATGGCTTTATTTTCCTGGTATTCTTATCCAGAGGAGATCTGAGATTAGATACTGAGACATTTTAGCCATGGGGAGGAATACAGCAGAACAATAATGGTCCTGTTTAAAATCAAGTTAATACAGAAGTATTAGAAAGCACCAGCTCCAGGAGGGAAAGGGCAGAATTAGGTTTTATTTTTGGTTGTGGTAACTTCTTGTTCACCTGGTGTAAGACCTACCCCATCCTTCAATCTTTTCTTTGCCCTCTGCCTACCACTTGTGTAGATGATGGAGGTGATGAGAACAGTGAGCTACTCCCAGGAGACCACTCTGAGCAGTGGTGGGTGTGCATTTGTGCCCCAAAACCCCAACAACCCAGACCCCACCACCACAGCTCACACAGATCACACTCCACGTCTAAATGAAGTCAGGTGGCATTTCTGTTCTGCTTTAAGCTCCAAGTCTGAACATCAAGAAGAGTAATGATAGAAAAGCTCATCTCACAAAAGCCTGTATGCGCTGGTTTTACACCACGTATCACTTCCAAGAAGCAAGAATCCATGAGGAATGGTGCCTCTATAATGAGGTATCTGACTGCAATCGAAGAAAAGTAGCATTACTACTTACCTTCTGCAGTTTGTCTATCATGTCTTCAATGCTAACATCTGCAGTCTGCAACACTTTGCTTTCCATCTGTACCAGCCAGGAGCACAGCTCCTTATTCTTCTCATTGAACACGATCCAGGCATTGAGCCTGTCCTCGATCTCCTGCTTCCTCAGGGACACCTGTGGAAAAGCACACACATTAAATTCTAACAACAGTTTTCTCAGGAAGGAAACCAGCAATTATGAGCCTTCTAATTTCTAGTCTGCATTTGATCTTATTCCATTTTGCAGGAGCAGTTATCAAGTATTCTACTTTCCTTTTCAAAGCCAGCAAGCAGATTGTTATTACATCTTATTTTGGATAGCAGGGCAAAAAGTTGACTAGCAAATACCAGATTCTCTCCCTCCGAAGAATGAAACTGAGTGATAGCTTTATAAATAATGTGCTTATGTAATAATTTAAATGTTACTCAGTGAAAAGCTGAAAATGTCAAACACAGAAGGAATATAAAATACATAATTACTACATAGTGTTTAGTATGGCCCCATATATAACACAAGAGAAATAACACCTAGGTAAGTTCTTCTTTTTCTGCCACTCTAAGAGAAACTTTGCAACTACTGACTGCAATTATTTTATCTCTACAAAAACCTCCCTCTTTTCTTTCCATTTGCTCACCAGTAAGTGGAGAACTTCCAAAAAATCAGCATCAAGAATCTATCCTTTTCATTGAAAACTATGGATTGTTTTCCCTTCATCAAAAATACATTTTCCAGGATGGATAAACAAATTGTCTAGACAAGAAAATTAAGGTCTGATACTGCCTGAAAAAACAGAGTTATTATCATTGCTCCAGTATCTCAGAAAGAATCAGGGTCACTCTTCTAACTAGCTAATAGCACCTGTCTCTAGCCTAGGGGTCTTAAATATGTATTTGTATTTATTTATTTACCTTGATGGATTCCTGTACTAAGATATATGGGACAAAGGAAGTGAAAAATGGTTCAAGCTCTGCTGAAGCAAGAGAAACAAGCAACTGCTCATTCTCACCAATAAATTTTGTCTAAAGACTGTGCATAACATTTTGCTTGTCTTGGCTGTAAATTGCCACTCTAAATATCTCCCTGTGGCAGGAAGCATTCCTTCTTCACATCTCACATGCACTTTATACAGCATATGACTCCTCAAAATTCCATTATTGATCCTTCTAGACCAATCTCTAACACTATTTTGTACCCCCTAACGAAGTTTAAGTGTGTAGTGTGGATATAAGACCAGCTCCTTGTAACACCAGGATCAAAACAGAAGGCACCAAGTCATCTCCCACTACATTGCTTTTGTTCTTTAAATTCTGACTTTTTTTCAAGGATGGGATGGAGAGGCGAGAGTGATTTCTGAATCCTTCATGACAATCTAAGCCAAGAGATGAGGATGAAAGCACTGTCTTGGGACACAGGGAAACAGTCTCCAAAATTTTCCATAGGAAGAAGTCTGGAGATGACAGGGACCTCAGAAAGTCTCTAGGAGTGTCTCTGCTCTGGGATTCTCCCTTGTACCTTCAACCTCAGGTTTGGAGGGTGAACCCTTCATCCTTTCTTACCACTTGCAGCATCTCCCATGTGTGGAGATGGTTTTACTTGGTCAGTGGAAGAACAGACTGTGCTTGTTAGCAAAACAATCGCTAAATGCTGACAGGATTCTGACTCCATTTTTGCCTGCTAAGCACAGGGCAAGGCAGGATTTTAAGGGCAAGAATCACCTTTTGGCTGGCTAAGTGATACAGGTTGAGGGTAAAAAAACAGGAATGACCCAAAAAAATCCCAGACAAGCTTCTAGGAACATGAACCCTTCAAGCCATTGCTTTGAGCACTTTCTCCTCTTCCCAGCTGCCCTGGTACCATCCCCATTTTGCACCCACAGCGTGAGCATCGTGTGCATTCCCAAGGGAGGCTAAAATAACATCAAGGCCCCATGGGATGCTGGCTGGGATGAATGGTTAAATCTGTGACCTACATGCACCTTGCAAGGGCAGCTCTGCAAATGCTAATCCCTCGAGTGCATCTGCTCCCTCGGCGTGTCTGCCCCTGCCCAGCTGAGCACAGGCATCTGGCTGCCCCAGGGCCGTGGCCGTGACAGCTGCAGCCGCCTCCCACTCTTTCACCTCCCTGCATTTATTCTGCAGACTTTGCTCCACACAATACATCCTGACTCTAATTTGTTATCCAAAGAGAAGCAGTCATGCCAACAGGAGAGCTGATAAAGTCTGCCTTCCTACCCTGGTGTCCAGCACTGAGCATTGGTGTGGGCTCTCCTGAGGCTCATTAGGGCTGTGCAAACATTTCAGGACCTCCCTCCACTACAGCACTGAACAGATTCCTCCCTCTACAGGTTTTGTGTGCCTAACACAGGCACATTACTGTCACCTCTCTCCTCCCTCCAAGACAGACTTAACTAAACATTGTTCCCTCAGGAAATTAAAATGGAAATTTTGAATAAAATCTGAACTTAAATTACTACAGGAAATTACTACTTGGATAAACTGTACTGGAGCATATATAAAAAATACCTTAATTTTCAGGACTATTCAACACGGGGGGTGACAGCAGGCTTCAGCAGCTCACCAAAGAAATGAACAACAACGAAGTTCTCTCATTTATAGGCTTAACTACAGATTTCCATTAGGAAAATGGTTCAGGCATTTTCATTTAAAAAATAATGGCTTGTATTTCTCAGGAGGGAAGAGGATGTCTCTGGAATTTTTTTCAGAGTTCAGAAAAAATAACAGAGAAAACACTGGTTGTAGAACAACTATCCAGTTTAAGGCAAAGAGATTAAATTATTCTTTCTCATTGCAATGCAAGAAAAAATTAACCCAAATAACTATTTCATCACAACACAGTTTGTGAAATAAGCACAGCTGTTCATTACTCTGACAAATCCCCACCAAGACTGCTTTACCTCTGCCTGTGTAAGGGATGGAAACAAAATACTAACTGGCTTCAATACTTCTTTACAAACTGTAAAATAAAAGCTATTTACTTGTGAGTAAAGAGAGGCAAGAGTTTTTGGCTTGCTAGTGCATAGAGCCCCCCAGAGTAACTTAAGACCCCGAAGTATTTTACCTCTTCCAATCCTGTTAACAGGGCAAAGTAAACACACAAACTGCATAATAACCTAATGAATCAAGTCCATGTGACTTTGCTGTAAATGCTCCCCAGCAATTATACACGCAACACTAAATTAAGTGTAATACAGCAACAAGCCACAAAGAATGCAAATGTTTCACAGCATTTTGCTGCTACAAAAAAGACAAGTCAGTTCTCAATGTGTTTAAATACTGTCAAAAGAGTCAGTATCTAAACACATTTAAGTTTTCTTTCTGCTGGCATTTTAACTTCCCTCTTCCTTTGCCTGCTCCATGCCCTCAGGCAATTCCTGTGCTCATCCCTCCCCCCAGCCCTCCCTCCCTTTGGCAGCCCGGAACAAAGGCACCTACTCCAGTAAACAGCTGCATCTGGGCTCTGTGCAGTTCCACACTCATTTCTTACAAAGGGTTTGCAACAAAACCCTCAGCAGCCTGTCCAGGACACAAAAGGCGAGCTCCATCCCGGGTCAGCTGCGCCAGGAGCAGCCCCGTTCCCACCCCGAAGTGCCAAAGCGAGCCAAGCCCAGGGGAAACCCCCGTGCTGACCCACTCCCCGTTCCCTGCCAGCCCCCACGGCTGTCATCCCGCTACAAACCCCCGAGCAGGTGCTGACTTACCCGCAAGCACAGCTCTTCCCACTGCCTGTGCAAATGTTCCACTTGCTCCTTGAGCACCATCATGTCCTCGGTGAGGATGAGGTGCGCCAGCTCCGCCTTCATGGCCTGCAGCTCCTTCATGTCGTGGGCCCAGTCTGCCAGCGACTGCTCCAGCTCCTGCATGGAAACGCACCCGCACAAGCCTTGGCACTAAGCTCCTCGGCTTTCCAAACCTGCTCGCTAATCCCCTGCCCGGCCTGTGGGGGAGGAGAGCAGGGAATGTGCAGCCGCCTGTGCCGTGCTCTCCAGTGGGGCTGGGCTGGCCAGGGTCCCCGGGAGATCACTGGAACCCCACTGGACCTCCACTGGAACCCCACTGGACCTCCACTGGAACCCCACTGGAACCCATGGCAGTGCCCAGGCTGATGCGCTGGTACCATCACTGCATCCCAAAGAGCCCAAAGGCAGCCTGGCCCCGGCAACTCCCCATGCTCCAGGGTAGCATTTGGGGTCTCACATGCCCGTTTCCTCGGGGTTTCCTTTTTTCCTGTTATAATTATTTTGGACAAGTTGCTTTTCACCTGCATTTGCTCCAGTTTCAGGGTATTTTTCTAAACAGACAAAAAACCCAGAAATCAGTTCCCTTCTGTAATGAATGATTTCACAGGCACTTCCTCAGATTTGTCAGGAATGTGGAGCTTTTAAACTGCTTGTTCACAGAAAACAGGCTCTCTTTTCTGCTTTGCTCCCCCAACTCCCCTTTCTCTTTATTGTAAGTTACACATTTTTCTTAACACTTAAAATTGTCACCAAAAAGGCAGTCACCACTGCGTGCAGCTGGGGAATATGACACTCTACACACAAGGTCCTTGGTCCCATTTTGCAAAAAGGCTGCTGGGAAGGGTCACTGCTTCATCAAACAAAAAAACCCCACCTTTTAGAGAGAATCCAGTTTGTCTCATTTTAAAGGGAAGAAAACCTGTGAGTGTTTGTGTCAGAAATGTGCTGAGTCAAAACCCTATGAGGATTTTCACAGGTCTTGGACCCAGCTTCAACACTAGAGGAAAAAATCAAACAAACCTGACTCTAAAATTTACCTGAGATCACAGTACTCCTACAGATGTGCACACATTAATTTATATCTCCTAAGTAGGGATAAATCCCTGCGTTAACAGACCTACCTATGGAATTTCATGGGACTTTGCTACCCTCATATAAGATCCAGGACTGAAAGAAAATTAGCTTTATTCCATATAGAAGTGAAAAGCAGGGAGAGGAAAGGAGATCCCTTCCCCCCCATGTAATTTTAGTCCTTTATTGTACTATGACACCAGCTAGCAGCACTTGCACTGGCACTGTCTGACCCTGATGCCTCTGCAGCTGAATTTCTCTTGCTGGGATAAGAGGCAGAAGCTGTGTGCTCCCATCTCACAGATAATTCAGGGCTACAGCAAGGCTGCTGCCGTGGGAAAGGCAGCCAGCACTCACAAAGAAGATTTCAGACAGCTGATAATGAGTTCAAAGCCTTGGCTCGTTAATAAGCTTATTTGTTCCCACTACATAGGTCAACAATTCACTTCATAAAAGGATGATGAAAGACTGACCACTCCAGACAAAATGTCTCCTATCCCTTGGAAATGCTTTTCTTGCCATTTAATTTTCATGGTGCACTATGGGCTGCAAGGAATTTTGCCACTCCCTTACTCTTAATTTTCCTTCTCTTTAATTATTCCCAGATCCTGCAGGTATGTATGGTGCTTTGCAGAATTACAAGGTCTCTTGCCCGAGGAGCTCCACGTGCAAAATGGATTGGGAAACAAAAAGGGAGATTCAGTCATAGAGATAGCAGCCAATTGAGCTGAGAGAGGGGAGCTTTTTCCCTTTTGTTTGAGAAACTACTTATTTTATAAATTCAGATTGTAAAGGGAACAGAAGCAGGAAAAAAAAATCCAAACACTACTACTACTCATAATCTTCTTGGTCAGCTGGACTTCGGAGATTGGTAGCAATCAGGATGGTGTAAAGGAGAGAAATTCAGTGTCACTGAAGAGCGGGTAAGAGGGAAAACTGATTTTACAGGAATGAGGTGTTGTGCAAAGACTACATCAATTTAAATACAGTGTGGCTGTTCATACCTTAATATGTTCCTTGGCTTTGTGGAGCTCTTCATGTTCAACAGGGAGTGGATCTTTTACTTTCTCCTTTAGCTCTCGCAATTTGCTTTCCAGTTCCTTGGTTTGCTTTTCAAAGCGGTCACAAGTCTGCACAAGGAGACCCAAGGAGTATAAAACGTGAGGACATACCAAACCACGTGGATATGTAACAAAATAGCATCTTCAACCCACTGATATAATCAATCACATGCTCTGGTTTTTTGAATTTTCTTTTGTGGTACATAGTGCCACCCACAAGGATTTGGTGCTTGCCTTTACAGAACTTCAAGCCTCTCCTAATTAAGGCTTGCCTTGGAGAGCATTTCTGCTCATTTTGTTTTGTTCAACCCAAGAGGCTTTAAGCATGGTTTTTGCACTGGGGGTTGTATCTCTGACAGTATTTTAAGACACACTTAACGTGCTACTTAGCCATGAAAGCAAATTCAATGCTCCAAGGAAATAAATATGACTGGCCCTTCTGTTTAGATGTTCAACAACATGAGGAGGAACAAATCATATTAACTCTAAGCTAAATTTTAGCTTCACAGCCCAAAGCAGGAGTGAGCTCCAGGCCACAGGGAGCATGAGATCAGAGCAGGAGCATCCATGGTTCCAACAAATGGAAGCCAACTCAATTTGCTTTGGAGAATCAGGGGACCACAGTTTTAGCTGCCCACAAGCCCCGATGACACATGACAGGCACTTCCCTCAGAGTGCTCCCGCAGCGAGCAGCAGCTCAGCCCTGGAGATGGTGGGACAGGGAAGCTCTTGAGACCCAGTGCCAGAGCAGCAGGTGGGGAAGGCATCACCTACCTGTAGGGTGCCACTGAACTGCATCTTCTTCTTCTCCAGCAGGGCCTGGGTTTTCCCCCAGTGCTGCTGTAACTGGCTGAGCTCCTCCTGGAGAGCAGAACTGGTCTCGGGATCGGAGACCGTGCGCAGCTTCTCCCCGACATCGATGACCAAGGTGTACATGGCTTGCCACCTCTGAAGGATTACTGCCTTACTCTTGAAAAGAAAAAAAAAATAACTTTCTAAGCGGTTCTTAGAAAGCTACAAAAGTGCTTTCCCAGTATTTCACTTGGGAAGATGACTCACAAGATACTACTTCGTTCACATTCATGAAAGAGTAATCAATATATCTTCTCCTATCTGCTTCTTTGATTTCAGAAAAATCATACTTTCTCTAATATTTTGATTTATAAAAGTCTACAGTAGCTTTTCCCAGACTGAATCTATATGGTAAAATATGACAGCAGTCAAAAAAAGAATGAAATTCAGTTGTATGAGTTACTCAGGACAAAAAATACAATCTAAGTTCTCTGAGCAACTCTAGCATCGACATCTTAGGCTAATTTTTTCAGAGATAACAGCTCTGTTAATCATGACATACTCCAAGTGAAGTAAGCCATCAATAGCAATTTGCCCATAACAAACTGATCTCTAACACAAGGAGATATAATCAGAGTTTCTTTCTGTAGAACAGCAGCAGGAGGAAAAGGGCAATTTGGAGTAGGAGGGAGAAGACTTTCTGGCTTTTCTCACTAAGAAAAAGCATAAGCACTAAGTTGTAAAATCTACTGAAAATCACCTTTACACAGCAGGTAGAAATAAAGATGAAATAAACAGGGCAAGACCAAAGGGAATATTGATAATGTGTTAATCCATCAACACTAGGTGTGGGTACACAATATGTATCTTGGACTGTGACAATGGAATTCAATAATATGTTTTTAAAAGGTTTTAGATTGCCTTAAGAAACCATCAAGTTCACTGCTTGTTTCTACCTTCCTATAAAACAAAGAGGTGCACAGTTAAATGCCAAACCAAAATATCCAAAATTAACAAAGGAAAATATTTTTTTCCACTGCATGTAAAATGCAGAACTCTGTCCTGAAGAACTGCTGATCAGGCCTGTGTACCCTGGAGTGAGCAGACTCCCTTGCAAGTGTTCTATCCTTTGTTTCTGGCACCTCCTACCCATCCCTGCACACACAGGACCTATATGGCCTGTCTTGCCACTTAAGTACCTTCCTCCAGGCAAACTGAAAGGCCTGAATCCAGCAGTCATGTCAGTAAGATGCACACAGACCTAGGAGTTACCTGCTGACTAGGGTGTCTGGCTCATCTTCTGGCACCCTGAATTTCCATTTTCATACCCACAAGATTTTTAAAGCATGCAAGGCTACTAAATGGCCTTGCTGATCAAGAAGTTTCCCAGTATAATGAGCCTTTTGCAATGTCACTGTTTTATCATCTGTGCTCAGCCTTAAGAAAGAAGCGTCAGCAAACATTTCTCCCCCAAGACAGTGTGTGATTTTAAAGTTTTTTACCTTACTGGACAGAGGGGAAAAACCCATGTATTTTAGATTTATGAGAAAGAAACACAGTACCTTGAAGTCGTGAATTACATTTCTAAGCTGGTAAAGGCTGTAACAGTCCTGGCTCTTCACAGCTGCGAGGAAGCTGTTTGTGTCATCCAGGAATCTGCTGAGGCTCTGCAGGGAGCTCCTGAAGAGCTGCCACTGGCTCACGAGTCCATCGATATCTTTCTTCCTCTGCTGAACCATCCGGATAACATTCTGCCACTGCTCTTTCAGCAAGGTAAGCTTGGAAACAAACTCTGTCCTGAAAATTACAAGGGCTGAGTGTTAATCTATTTTGATCTCAAGACTGCATATTACAGTAATTGGGTTGGCTCTCCATTTGCAAAGTTGTTTTCCAATTATAATACCCAGCAATGCAAGGAAGGTCTTTGCAGCTCTAAGCTCAGCCCTGCTCTCTGTATTCCACCTTTTAAGCAATCCAAACAACCTTTTATGTGATACAAAAAACGGTAAGGCAAGTCAATCTTGCAGCTGTGGTATAGCAACATACATAGTACAGCAATCAGACACAATATACACTAAACACTTCTCTGAAGAACAGAAAGGTCAATGCAAGTGAGACAAGGTCGCTGATTATGCTGCAAAATTGATCTGCACAATGGAAAACTGTGTAGTTATTGAACCCATTTAAGCAGTTATTTTGTCCTCTTCTACAGCATGGTCAGATGATCCAGCAGATCTGGCTGTTGATTAAGGCAAACCCATCTATCAATTCTGCTTCTCTGCAGGAGGCCATGGTCCCCGATTCACTCTTATACAAACCCCTGCCTTTGTGGGGGCAGCTCCAACACAAAAATCCAGCAGCTCAGCTTAGTTTAGCCCTACCTTCCCTGGCAGTTTTAAGCCAAGCTATGGACTTCATACTGGCATGGCTGAGGGGAGCACACACACTGTCCTGCCAAGCCTCTGGAAGCAGCAAGCTCTGGCAGGGAGGGGAATGTGCTCACCCCAAACACCTGAGGCAGCTGAACCTCTGCTCACAAACATTACCTGCTGTTTCCCACGCTACACTGATTAAGAGAAAAGTGTAAGATCATACTGATAAAAAACAGGTTTAGGTACCATATGTTTTGGGTTTCATGGCCAGTGACTCAATGCCCTGCCACATGTGCCAGGGGCAATGTGGACAGTCCACACCTGTGCACTCTGAGAAGCAGAGAGGTCCAGGAAGAGGGAAAGGATCCCTCATTGCAGCATCCTCATTATGCTCTGTGGGAAGGCAGCTTCTCAACCACAGGTACACAACAAAAGACTCCTGGTCAGGAGCAATTATTTTTGTTTTCAGCCCAGCCAGTTACTATCCCAAATGCAGTCTGGCCAGGGCACCTGTGTTCCTCTCTCACTGCACCTCCTCATGCTTTTGCAAAATGTGACAGGTGGTCATTTAAAGAGCGAATCCAGCCAAGAATTTGGGTTTATGCCCTCATAAGAGCAAAGATTTAGTACTAATTCCAAGGAAGACACCATATTCATTGAATTACCAAGATCTTAGGGAGAAAACCAGATAGAATACCTTTTCTCTGCTTCTCCGGATTCCAAGGAGAGTAGAACTTTTTCTATTATAGAATTAAATGTCTGCTGATTTATGGAAATCTCAGTCTGCAGCATCTGAAAAAACCAAGAGAACAAGTTTTAACTATTCAGTGAACAACTTTTGCTATGAAAGCTGCTTCTGCTCCTCTAGAGTAACAGCATTTATTTAATTGTAAATGCTGAAAACCCTATTATTTTCAATTGCCAGTGTCAAATGCACCATAAGAGTCCATACTTTTTGGATACTGGGAGGAGTTCGTACATATGTGATAGCAGAACCCACCATGAGCTGGATGATACAGATCTGAAACCTGAAGTTTTTTGACTCATTAATGAGAAATTCAGTCTAGACAGAAGTCTGTAGAAAACATATAAAAAGGCCACATCTAAGGGTGAATTTACTCTTTATCACAATAAGCAACATTTCATTCTATACATTATTTCATTACAGTGAATGAATTGATTTGGAGAGGTCTAAGTAAAAAGAAAATAACTATCTGTGGGCTCTAATGAACATCACTAACATGCAGAGACTGAACACCCTGTGGGAATAGCCTCAGTACTTTGGGCAGTGTGAAGCTGTGGTTCACTGAATGAGGTTCACCTCAAAAGCTCATGATGTTTTAGCATTTACCAAATCATTTTTCTTTTCTGTATTTTGGTTATTTTTCCATTGCTAGCGTGCACTGTGCCACCTCCTCTGAAGGGATGTGAAGCACTTTCTCTCTATAACAAACAGCAAGTGTTTGGGAAAATGGCAGCATAAACAGATTTTGAAAATCTAATAACTGGTCAAACCAGAAACATGCTGTGAAAACACTATTTTAAATGGATTTCTTACAGAAACTGTTAAGATTGCTGCCAGGTCTCCAGCAGACTATCCAGTTAGTTGCCACAGGCTCCAGTGCTCTGGGACAGGCAGACAAATACACCTCGGGGCTGGAGAAATTTAGGACTACCATGACACAACACTTGAAGATGCACTCCTAAAGGTCTGATCCCTGAATAAAGGGATCTGTCCATTGTGGAAAAGGATTTTCATGTTTCAGAGTTCTTCTCTTAATAGGCATTTCAAGAATGAAATGCTCTGTAAAATCCTGCCCAGATCTAATTTCAAAATGCACAGCATTTTCTAGTGATTTCCCCCTGCCTTCCTCATTCAAGATGCTGCTTCCATTTTTAGGGTTAGCTTTACCTCATATACTCTCTGTTGCTCTTGCAGTTCTTCAAACCGTCCTGGAATATCTGTTTTTAAGGCTTCTTTCATTTTTTCTAGGAATTTCATCCACTTCTCACATTTCTGAAAGAATTTCTTCTCATCATTTTGAGTTCCCTCAAGCATACTGTAAAACAAAACAAATAACCAGGAACTGTTGTGATGATTGTTTTTCTGGGTATGTTTACAGATGGTCTAATGTGGTGGTTAATAACATTAACATAGCGGGAGTTTCACTTGGCACTTTGCTCCCTTCTTTCCCTATGAACATCCAGGTTTTTGCTTCAAGTGACTTGGAATACAAATAGCCACTGAAAAATCAAGTAAACTGAAAGGGCAGAATTCCACCTGACAAGCCCCTGAGCAAGCTGAGAACAGATTGCAAGACTTCCAATGCTTTAACTTGGTTTTCAGTTTTCTCACAGAAAAGGGAATTGTTACTAGTCATTTTTTTTGTTTGCTTTTCAGACCTGCAACATTCCAGAGCAGCTGCTGTTTTCTGACTCCACTGCCGAGTCAGGTTCTGCATTTTCTTCATGGTGAAGTCACTGAGTGGCAGCTTTATGCTTGCTTCATTCAAACTCTCTATGCTTGGAGAAAGTGCTGCAAGCTCCAGTGTCTGATTCTGGAAGTAAAGAAAAAAATAAATTATTGCAAAAAAATACTGCTTTTCTTTCATGTCAAAGAAATATAGAAGCTTTTTCTCCAAAACACTAACATGAAAAACCCCAAGATTGTTGTGTTAACTTCAAAAAACATAGGAAACAAAAAAGTTGTCATTCTTTCACACAAGGCTCACTTTTCCAACAGTACTGAACAGATACTCAAGACCTGGTACTTCAGATTTACTTTGTTCCCTACATTGAGGGAAACAATGTACCCTCCAGCTACTCTGGAGAATAGCTCCAGAGCAAATCTGGAGAAAAATATCTCCCATCAATCCCAAATCTGGGTGATTTTCCTCCCTTCCATGCAGGCATTTGGCCTGCAATGCAGATCTAGAGTTTCTAATCTTTAATCATTGCTTTTTGCGTTTTGGCTGAATTAGAGTTACTCTGCTGGAAGTGCTGCGACTGTGACATTCAGGACACAAAGAGCATCTTGAGGTGGGCAAGAGCTGAGCAGTATCTTTCTGGATTTGGGAATGCAAACATACCATGAGCAATTCTGAGTTGTCTCCTTCCTCTAGACAGAGACTATCAAAGGTGTCTGTGCAATTCTTGACACGACCCTCCAGCGTTTCAAGGCAGTTGTTGAAATCCTCCAGTTGTGACAGATTGAACTGGGGTGAATATTGAAAAGTTACGTCAGTTACTACTGAATACACTTATTCACTATACAAGAAGGAGCAATAAGCAGTATTATCAGGAAAACAAACAGATGTTAAACCTAAATTCTAATGTATTTATAACTCTCTATTGAATTTTTTTCCATTTTTTAACTGGATAAGAGGAAAATTTAACCCAAAGCAGAGAGCAAGAAAGAGAATCTCAAAATCCTGAAACACTTGTAACTATCTGAAAGGAATAGGAGTTCCTGTGATACCTTTCATACCTTTGTGCTGTTTAATTTATTGGGAAATTGGAAAGTCAAAACTCAGCTTATCAAAGGGGAAAAACTTGTGAAAATGAGCCACCTTGGAGGTATACACAAGGCCTGCTCTCATGTCCCCACACAGCCAAGGCTGAGCAGCTTACATGAGCTCTGTGGAGAATCAGTAGGGCTGGAATTCAACTTCCCTTTAGCAGAACTGCACTGGGAAAGCTTTTGCTTTCTTTCCAGAATTAAACTCCACATCTCTGAGAACACTTACACAACAACAGTTTTATAAGGGATGAATGGCAAAAACTGGTGTGTGGAGACAGATTACTGTGGTAATACTTCAGGGTTACACCAGAGAAAATGACTACCCAGAAATGCATTTTTTCATGCAGCGAGAAGTTTGCAGGGAATATGAGAAACATGTTATCTTCACAAAGATTTCTGGCTTCCAGCCATTAACTCTGCTGCTGGATGGAGTCATAAATAGAGCTGGCTTCAAATTTCTTGATGAACTTGGGTTTACTTTAGAACAGAACAATTCACTGAAACCAGACTTTTTCCATAGGAACAGACTATTTCTACACCAGTAAATGTCCAGCAGTGCATTTGCTTGGAAGCTTTCTCAGGAATACCTGTGCAGAGGAGAAGTCAATCCTCCCACTCCTCTGAGCAGGGCTCCTGGATCTAGGTCTCTCCCCACTTTGCCTGAACAGGAAAGTGAATCTGGTTGTCAGAATTACATCAAATGGCCAGTTTTCTGTTTGGTTCTAGTTTCACTACATGAACTCTTTACTAAGGAAAACTGAAGCCCATATGTTTTGTTCAAGGCAGAGATGAGAAAGTTTAGAACTTACTTCAGTGTTAAAAACATAAAAATATATTTCCCGATCTTAAAAATAAAAATTCTGATCATAAAAATACATCCTGACCCTCATCTGAGGATCCTGGGGATAACAGACCCACTTACAAAGGCTGTTAGAGCAACACAAGCAGGTAAGGGTGAAATCCTTCACCTGTCCCTCTAGCTTCGTGTATTATTTCTTTCTATAGCTGATCATCCTGTTGAGTTTTATTTAATTGAAATTTCAATTCAAGAACTATGCTGCTCTAATGAAGAATGTGGCTCACACAGGGCTCTAGTTAAGAAGTTACCCCACACTGATAGCTAACTTAATATTAAAAAAAAAAAATACCTGTAGTTCATCCAACTTCATCTGCAACATCTTTTCCAAATAGGTTGCTCTCTGGAATGGCTGCAGCTTCTCCCTCAGAATGGCTTCAGCAGCTGTCCCAGCCTGCTGTTTTATCCTGTCAGCCTGCAAATAAATCTGGGTTCGGCATCCTGCTATGTTTTGAAGGCCATGCTGTAAATTCTGATGAGAGAAGGGGAAAGGAAAAAAAAAAAGTCAGTAAATGAATCAGGTCATGATTCATGTGCCACTTTCATTTAGTATCTTTTTGTTGATCCCATCTGGGAGCCAAACTCAGCTATGGTGAAAGCTTGGAGGATAATGGGAATTGCATCCATTGAGTGCAGTGCTGGGAAAGGCACAGTTCAAAGTTCAATGGAACACCAGTGACTTCAGGCAGCGGGATACGACTGCTCCAGAGGAAATTAGGGAGGGAAATGGGAATATCCCTCTCTACAAGATGTGTGTACATTAGCAGATGGAGGAACTGGCCCATGCTGCAGATGAGGAATGCTATTTGGTTACAAACATACCAGTACTTTGGATCCCTTAGTGACTGAGGACTATGGGTTTGGTTTTATTTGTTCCCCTTTACTAAGAAAGATGCTAAAAACTTAAACTCTAAAGGCAGTACAAGAACAAAGGGAGTCATTTTAGACTCATTCAATGTACTTGATTTTTTTTCTTTTTTTTGACAAGTGAAATTTACTTTTAGCCATGAAACCCCCTGAAATTTGCCACTAAGTATTGTCTTTTCTGAGAATAATGAACAAAGTCTTCTGATCAATAGCAAAGAGCACACACGTTTCCCTAAAAAGCAAAACAGCTCTTGCTTCCTGACCCCTTTGTTTGAAAGGATCATGTTAAAAAATACCACTCCAGCCATTTAATAACCCATTTGGATTTCTTATTCTCTATGTAAGACTTTATTTTTATTTTTTGTGGTGACAAAAATCCATAAAACCATAATCTTTCCTGATATATAGAGAGGAAAAGATTGGAGAGATTAAAATACAATTTTGTAATGCACATGTATATTCAAATACACATAACTCATATGCCATTTCACTGATCCCCATTCTTTTAACTCACCACTTAAAAAACCCACAATAAATTCCATGTGTTCTACCCACACACACCAGGACAGGATCTACAGTGCTAATGGCATTCAGGTGGTCATGCCTTGCTTAGTAGGTATAACATTCTTCCCAAAAACTTCCAGAAAAGGCAATTCCTTTTTGCTGACATATTGGTGAATTCCTGTCACAGCCATTAGTAGATCAGAAGAAAGTAAAAATGCTTTAGTCTAGGCTTTGCTGCTGTCAGATTTTTCTGATGAAGAAAGATATACATGAGTTCTCTTTCCTGTAATGTGAAGTTTCTTATTAGGCCACATGCAAAATGGAATACTCTGAACTTCTTCCAATTTGTGGCTAGAGATTCATAAAGCATGATGAATCATTGCTCTGTCCTGACTTAAGGATTATTGTACTTCTTTACTGCAGTCTGAAGAAACCAAAAATGTCAGAACCTAATGAACAGCTCTGCTGCCTGAGAGAGTCCAATGTACCATGTGGTCTCAGCATGAGATCTCATTTGCCTAAAGTCAAAAGCATTTAGAATAATCTAATGAGCTCAGGAATCTGTGAACTCATCAGACCAGACCAAAACACAGTACCAAATCCAATTAAAAACAATCTGAAGGCTGTGGAAGACCTCAGGATTGTCCTGTGCTCAGGAAAACTGCTTTTTTCCCCCAGCTATTGTTCTAGTAGATATTATTCCTCCTCCCAAGCAATGCCCCATAAAGTAAATAATTTTACTTTCAGTGATTCCTTCTAACACAGGCCTGATTCTTTGTGTAGAGCAGAGAGGGGCAGAGATGGAATATGACTCCCTTCTGCTCTCTTCTCATCATATGCTAACTCTGGTTTGGCCTCAGGATCTGGTCAAAGTGTTCAAAGGAAATACAAAGGTGCCTATTCATGGAAGAAACCCACAGATTTTATCTTTTCCACTGACTGGACTGGTGGTGTTCTTTTGACTTGTTTCTCAAAAATAAATCTGGGTTTGTACCGGGCAGCAGAAACTTATTCATGTACCTTCATGTCCTGTATCCTCTGCTCCAGGGTTTCTGTCATGTTCTCCTCAGGCACGTGAGCATCCAGGAGCTGAGCACACTGCTGGCTGTACTGCTGTAACTTGGCTGCTGTCTCAGTGCACAGAGCATCAAAGGGCTCCCAGAGCTGCAGAGCTGCCTGTGCTGCCCGCAGCTCATCTGCGATGTCTTCATTTACCGAGTTCCACCTGCCAAAATATCAAAAGATTAAGAGCATTTTCCTGGTAGGTTCTCCTCCAGAGTATGATTTGGCACAGGACTCCTGTGGGAGTTGCTTTGCATCCACACCCATGTTCCTGAAAGCCTGCTGCTACAGCACAGGGACCGTGCTGCTGTGGGACCCATCACTTGAAAGGTATCCAGGTAAAAGGTACAAGTTCCCCATCCCTGGAAGTGTTCAAGGATGGATGGGGTTTGGAGCAACCTGGTCTGGTGGAAGGTGTCCCTACCCATGGCAGGGGGGGTGGAACTGGATGATCTTTAAGATTCTGTGATTTTACTCCTCACACAGGTGTCCTTCGACAGATGAGTTGCATCAGTATAGATTTAAAAATCTGACACATGTTCCAGTCCTGCCTCAACAACTTGGGTTTTTTAAATACTAATAACTGGGGTCTGATTTTGCAGGCTTACCTAGAATGTGCCTCTGTGCACTTCTGGTCAATAATCTCTGCAAAGGAGGGGGAGCAGTTCTTCTTCAGGTTACTGGCAGCAGCCTGAAGCTTGGCCCAACTTTCTTCACCGTTCTCTGATTCATCTTGAAGAGCCTGCAGAATGGATTACTGCAATTAATTGTGGGGATAAACAACCTAAGTGTAACTTCCCCTATAGATTGGTAGGGATAAGGCAGCAATAATGCCATACTTCTGCAGCACAGATTAAAATGTTTGCAGGAAATATAACACCTGTTCCTAAAAATTAGGAAGCTTAGAGAGATGAAATGGTCCAAGTTAGAAAAAAAAAAATCACTCAGGAGACTTATTTTAAACTGAGATAATTTATTGGCTGTTAAAGAAAAAGCTCATTTAGCAAACCCACACCTTTGAACTGAATAAATGAATTTATCGGAAACCAAAATGCTTTCATTTTAAGTCACTGTTTCTACTGGCAGTAAAGTTGGCTTGACACCTCCTGTCCTCAGCTGCATGCTCCCCCTCCTGATACAGGTAATTACAGCATCTCTGTGAACTGCTCCAGGTTAAAAGTAAACAGGGTTGTTGAAGGAAGGAGGTAAGAAGGTACCCAGTTCCTTTTCATTTATTACATGAGCCCAGGTGAGGGTGGAAAGCACTTGTGCAGGGTTTACTGCCAAGAGTCCCATACCCAGCATTCACAGCCTCAGTCTGTCCTGCACCACTTCTGATACAACTCAAAAAAACCCCAAATCAGGCCTTATTTACAGGGAAACAGGGAATGTTTGTGCAGCCTTTCAACACTGGTTTAAAGCCAGGTAAGGGGATTTTAGCCAGAGCTGTGAAATGTTCAGACCCAGGGCCAGCCTGATTGCCTACTCCAGATGCTCCACTTGGACTCTGTAACAGCCAAGCAGAGCAGCAGGATGATCCAGAGCATTTATGTCTGGCATTCTGACTCATTCAGAGGCTGTGCAGGAGACTCCAGCTCTCTGGAGGATGACAGAACAGTTGAACTGGTGCTGGAGGAAGCAGAAATGCCAGGCTCAGCATTGATGTAAGGTGCAAGGGAGTATGAGGACTTGGTGTGCTTTTATCTTGAACCTTGGTAGCTAAATTGCACTCAAGTTAAACTTAAGCACTACATAAAGTAAGAAGTCTAAAAGTACTCTTTAGTGCCTCTGGAAGTAAAAAAAAATTAGTAATATTCCACTAACTTCAGTGTCATTATAATAAAGAAAAAGTTGCTCAGATGAATTTTTCTGTCTTTTTTTTCAGGGGAGTTTGTTTGCTTAAAGGCATAGAAGAAGTACAGAAAGAAGACAACTTTACCTGGAGAGTTTTGACCTGTTTTTTCAAAGCTTCCAATGAAGCTTCTTCCCCAGAAGGTTTGCACTGGTCTATGCAATACAAATATCTTGTTGTCATTAAGCTGACTTCTGCATAAATTTCATCATATGCTCTCCACTGCTCCAGTATTGATTGCATCGAGGCCTTTAGCTGTGCAACCTGCAGACAAACCATTTTTGTTAATATTTCTTGGGTAGTCCTGACATATAAATCACCTTTAAATTGACTTAAGAATCCAAACTCAATGCTCAATCCATGACAATCCACAAGAATTTGCCAAGTTGGAGCATTTTCCTACTTGGTAAGGAATTGTGCAGGCTTCAAACAAAGCAGTAAACATTATCTAGAGTGAGGTATAAGAATTTGCTGGAAATTAAAATTTCACTAGAGTTCAAGGTAGCACTATTCTGTCAGCCACAACTCCAGAACACCCCAGGAAGCACTGAAATAATGAACTGCTTATTCCTTCCTGCCAAAATCAACCTGAAGTGGGAGGAAGTTGAGAGCCTTAATCTTCTTAAGAAGCACATAGTTTGATCCAGAGATCAGGTTTCCTTTCAAGGACAATTTGAACAGAAATTGGTTTGTATGGAAGAAGACACTACTGCAATACTCTGAGAGCTGTCATCCCTCTTATGCCATTGTGCTCTAATAATGCAGGCCCACCTGGATCCCAGGATAGCAACTTCAGGATTCTCATACAAAATTAAATGATGGATATCCCCTTTATTTTCTGTCTCTTTCATTATTACAGTTGTCTATATGGGGCAGGCATGGCTTCCACTTGCCACAGACTCCTAGACACTGCAAACACAAAACCAGCCCTCCTTCAGCCATTTTTATCCTTCTGTTTCAGGGAAGTACATAAGGCATGTCCTGGGTTAGACAACACATTCATCTAGTTCAGTACCTATTTTCAGTCATGCTTGGAGAAAAGCATGAAAACCAGGCAGACAAACAACCACCTCTCCATGAGACCTGACAAAAGCCAGATGCCAAATTTCAGTTCTGACTATGCAGCCACACAATGGAAGATGAAAAAATTTCCACACCATAGCTCACCCTAAATAGACTGCACAGATCATTTTATCCCAGTATCCTAGTTTCAGGCACACACAGGCTGGTGGATTAATCATCCCTATTCTCTTTTGAATCATGGTTATAGGTGGGAGGAATCTCTAATTGCTTTTTCTAGCCTGTAGCTAATTACTGCCCACACAAGGAAGATGGGAAGACGTTGTTCCCGGGAAATGTCTCTGGGCCACAGACTCACAGGCTTGAGCTCAACCTACGGACAATTTAATCAAGATATTACATCTCCTTAGCCCTGTATTAGAAATCTCTGCCTGGCTCTGATGTGAGCAGTCACCCGTGGGAAGGAACCTGCACTCGCTGTTTCACTGCACACACAGACAGCTCAGCTCCAAGAACATCCTGCAGCTTTCAAGTTCAGTAGTTAAGTCATAAAATTCCTAAAATTAACATGACCCATGGTGACTGTAAGAAGAAAAAAAGCACCAGGCTGTCAATCCTGCCAATTTCTATCCCCAGATATACATCAGAAGGAAAAACTTTCATCATGTACATAGACATAAATTTCTCTGCTTTCTTGGTAAGAAACAATCACATCCTTTCTGCTGAAACCTAAACCAAGAAGCAGCAGATCAATACTGCATCGACACCTCCTGTGCAAGAGTTCAAGCAAAAGGGTTCAGGTTTCACAAAGTTCTGAGGAAAAAAGGCAAGGAATTTATAATAAAAAGTGTAAAGCAATCTTAACTAGAAACACAATCACTCTATCATGTATAATTCTCTACAGTATATGGTTATTTATTATCACAACTTTAAATCTATAAATGTACTCATTATTATCTCTCCTGCACCTATCAATTACATCCACATAAAAAAAAAGATCAGCTCCAAGGATAAAGATAATATAACTATAAATACAAACTGCTGGGGAGTCAGTTTGCATGGGAAACCAATCTGCCAGACTCTCCTTGAAGCAACTGGAAACTACACAGGATGTGAAGATGGCAAAAGCCATCCCAGTGTGTGGATGAAAGAGTAACTGGGAGGTGGAAAAGCTGCAGTGAGAACAGGGCCAGAGGGGGCAGCTTCCACCAGCTGCACTACAGGGGAGGAAGAGCAGGGTATGAAAGAGAAGGAGATCAAGTAAGAGAGTTTAAGGGTTCCATTTTCAGCTTGACAGAAAAATAGCAGTGCTATTTCTTTATTATCTTAAACTGCAGATGGAGATCTTTTCCTCCTCCCCTTATACTCAAACTGCTTCAAGATCAGATTAATTTTTCTCTCCCAACTTTGGAAATACATAATTCACATTACAGGCAATTACCTTCTTAGGAAGGAAAAGAGTAAGGAATACTTTGCACCTTTTTTGTACCAGCTCCTGCCATCCCTTGAAGAAGATTATTAACACTGGTGGTCAGAACATTTAGTGGAGGAAACCTGAACACAAGCAAGGCTTTTACCTGGTTTACAATGCTGTCCTTCATTTCACACAGCTCAGCTATCCTGAGAGACTGAGCTTCTGGGGTTTGTTCTGCACTACCATTCGAAGCCAGACTCTGTTTGAGCTCATCAAGAGTTTTGGATTTAGCTATGAGTTGATTTTCTAGCTCCTAAATAATGGAAAAAAAAAAAAAAAAAGAAGATAAATAAGATATTTAATGAGACCATAGAAAAAACTTCTGTGTGAAGAGCTTAGATAAACATTCCTTCTTTAAAAACAATTTTGTGTAACTCTTCAGTCATGCAAAGGTAAGTAAGATAGGAACTGGTTTTGCAGTGGGAGAGTCCCTGACATCCCAACAACTTCAAGGAAGTTATTTTCAGTTTATCCCTTTACTCAGAGCAACTCCCATGGGAGAAATTCCAGTGAAATCAATTCCAGTGAAATCAAGTAAGAACAATCTCCAATGAATGGAGATACCTGGGAGAATAACTCCCTCCCCAGCACAACCAGCAAGATTATAAAATAGTCTTGACATGCTGGGGAAAGCTCAGCAGGGAGTTCTTCACAACATGAGGAACTATTCATATCCGCAACAGGGCCATAACATTTTCCTATAATGCTACACAAAGCCAAGACCTTTTTTCACCTCTCATTGACTGTCCGCAAAAACATTTTCAAATGTGGACCTCATTTTTATTGACCAATTTTAATGAAATATTTTAGCCACCTGTACCCTAGCACTGCATGTTGCTCTGAGCAGGTGAGCGTTTAGTTCAAGCTACCCTTGTGCCTTTCTTCCATTCTGGCCCCTCCACACATTCCAGAGACACAACTCAGTGTGTAACAGAGCACTCCAGACAATAAAAGCAGCCTACTACAAGAGAGAGATGTAACCATGGCAATGAAAGAACAAATATTCCATGTTAAAAAAATAGAGAGGGAACACTGTACTGAATGAAAACAGCAGACTGTCAGAGTAATAGGAGCCAATTATTAGCTGGCTGCCACCTGTATTAATTTTGAGGGATCTGATGCCTAGAAAAACATAACAAAGGACACCCAGATTCTTGAGGCTGCTGCAGAGAGACTACATTACAATTTAGGGTAGAAGTAGAGAAGGTTGCTGTTTCTCCAAATGGGACTGAGTAGTTTCCATGACACTTCCATCACAGAGCTCTTCAAACTAATGGAATCGATAGCTTCTGCCATGGCTGTGCTGAACTGAGAACTACTTCTCTTGAAAGTATCTCAGAATACAAGATTGCTACACAACAATATTGCTGCACAACACTCCAGATACCATGAAGCAACAGCAGATGCATCTTCAGTTGGTGAAAAAAACCATAGAATAGCCACTCACATTAAAACTGGCTCTGGCTTTTTATCACCTGAATGCAACATGCTTTAATTAAAATGACACTGTAGAATTCTTCTGGGAAATGGCAACTCCCTTTACACTTCTTTCTGTTAAAATCTGTGCAGTTCCTTAGTCTGGATTCAGCAGTGTGTGCTAAATAGGGTTTTTACAATTATATCACTCATGTAATGCTTTACCTTGCAATCATCTAAGGTGTTCTGTGCAGAGATCAGACTCGCTGGGGTCCGTAAGGATCTCAATCGATCACTCTGAGCTTCCAGCCAGTTGTGCAGAGTCTGGGCTTTGTTCTCATTCTCAGTAATATCCTCCAAAATGTGCTCCAGGTCTTGTATCTGAAAGTCACAGAACTGTTTTAACTTACTTAAACCTACAGGTGGGCAGTAACAGGGCTTTGCCTTCTGTGACAAAATTTGAGACTGCGAAATCTACATTGAAGATACTCTTTAGAGAAAATATTTTAAAAGAAGAACATAAAAGTTTTGCAGGCTCTTTAGGATCTGACCTTTTCCTTGGGAAGAAACAAGGCAATGTGTGCTCTGGAGCTGGGAGACCTGCCAAGCTGGGGGACCCTGGTCTATGTGGACGCATTCATATGGAGTCTAAAAATCTCATTCTCAGTAAAACCCACCAACAAGGCTACTAAGAAGAAAGGGACCTCAAGTCTCCTATCTTCAATCTTGGCCCTGAGGATCCATTAAATCCCAGAATGCAATTTCATTAAAATGGTTAGGTTTTCCCCAATAAAATTGAAATTTTCAATTATGTGGGAAATGAAATTTCCACTTGAAAATGTTTCTGGAAGACCTTCTGAACTAAAAAATACTGGGTATTTTCCATCTGACCAGCAGTCTTTGTATCTGGATTCAGAGAGGGCAGCTTCTCCAAAAGCTGTATAAATTGAGACACAGAGACAAAAGAGGAATGTGTTGGTAGAGGGATTCATTCCATGCACGGTTGCATTTTGGGATTCTAAGCTTCCCCATGTCTTTTCCATATCAGGAGTCACACCAGCTTTTCTGGGCATTGGGGCACATAAGCAGCAGCATCTAATTCTGGATGCATGGATTATTTCTAGCCTCACTAGAATAGAGTAATTCTGAGGCACTGCCTGAAACAGATTTTCTCCAGTGAGGCAGATTATGTGCTGATAGGAAAATTCTTTATGTAGACTCACTCTATCAGCTGCTGACCTTCAAAGCACTCCATTGGGAAAGCACATTTAACTACTGCAGGAGGAGGACACCAACACAGAGTAACCCATTTCCAGTGACCCAGGAGGGCTGGGGCAGGGCTGGGAACTGATGCCTGCTATGCCTTGTCCAGGAGGTTCATATGTCCCCATGTGAATGCAGCTGTCAACACTACTCGCTTAATAATCACTGTTTTCACGTATCCAACTAGAACTGCTACAACAGGAGAACTGCTGGTAGCTTAATATATCCCTAACACAGAGCAGTGACACAAGCAAGATCAGAGTTGTAAGAGAGAAGGCCATGGGAACTCAACCCAACCTTTCTGTTGAGGGATGCCTGCAGCCGGTGCCACCGCAGGTTCATCTCGCCCAGGCACTCAGCAAACTCTGTCCTTTCATAGCGCTTGCTCTCCACGTCACAGGTGCTCATCTGCAGCAGGGACTGGTTAACAAAATCTACCATCCACTGCTTAAAGTTCATTTCCATCATGTATTCCTGCAGGGGAAAAAAAGAGGAAGAACAAAAGCGTAAACCCATCAGCTTTGTAGTTTCAATCTGATCAGTTCCGATGATGCTTCAAGGTGAGGCTGCGGGATATTGACAGCTTTGTTTGAATCATGACCTAAAATATTTTTCTGAAAGAGACCTGGCTGTAGGAATAATTCTCAGATTTTACCATTCTGTATTTGTGTAGCTGCTTCCATCCACTGAAATTTCTGCAGGAAATCTCTATCATTACATGGGTAGTTCAAGGTAAAAACAGGCTAGTGATGGAGCAGGGAATACATCCCAAGGGTACCAGACCCTGTACTTATCCATTGGACAAAACCATCACACTGCTATGGGCCCAGATCAGGCTAAGACCAAGGCTTTCCCACACTCCTGCAACTCACAGGCAAACGCAGCAAGAGATTCTACTCCTGTTAACAAAATAGCTGGTATCAGAACAGAGTATCAGAATATCTGGGAGGAAAAAGTGTCCTCTAGCACCAGCATCTCTTGCCCAGAGAGATGAGTGAGAAACTATATGCATATGGGAATGTCTTTTTCTTTCAGAGGGTATTAGGAGAAGAAAGTAGGAAGGGGCTCCTTATTTATCTAGTAGTGCCCAGGAAAGTCACCAGGGAATACCACAGTAGAGGTACTGAAGCCATACCTGCTTCCCTCTAGGAATTTGTGACCCCCATCCCAGCTTTCTTCTCAGCAAACACAACCCCACCTTGCTGACAAGTGCAAAAGATACACCTACAAACCCACCTCTAAACATCCAAAGTGTTAAAAACAGCACCTCACCTACATGGTCCCAACTGCCAAATCCAACTGATACAGACCAAAATGTTATATAAATGCTGTAAGGCACTTGGAAAGAAATGTTAGCATGGGCACTTCCCTTACCTGCAGCACCAAAGTGCCTGCAGGCTGCAGCTGCAGACTCAGAACTGCCAGCCTGTGTGAGCCCCAAGCACGGCTTGGCAGCTCTGCAGGGGCAGAGCAAAATATGGCTCTGTGGGGATTCATGCCCTGAGGCTGGGCTCCCTGGCATCTCTGGAAGTACACAGCTTGAATCCTTCCTGTGGCTGAAGCAATCAGCCTCTGCCACTGGTGCTCTGACATCTGAACAGTGCCAAGAGTCTGCTGCAGCCTCTCTCTCTCTCTGCACAGGATGTTCATCTTGTCCCTCTTTCCTAGCAGGTTATTTCTTTTGATGACACATAATATTCAAACCCCCTGTTCTCTAGTTAAATGGATTCTGGCTATGGAGCTCCATTAGGAGGTATTCCTTGTTAAAAAGACAGACTAGAACACAGCACAGACACAGAGTCTGTCTTCCTAAGGAAGCAAAGCTTTCCTGCCTGTCACATTTTATGATCTAAATGCAAGAGAGAGAGAACAAGTGAGACAGATGGGACAGCATGAGAAAAGGAGATTACAGCCCAGCAGGCAGTAGCTGTATTGCAGAACAGGCAGTGGTTTGTGTGTCATGGAAGCATAAGGTTTGATAAAGGAGGATGTTACGACATGTTTCAGACTGAGGAACCCTCTTGAGAGTGAGGGGAAGGACATGACAGTGTCTGTAGGCTGCTTCCATCCTTTTTACAGCAGGCCTGGACTTACAGTTTCCCATTTACCTTGTACTTCTGAAGGAGGCTCTTGACTTGGGCAGCACTGCGTTGTGAATTTATTGGCTCCTCATGTTCCTGCTGTTGTTCCACATGGTCCAGCCAGGTCATTAGTTTAGCAATAGCTTCCCGTGATGAAAGCTTTTCCATCTGAAGCTGAGGTAAAGCATATAATGAATCCTCTACACTCCTCTTGTTAGAAATACCAAGGAAAATGACATTTCTATTTTTGGAAAGGTTCAGGCACTATAATCGCATTACTGGGGCATGAACTTGAAAGTGAGCCCTGTGCTCCAGAGGGGCAAATGACTTCAGCTCTAGAATCCATGAATCTGAAATAAAATTATTTCTAATTGTAAGAGACTTTCATGCAAAACTGCAAAGATAATAAATATATGTAAAACAGCCCAGGAAGAAGAGAGCAATACTTAAAATGCAGTACAATACTGGGGTTATTCTGAAAGCAAGGCACAGCTAATTCGGAAAAAGGCATCTGAATCCCAGAAGCAACATTTTAACAATTATTTAGCCTGAACTGAGAGATGGCAGCAGAGTTTCTCCTCACCTGGTGAAGCTTTTCTTGGATGGCTGGGAGCTGTGTAATCAGTTCTCCCCATTTTTGCTCAAACTTTGCCAAAGATGACCTAAGTGCTGCAGTATCAGCTTGCTTCACGTGGAGGAGCTGGCTGGCAGTGCTCACCACTGATGACTTCAGGGAAGATTTTTCATCAACTTCCTTAGAAAATGTCTGAAGTGCATGGGAGAAATTTAATAGAGACTAAATATTTATGTATCTATTGAAATGAAGACAAGCCACATTTTCACAGGATGAAATGCCTCAACAAACAGATTTTATCAAGATGGCAAAGTTCAGAAAACCTAAGCTCAACATGTTCTGGCAGAAAAAGCATTTTTTTGCCCACCTTGATACACAGTACTGAATATCACCTTTTGCTCCCACAGAGACTGGGAATATCCTGATCCCCACTTCACACAGAGGTCCAGGGAGCAACCCCAGTCCTCATATCTCTGGCCAGCTCACATCTACCAGTCGAACCTTCATGATGCTTTGCTTTCCCCCATGCACTGTTCCTTCTGTCTGGCCTCCCACTGGGGCTGAATCTCCTGGCCAGCCATCCAAGGGGAGCAGGCAGTGACATGAAATGCAATTCAGCATGTTTCCCTTTCCTGACTTTGGCTGACCACCTTCACCCCTGTACCCTGAGCCCACACTCCAGGTTCAGTTGTTAAGTGGCTTTGGGGCACACAGCCATTCAGGGCTGTGTTATGTGGGTGGCTCATGGTCATGGCAAACACAAAAAAATCTCTCAAAAGGGTCATTTTCACCAGAATTCACCAGAATTCATTCAGAATGTCTTATCTAAACCTGGCAGCACAAATTACTTACAAACAAGCTGCTGATGTTGTCCCTGATGGTGGGAAGATCTTGTGACACATTGAGAGACTGCTCCTTCCAAAAATTCATTCTCTGCTGAGCAGAATCCAACCACTTCATTAATTCCTCTGAGTCTCTGTTGTAGCTACAAGGAGGGAAAAAACCCACAAAAACACAGATATAGGTGAGGCCAGGAGACATTTCTCACCCTCCAAGCTGTCTTCCCTGTGAGAAGGCATGTGCTATTCTGGCACCTCTGTTGCTGCATAACCCTGCAGAAGCATGGCTTCAGCTGTCATCTATAAAAAAATCACAAACTAATGTCTAGCTGATACTTCAATTTGTTTTTTTGTGTTAAACCCACCTGACCAGGAGTTTCAGTAATGTTTGAAGTCGGTGTAGTTCATGGCCAACTTTTTTGGTTAAAGACAACCACTGCTCTTCCAGTTTCCTAATCTGGCTTCTTATTTCTGGACAGCTCACAGCAGTCAGCAATTTCTTCCCTTCTTTCACCATCTGGTACAGCCTGGCATGCTTTTCATCAACACTGCTTTTGATTTTCTGTCAGAATATGGGAAGTTTGCAAAACAGTAACATTTTAAAGACAGAAAACACAACTAGAAAAACACATATCACTTGTAACTTCTTAATCTCACATGTCCTCTGTAATGTATTTTATTTTCCACATGATAGGAACCCGTAATTCATTACATGCAAAAGGGATACAGGTTTTTGTGGGTTTGTTTGGGTTTTTTTGTTTGTTTGTTTCCTCTGGGCAGGTCAAGACAAATCTCAGCATATTTTCATACATTATCAGAATGACTGTGTTATGATTTGATGGGCTTTTCTGACACCTGAAGTCCTCAGGCAATGGACAAACACTCTGTATCAGATCTGGCTGCACTGCCCAAACATATGACTGTTCCCACCAAAAAATTATTGTCTTCCCATGCCCCTGAAAGTTATTGTTCCTCCTTCAGGCTCTATCCTATTTTAAAAAAAAAAAAGTTACCACTGTTTTGAAGGAAACTGCTGGGATAATTACTGAATCATGGCGGCAGGGAGGAATGAAGACTGGACAGTGAAGTCATTAAGTAAAAAACAAAGGTCTGGGGGTATTTCTCTCGCAGGAATTAAGCCCTGGAGAATTTTATTCTGCTCTGTTTTTGGAACCGTGAAGCCCCACAGTTTCACCTCCCAGCAAACACCTTCTAAAGCTTTATGACTTTATTTCTGAAGCCTTTAAAGACAAATAAAGACTTAACAATGAAGAGCTAGTTAAGAACTTAAAAAGCCAAGGAAAAACAGGCAACTTCACATCAATGGCTGAGCACACCTTGCACGTCTCCTGTCTCAGTGCAACAAGTGTCAAAAGCACCTGAGGGCCACCACGACTGTAAACATCTACTGCTGATTTATTACAAAGGCTTTACTGTAGCTGAGAATTTTCTGGGCATGTCCAGTGATGTCTTTCCTGCAGTCAACTAGATTAAATCACTACAGTCCTTTTTTCCTTTATTAAACATTCATTAATCATTTATTAATCACTCCATTAATTTGCTTTTATTAAACATTAATTAATTGAAAAAATTCTAACAAAGTGTGTCCTCTGAAGACTGAGAAAGGTCAAACCTGTGAGGAATGCAGAGCAGTCTCTGAAAATACATCATTAAGGTTACTGAATACTATTTCGTCTTAATTTTCTAGAACAACCATAAAGGCTGCTTTCATATCCTTATATTTACATGTGTTTAAAACATGGATAAAGTATTTCCAGCTGGGGCCAAGGTTCTAAAAACAAGATGTAGCTCTGCCATCAGAGATGCAGCTGCAACCAGTGTTGCAATAAGGGTTCAAATATTTGGTATTTTCAGATATTTGAAAGCAGTAGGTTGAGTCTCCTTTTCCACAGGTTTTACACCATGGCATGAAAATAATTTCTGAATTACACAGAAGGGGCACTGTGTTCACTCCAAGGCTCTTGCTGTCCTTGGGATCCATGGAGCCTGCACACCATCTATCTTATCCCAAATACTTTCATTGGAAGATTGAGTTATAAAGTAGTTACAGTCATTACTCCCACTAAAATGGACTTGTAGCCCCTGGCTGAAATTAGCAGCCCAATCTTCTACTTTTAAAAGTCTGTTTTGAGCTTGAATCCACACACAGCTGAGGAGACAAAGGAAACAGTGCCCTGCAAATCACCTCCTCATATACTAATTAATACTTTTGCTGGTTCTACTGATCAATAAAGAAAAGCAGTGACAAACACAAATACCTCTAGAAGTGCAATCCTTTCCATTAATCTTTCTTCAGTTTCTTCAACCAAATTGACAGAAGGCAACGTAGAGGCAAGTGCCTCTAACTCCTTATTGAAAACTAGGCATTGCTCATCAAATATCATCCAATCCTAAAAAATACATTGAATTGTAAACACAGCATGCATCCATCTGCATTTTAATACACCAGACTCAGGCCTTAATGCCTTCTCTAGCATCAGCAGCTCTTGCTTTAATGAAACATAACACAAAAATAGGTGAATAATATGTAAATATTGAAGTGAGACATGATTTTACCACAGATGAATTAATTATTCGTTCTCCAATATCTTCAAGGATTCTTATTTTAAAGTAGTGTACTCAATTTTTGTTCTCTAGAGATGTTCTGAGATTATTTGTTAATTTCTTAAAGTTTTATTTTAAAGTGGTGCTGGTATTTTTCTGCCTTAAAGGGCTCTTCTGTCAGTCCAGGCACTAAAAGTTACTGCAAGAAGTCATAAAGTGCAATGTGTTGAATGTCCACTTGCAGAGATTTTCAAGAAGAAAGTTGGTTTACTGGCACACATAAAATAAGTAATAAATAGACTGTTGCTGTCCAGTGGAAACAGGAAAGGACAACTACTAGCCAAAGAATCACTGGTAGGACAAGAGCTGCCCTAGATGCCACTTTTCTCCTTCCTTCCAGCTTTTACTCTTGGGTGTCTTTTGACTTATTACCTTTAACAGGCTCTCTAAGTGTATACCATAGTGGCAGGCCTTCTGCTCCAGCAATTTGACTTCATTCACCAGCTCTCTCCAGAATTCCTCTCTCTTTTGCAGGACAGCAGGACTCACTCTCTTGGAAAACGCTTCCATGTAAGCCATGCGTGTCATGAGGTTGTGGAAAAAGTCCTAAAAAAAACCAAGTTAAAGCTTGCACTTTAAGAGAGATCACACTCCCACAGCAGGGGAAGATGGAGAAGACTCACTGAGAAGACAGTTTCAGAGTCTCTCAAGGCTGTAGTCTACCCAAATTCTGGGTATTCTACCCAAATTCTGCATCACACCAATATGGGCAGTTACTGATGATTTTACATTTAGTCAGAAACCAGCTGCACTCAATGTTCTCATTTCTAAAGAGAAAGATCAACATTTATACCTTCAGATTGTATGACATTATATGGATGTTGTAGGAATATGATGGAAGAAGGAGTCTAGCTATAAATAAATCCATAGTTTAGCACGAGGTAGTTATCACCAGTCATTATCCAGTTTGTTTCACCTGGGTGCCAGGTGACTCCAACGAGTTCTAAGGCTTAAGCAGTAAGCAGGACACAATAATCTTTAGGTATCTATAAGAAGGATGTGTTTTTCTTACACATCAGTGTGTTCTGAGGTAAGCAGAAGTAGCAATTTATCACCAAAACTGGTACTATTTTGGCCTACTGAAAAACTTGTCTTTGTTTTCTGCACATAATTCCAGTCCCTCCCCTTTGCTATGAGCCAGTCACCCTCCTCCATTACACTGGAGAGAAACCAGTCACAGAAAACAGTGCTCCTTCCTATGCTGACTTGAGCAGTGCTGTGATAATCAATTTATACCTTGTGATTTTTCAGGTGAGACTGCAGAGCTGCTCTGCTTTTTGTTAGTTGCTTTGGATCTTGTGCCATCTTCTCTCTTCCAATAGCTACCAGCTCTGCAAACCCACGAAGCAAGTCCTCATACTGGCTTTCACTGATGGAAGGGGAGTTGAGCTCCACATACTTGGCTTTCAGGATCCCCCACATGTCATCCAGAACATCCTGCAATGCCAACACAGTTCAGCGATTCACGAAGGACAGAAATGAATCCCACAAACCCAGAGAAGACAAAATAACCATCAGCCTTTTGATGCTGAAAATGCATGGCTTAGAAGAATCAAACCTTGCTGAGTAAGTGGAAGCTGGGCTCTTACCTCTAATTTATAAGCTTCCTGGATTAAGGTGATAGGTAACTGGAATCTTTCTCCATGGCCTCTCAGTTTTGCTACTTGGTTTTCAAAGTTTTGCAGC
Source organism: Aleadryas rufinucha (assembly GCA_013397815.1). Classification (NCBI taxonomy): domain Eukaryota; kingdom Metazoa; phylum Chordata; class Aves; order Passeriformes; genus Aleadryas; species Aleadryas rufinucha. The sequence continues at coordinate 295,348 of VZTH01001672.1, forward strand.
TCCACAGCACAGGCATCAATTTTCTGAATGAAGGACAAAATAAGCCATTAGGAAGAGTTCCATTCCATTAAACTTTCCATTATCACTGGTAGTGCAGTGGATCCAGTGGCTGGATCTCTCTTGTGCTAGCACTTCAGAAAATCCAATGAGTTTACAAACAACAGACAAAACAGTTCATGGCATAACTTACTGTGTTCACACAGCACAGACAAGAAGGGAATTCAGGTCTTGTGAATCTCAAGACAACATTCAACATGCCTTTCCATTAACTAATTCAAGAGCAGCCATTAAAAGGAATCATGGACTCAGAAAACACGTTTTTTTCTTATGAATCAGAAATGCTGCGAGATTGAGACAGGACCCCTCTGAAGGAAGGAAAGCGATCTACTTCTGGCATTCCTCTTCCAAGAGTGGTTACCTGACAGAATATACCCAGTCCTTGCTAGGGAATTCAGCAGGGAACACAGCTCTCAGTCTGGCAGAAAATTATGCCTCTAAGCAAGGTTATGAGCCTGTAACAAAAAAGCTTCAGAACACCCTCCTCGCTTTGGTAATAAGTAGGTAAGTGGCCAATGACCATTCTGGGGAGGATATGCACTCTGTTAATGTTTAATTTTCTGCTAATCCCAAAAAAGGTCAAAGAAAATAGCTTAACTGGTCAGATTCCATATGATAAAGTGCTCATAAATGCTGCATGAGAAAATACAAGTACCAAAGTCCTATTCCCACAAAGAAAAGGTAGATTGGCATAAGAAAAGGCATAACTCTTTTACTTCCCTGCCATAGTATGGGGTGTATTTGCTCTGGGAGGTTGTGGAGAGACAAGTTCCTCCACTCCAACCACTAAAAATGTCTGGAATTAGGTCTGAGTATGGATTGGGGTGTAGTTGAAAGAAAAAAACAAGGAAAAGGGGTGGTGGTGAATATGGCAAATCCTGAACTGTCTCCTTTCCCCATTTAAAAAACCTAAGTTAGACTCAAACTTTAGAAAATAAGAAACTTCACAGATAGCAGAAAACTGGAAATAATAGCTGATGCTGTAAAAACTCTCATTTCCTTCAAATAAAATTACCTGAAGCTGTTCAGAAACATTATGTCCATGTAGTTCATTCAAGCATTGTTGCAGACCAGCTTTTTTCTCAGTTAACTGATCATAGAGTAGCCTGGTTTGATTCTGCAAAAGAAACAAACATCAGAAATGTGTCATATATCAGGAGTATAGTAATGACCAGACAAAATTACATAGCAAACAAAATGATTACCTCTTTAAGCAAATCCATTTTTTTTCCTCTTAAACAACAACAAAAAAGAACCAACACCAAAATAAAGCATATGCATTATGGGCTTAAAGCAGTAATTGGAAGAGGGAAATTCTGAGTCTGTGTAGTATGTAAGAAGCAGATGATTCTGTCACAATGATCCTCTGTGACTGTAGAAACTGGTAAGAAAATCAAATTCTTCTCTTCTGAAAATGACAAAATGAGCCCATTACTGGTGACTGATGGAGCTCTATGGATTCTGAATAAGTAAATATTGCAAGACTCGTTTTGCTGCTGTTTGGAGACAACATCCCAGTGTTCTTCAAAGGAAGTGCTTTATTATTCAGCAGTAAAGGGCCAGGATGACTTGCAAATGATGAGCACACTGGAGTTTTGCTGGACATTGCAAACTGTATTTCAAAGATCAGACTCTTCTGTCCTTACTTCAGACTAAACACTGATATGAATATTTTCCAGCAGTAGTTAGTAGATTTAGCCCATCACCAGAATCTAAAGAAAAGTTTCTCATGATCTGCTTTTCCAAAAAGAACAAAAGAAGGAAAATTTGTGCAACTATGGCTTCTGCTTCTGTGGCACAAAATCTAAAGGAACAGTAAATGCAGTGGGGTCAAATCAATCCCCAGTACATTGATAGAAGTAGCCCAGTGTCAGACATGGCACCAGAAGGGAGGAAGCCTGCCTCTCCTGAGGATACAGCAGCAGAAAGAATACATGAAACCCTCCTTGGCCTAGTCCCTACACACAGAAATTTGCTTTAGCCTGCAGCTCAGCCTGCATGGGATCACAGGTTACCTTCATACTTTCTGCATGCAAATTTTCTACTGTGATCCAGGCCTCTGTGGCAGTCAGCATTGCAAGCAGCACTGTAACCAGCAAAAGTAATCTGCTTCTTGAGAGGCCAAGACAAGTTTTTTTAAATAGCCAAAAAAAAAAAAAAAAGAAGAAATAATAAAGCCCATTAGAAGTTGCTCATCTGTAACTCAAATGCATTAACATTGACAAGTCTAACAGATGCTGTGAAATAAGATGTGAATTTGGCAGCACAGTACCAAGTAATTGCTATTATGATCCAGCCCAGCTTTCATGGAGCTGCTCCGTGAAGCAGTGGCAGCTTGAGTCTGTTCCAGCCGTGCCTGCAAGTTGTTAAAGCACTCGCAGAACACATCTGTGCTCCCACCAGCGCAGCTGATGGACTTCAGGAGATCATCCTTTTTATCACTCAGATCAGCATGAAGTTTTTGCAGCTCCACAGACAGAGTCTAAAGGGTTGAAAGAAAAACAACATGAGTGAAAATGGTCTATGAAAGAACCCTTGCCTGTAAAAGGCAGCAGGATTTGAACTGGTAGTTTTTAAAAGCAACAGGCCCAAATCTATGCAATACAAAATAGTTTGGCAGTGTTATTCCTGAATAACACCAGCAGAACACAGGGAATATCAGGCCATATATATTCTGCTGCAACAGAACTCCACTGGGGTTTCTCCTTCCCTGAAGGATTTAGGGTGGTTACCTCATACAGAGCCTGCTGCACAGCTGCCTCTTCGGTGGAGAGCACCGAGGTGTTCAGCATCTCCTCCATGTTATTCAAACACCGGCTGATTGCCAGGAGCAACTCAAACAATTTTCTGTCCAAATTGGAAGAGACTTCCTCTGCCACATTATCCTGGGTAAATGCAAGCCAGTTTTCAGTACTTTCACCCAAGGCATGGCTAAGATTCATTCACTTGTATAAGGTTAGAGGTTTGCTCAGCTAATACTAAAATGGAATTAATGGAATACTGAGGGACAGACTTGGATATATGCATGTAACATTCAGAGCTGTCAAGGCCAGTGCTGAGACAATGACCCTCTGTGTCCTGGACAGTGGCTGTGCTCTTACAGGTCTCTAATCTCAGGCATGAGAACAACAAATCTGCCTTGTCAGCTCCAATCATACAGATTTACTGAAATCATTCACAGGCTCCTTGCTTTATACAGTTTGAGGATTTTTACCCACACTAGCAAACCTTAGGATTCAGGTACCAGAAGTATCATAGTGGAAACTTGGAAGGTTTCCTCTCGAAATCCTCAGCCTATTTCTACATTATAGTTCATACCCAACACAAAAGCTCACTACAGTGAATGCCATTTGCAATAATATGATTACTGGCTGTTTCCCAGTGTCCAAACAGTGTCTTGTGTCTAGAATCCCTGGGGCTTTTTGCAATGCTTAGGACATGTCATTTTTACCTGTGCATGCACCACATTTGCTTCCTGGCTTAGGTCTCCCAGCTGGACAGTGTAAGTTTTCAGCTCTTCCACAGTTGGGGTTCCTGCACCTGAGAACGTGCCTCGAGGCAGCACGTTCATCTTTGTTGTGATCTAACATTTGGAAAAAGAACACTGCAATTAGATGAACAGCTGAAATGAAGACAGGCTATGGGCAGCAAAATAACACTCCTCTCAAAAAGCATTAGAAGATTCAAGGCACTGATAGCAGCGTTCCCTTTTTACTGGCAGAAGTTGGGCAGGCTATGCCCTGATGGGAGATTGACTGAAAAAGGAGCCTCTGATTCCCAGCTTCATGGGCTAGAGCTGTAGCTTGTGTTAAGGCAACCCCACTGCCCACTGTAGGGTAAGTCTTGCGTGAAGAAGAGCTGACATTCATGCTTTTACATGTCTGATATTCTTCCATGTATGGCAGCAATTTCGGAGGACAGAAAATCTACTAACTCGAATTCAGTATGCACAGAACTGTTAATAACAGGAATTATAGTTTTATCCAAGCAGTAGAAGTCTGCAATCTGTTCAGAACACACACACAGCCCAAACTCTGCTGGTGATGTGTGAGAATGAGAGAACACAATGGTGAATGGCAGAACAAAATTTCAGCCAGAGATTTGCTTTGACCAAAATCTTCTCACTTGTGAGAACTGAGACTTCACCCACATCCACGGGAATCAGCTGGGAGCTGGCTGGATAACTCCTCTAGCTCTTTCTGAAAAGAATTCTGAAAGAATTCTGAAAGAATTAAGGAGATAACATCTACTCTGAATACTAACCACAGGGATTCACCTAAGTGCTCCCACACTATGCTTAGTAGTCACTACTTCAGAGACATGATTTACCTCAAAGTAAAATTAAAAGACAATCATGGAAACACTGTGCAGTAACAATCTCCTCTGGAGAACCCTTGCACAGATTTCAGTTATCTGATGGAAAGCCATGCTGTGACACAGAAAGATACATTAATTGCTATCGACACTATCAGAGTGTTTCATGGAACTTAAACAAACCTGAGGTTCCACAAGCTGGCAGAGAGGAGATTTCATCTTTGATGACAGCTCCTGTTGTAAATATTGCCATTTATTACCCATTTGATCCTTTGGAGCTAAGGTGGCATCAGCCTGCTTGCTCTTTGAGTCAGATTCTCCATTCCTGTATTAAGAAAACATTGTTAGAAAGGCAGCTACTGAAGCAAAGTAAAACTAGGTTGCCAGTATAAGATTAGTTTCTCTTGCTCCTGCCTCAAAAGCAAAGTGAAACCAGGTTCATGTATGCTTATTAATCCAAGCTTTGATAAACTTCTTTGGACTTTTCCCTTCCCATGAAATATGCCAGTAGCCTGCTGGCACCCTCCATCTCTGAAATGACAACATGGGGAGCACAGTCCTGTAGGAATTCTTGGTTCTGTGCTGGAAGGTGCCTGATCCCAATGTTCCCTTTTTCAAAGCTGCTGCCATTACACTGGCTGGGTTTGTCTGTGCATTTGTACAGCCGTGGCTGTGAACAGAGGTACCCAACTCCAGATGGGCCTGATTTAGCTCATGGCAGGTGTCAGTCCTGCCTGAGAGCGAGATCCTAAACTCTGGAGTCAGCCCAGTATCAAAGAGGCTGTCACATAAATGAGCCCCCATTTCTCTGGACTGCTGATGGCAGAATTCCCCAAACTTCTGCCATTTTTCTTCTAAAGGCACACAGAACCAAAGAGCAGAACCAAGGGTGCCATTGCAAGGCTTCAGCAGGGTTAGGCAGTTTACATCACTGAATCTGGTAACTGATTCTGTTATTCTGTACCTGGATTCTGATTTTGGAGTCATGCTGTCCTCAAGCTGTGGCTGCATTTTTTCCACACACGACTCAATAAAGTCAATGAGGCTTTTCTGCTCAGCTGCTTTTAATTTCAGGTCCTGTGCACAGAGAATAGCATGAACAATTATGTGAACTGTAATAATCTGAAATGATGATTGTGCTTTTCCAATCCCATTTTATGTGAAATCATTTAGCAAAGAAAAAATCATTCAGCAAAGAAAATAAGACTACATCTGTCAGAATAAAACACAGTTTATGTATAAACATGAATTTACAGAACAAATAATTTTCGCAAACATGCATTTTTATGGAATATATTTCTACCTGAGCTAAAGTTTCAAAAGCAAAACCCAATCAGAAACAAATTACATACAGAAATTTAAATGCCACCGACTGCAATCCTTACACAAAGAAACAGGCAAGGGAAAATGGGGACTTGCTCAAGTATGAGTTTGAGTTCCATTAGTTAAAAGGAGAGTGTCGAGTGAAAAGTGAGCAATTCTAGCAGCTCAAGCTGGATCATTTTCTCCAGCTCTTTTCCAATAGCATGCAACAGGCAAAAGTTAATTTACAGTTAGCAAAATAGAAATAACTTGCAGAGCACAGAACATTATAGGATTTTTTCATTGTGTTAACAACCTTCAAAGTCATAGTGAGTTAGCCCATGGGAATATGTTCACAAAACTTTAGTTTCAAACTTGTCTTCAAAAACAGTATCAGTGTATGGATTCAGATTTCATAATACATTAATGTTTTAAAGCTAGGACTCTTGCCTTGTTTCACAATGATTCAGATGGCATCATCCACCTCCCTCCAATCTCCTAGCTTTACAATATTACTAGAACTTTTGGACAAGGGATTTTAGGGGTGAAGCCCTTCTCCATCCTGACAAACTCCCTGGATCCTGGAGGAGATGGGTAGCTGAAACCTACCCTTGACAGAGTTGATCCCACAGGGAAAACTGCAGCAGTTGTAAGTGCAGCTGTTCCCCCAGCCCACAGAGGTGTGGAGCACCCTGGCCCCTGGATGGCAGGAGAATTAATTACCTGTGGGTGCTGGAGCCCATTGTGCCAAGGCTGTTGGGCAAGGGGGAGCTGGGGAGTGCTGAAACCATCGGAGTGTAGGATCTCCAGGGGCTCTGGGTCGATCCTCTCCCTGCTGGGAACCTGTCAAGAGAGATCTGCTGTGGGAAGGCTTCCAGACTTGCCAACAGAGCAGAACCCCACAGGTGCAGCTTGGGGAAAGGGCAAAAGCAGAGCTGCCTTGGGCTTATCACACACAGAATCAGCAGCACATGAAACACAACTGCTGCTTTTGCAGAGATTTTTGTCCAGTTGAATTTACTGAAGGTTTTAACATTCTAACCTTCTGCCAAGGTCCCCACATGTCTCCCCAATAGTTATTTTGCTTTCTTTGATTTTCCTACTAGCAGATTAGGTGATACTGACCTTCCCTTATTTTTGTTTGACGAGATTACAAGGATGTGCAATTTATACTTATAAATTTGGTCGCACACCTGGATTTTCAATCTGTCTGTGCTCACAGGAGTATTTCAACATAAGATTTTACCAGTGGTAATTCACACCAGAAGGACTGTGCCTGCTCTTAAACAAACACATCAGGTGGGATTCTCTGATCCCTTGCACAATAGAGAGGGAATGAGCTCTGAAATCAGGAGTTACTGTCTCACGCACTGGGAAACTCAGCAAAGACTGTGCAGCTGTGGTGCAGGAGAGCTGACAGAATCACTGCATTTAAGCATTCTTCAAGGAGAAAATTACTGAAAGGCCTCTCTGCTGTGATAGTGTCACAAACATCATGGCCTTTAAGGGGCATTTAAAACCAAACCAAAACCCTAAGTCCTCCTCCTGTGCTCTTAGCAAAATGCTGACCTCTGTCACTGAGCACTTAAAGCAGAAAAGATGCTGTTCAGAGACTCATTAAAAAGCCACTACTTGTTGCAAACCAGAAGTAATTATACAGCACTGTAAAGTAGAATAATGGCAACTCTGACATTTCTCCCTTTCTTGCTTCACATGGTGAGCTCTAACTGTTCTTCTGCAACTACAGACCATTAAAGCACCTCTCAACTCTTGCCCTGAACAACATTCATATGCCTTACCTGCTCTTCACTGTACTTGTCTTGAAGCATCATCTGGACATTTTCCAAATTGCGCTTCACCTCCTTCAGCTTCAAGGAAAGAGCCTCTGTCTTTTGTTGGTAGTCTGCACTATCTCCACAATCTTCCAGTAAAGAAAGGACCTTTTGTTCAATCTCTGATAACCTCACCTAGAAGGGACGGCAGATAATTACTCATTCTCAGAAGTGCAACACTCCTTTTCTGACAACATTCTGAAGTCAATGCTCACACCTCCCCTGTCTGAAAAGGACAGAAACATGCAGGGAAAAAGAGAAATAGCTGCAATCCCCCTAGATTTTCTCCAATATAGTCTCTTTTTATTCTGGACAATTAAATGAATTTTATACAGAGTTAGTCTTAAAACTGTTCCAAACAAGAGCATCTGCAGGAGGTTATATTAACTCAGGTATCAAAGAGGAGAGCAGAAATGACAAACTCCATCTGAATGCAACCAAGAAGACAACACACCTCAGTGGAGGAGAAAGAGGCAATGCACAGACAGCTCACATCAGTCTTTGGGAGGAATGATGCTGAACTACCAACACATAGGAATGTTTCCTTGTGTCAGCCAGGCCATTGTAAACTGCTGGGATCTGATCTTTGATCCAAGCTGCTGTAAAAAGTGCATCCCGGCATACTTTAAACTCATGTTTTTAAGGTGAGCATGGAGAAAGGAACAATGACTCAACTGCAATAAATTAATTGCTTTATGTCATATGCCCATATATAGAGACTTTCTCTTCCATTCTGTGTGTATTTTTCCGTGTAGATCTTGACTAGGTTAGAGAACCCTCTTCCCCTGCCCAAGTTGATGTCTTAACATTGAGCCAGATTGTTTGAAGCCGACAGGAATTCAGCAGTGCTTACAGCTGCCTGAATCCTACTTGTTTTCACCAGCCAGAACTGCCCTGGTGAAGCCTATGCTGACAGGAACCCTGAACGGGATCCAGACATAGCCAGCTACTTAGGAGCATTCAGGATCCTAATTGCCACAGAGGTCAGCACCTGTGCACTTGGCTGAATCACAGCCTAAACTTAGAGGCTCTCCAATTAAAAACGACCACCCAAAACAACAACAAAACAGCTGGTAATGTCTCCCAGTAATTCAAAATGGTGACATTTTGGTATTGTGAGTGAAATTTGTTGCTGTAGGTAGGCTCAGTGCTTGAAGCAAACTGGCACACCAGACTGGCATCACAGGGAGCCTCAGAGTGGCACGCCTGCATGCTCTGTTTTAATCTGCACATGCTGCATGCCAGGGCTCCCTCCCACCCAGCCCCTCGTGCCAGTCCTGTTTTCCTCCTCCCATTTTCACCAACAGGTACCACCCACTCCTTCTGTTCTGCTGCCGTGGGGGCAAGAGGCTGCCCTAGGTGCATGGCAGTAAGTCCAAATATCACCACTGCTCATTGCTATCTTCTTACCTTATAGCAAAAACTACAAAAGTAGAACTTAGCAGCATGGAAGCTTTCTTAGACCAGTCTTTTAAATCATTCTGACAAGCAGAAAGTGAAAAATGTCAAAAGAAAAAAAAATACTCTTTTTTTTCTAGCTGATTTATCAAGATCAGGACCAACGAAAAATTCCGTTTTAATAGAGGATTCAAACTATACTGAGCCATGGTTTTGAAAATAATCCAAATCAAACCACAGCTTTACACATACTCCAGAATTCTACCTAAATCCCCTGGATGCACACAGATCCCAACTCTAAAGCCAGGTATCGTAACCAAGCCCTGGCAGAGCTGCACCTGAAGCTGAAGCCAAGCAGTCACCTGTTCTGTGCACAGAGCGAGGGAGCTGCTGAAGCAGGAGAGAGGCAGCAGGCAGAGCTGCTCTGCAGACACAGCCCCGGGGAAGGGGACTCGCTGGGGTGGCAGCAGCAATGTCACCACCTTACCTGGCAATCAGCAAGCTGCGGCTCCACCATCTGCTGCCTCTGGGGGCTCTGAGGGTCTGACCTCAGGGACATTTTAGTTTTGTCTAGCCATTGTTCCAGCTCGGCCACCTGGGCCTGGCACACCAGGAGGACGGATTCTGGCTCAGGCCTCCCGCCATCCAGCGCTGTCTGCGAGCCCAGGGCAGCGTTGGGGACTGGAGGCGGCCGGTGGCTCTGAAGCAAAGCACATCAAAGCAGCGTGGTGAGCGACCTGGTTTTGTAATTTCCCTCCCCTCCCTTACCAGTGAGAGATGATTAACTTTCACACTCACAGAGCCCCGAAACAACGCTTTCGCCACGTTCCCAGACTTGGGGGGGGGGGGGGAGGAGGAAAAAAAAACCAAACCAAGAAGGAAAAAAGGAAAGAAAGGGAAACTCAGCAGGCAGGCGATCCAAGATCTGGTGTAACAGGTTTCCAGGCAGCGATTTGCATCTGCAGGGATCTACCTGAGCACGGCAGCTATACCTGAGCGCAGAGGAAGTGGATGACTCACCATTAACCTGTTCTCCCCTGAGGAGAGATGTTTTTCTGTGGGAGTTACACGTAAAAGCAATGCAGTTGGAAGCTGCAAAACAAGCTGTTGGACAACGCTTACAAGCTACTTGAGTGTGTTCAGTTCCTACACTTGAACACACTTTATTCAGGCTCTAGGTCACACAATAAAAAAGGGTGTGTTTTTAAGGAAATCTTGTGCAATTCTTCTCAGATACACTCCTTGAAGCAGCAGTATTGTACTGCACACATCCATAACAAGAAGAGCAAAGTACTTGCAGATAATGAGCAGTGACTCGGAAGGCTGCACAGGTCTGTATATGCCTCCACACATGCAAACACTTAGTAAGTAAATCAAGCACAACACCACAAGAACAGAACTACCTGAATGCTCCTCTGGCTCCAGAGCACATATTCAGGCAACTGAAATAGCCAGTACTAGTGCACAACCTTCACAATAAAATGAGATTTGGCAGAAAAAAAAGGGAGCCAAAATGCATTGTTCCAGCTATCAATGTCATCACAAAATGATAGAATAGTCTGGCTAGGAAGGAGCCTTTAATGGTCATCTAGTTCCAATCCCCCTGCCACAGGATATCGGAAAAAATTTCCTCACTGAAAGGGTTGTCAAGCATTGGAACAGGCTGCCCAGAGAAGTGGTTGAATCATCAGTTCTGGAAATGTTCAAAAAATGTGTAGATGTGGCACTTAGAGATATGGTTTAGTGCTCAATGGTGGTGCTGGGTTAATAGTTGGACTCTATCATCTTAGAGGTCTCTTCCAACCTTAACAATTCCAGGACTCTGTGATCCAAGGAGCTGAAGCTGCTCTGCCACCAGACTGCTGCTCCTGGCCTTCCTGGAGCACTCATGTCTCCCTACACTCTTTGGTATATAACCTATAGGCTGCTGCCCACTCTTATCTTGGCCTTTGCACATCTTCCACAAAGCAACAACACATGTCAAGCTCCTTAATTCCTCCTGTAACTGCCATTTAAAAATTCCATGGCTGATGGATGTTTACATCACTTGAACCCCTCCATTCACGCCTGTATGAAGGACAAGCCAGCAGCTTTCTTCCTGAAAATTCTCTGTTTTGTTCCCTAGAAAACTGCCCTTTCAAGGAGCAAGTCAAAATTCATCATCACCCAGAGCAGCAATATGAAGATGGCCCACAAGGGATTGCAGATATTCTACCATATCATACTGCAGCAAACTCCAGTAGCAAAACCACAGTGGAGCAGGGCCTCTGCCCAATAGGGAGGTCACACAACTCACTCAGGAGGTCCCCTTGTTCAGGCCTTCAAACTCACCATAGCCAGACTGCCATCAGCTGTGCCAGGGCCGTCAGTGCCCTCCAAAGCTTGCAGAGATGTTTCTTCACCATGTTTACTGGGTGATTCAGTTAATGCTTCCTCATCCTGGAGAGAGAGTGGCAACAGTGGAAATATTTCTTATCTTCCATAGAGATGTGCAGTAGGGGAGATGTGGCACTTCAGTTTGTGGTTTGGTGGTGGAGCTGGCAGTGCTTGGTTTATGGCTGGATTCCACCTTAAAGGTCTTTTCCAACCTAAATGATTGTCTGATTCTATGTTCCATTGCCTTGTTATGGTACAGAAGCCTCAAAGAGCAGCAGCCACTCATCCTAGTGTGGTCCTGGCCCAAGAATATTCACAGAGAGCAGTTCTGTTATGCCTGTGGCACTGATGTACAGAAACAATTGCAGCTGTCACAACATTACTGAGGCACCATGAAGAACAGAGCAGAATGGCACCAGAACTGTAGCTGATTGGGTGTCCTAGATGCTGATTTTCTCATGTACAAAGAGAACCTCTTCCACGAATTATCTCCCACATTTTAGAGCCTTTCCAGGAATTAGTGAAACAAATTCCTGCTACTAAATGTCCATTTCTCATTCTCATTTGAGGGTTTTGTATGGCTACAAGGAATTAGAGTCATAGAATCATTTAGACTGGAAAAGACCCTTAGGGTCACTGAGTCCAACCAATTTGTGCAACAGAGATTCTAAATGGCAATATTTAGTGTGAGATGGAAGATAAGAATAAGGCCACCTTGTCCTGCATTTCTGCAGTCCTCCTGCAATGCAGGCTTCAGCAGTACTTAGGACTTGTGCAGATCTTTTCTACAAAGATGAGTTCCCATCCCCACGGACACAAACCCAAGTGCATTACCTGAACGATGCCATCTGACAAGGTACCAGAAGACCAGGAGGTTGCGCTGTCTTCCTTGTGCCTTTCATCATCTCTTTCTGAAGGCCAAAAGCTTGCATCTTTCTCTGTGGCTGTACTTCCCTTTGAAAGCAGGAACAGCTCAGCTTTAGCTTCTGAACAGGAAGCTCAGATATTCCTTCAGGCAATGTAAAGCACTGCAAACTTCTAATAACACTTTACTCTATTTCTGCCTTATCTATCTTTATTTGTGCTTCCCAAATCCCACCTCTCTTCTTGCTCTATAGCTCTGCTGCAAGAGGGATGGCAGCTGGATGACACTGACAGTTTTCTCTACAGGCCACAGAATATTCTCATATTTTACAATATTTAAAAAAACCTGAAAAAAACTCAAACAAACCAACAACCACCAAACCAACAAGATACCAGCTTTCTCCTGCTCTGTCACCTAAAAAGTCCTACATGTAAAGAAAACTGCACCCGTGAAGGTGCAGAGTGAGAAACCTTGAAACTGAAGTGCTTGGATCAGTAGTGGGGCACAAGCTCTCCAAGCTGTTTGGACTTCTCTGCACTGTCTTGCCACGGAGTTTTTTTCCAAAAGCAATTAGCTTTGCTCCCCTGCAGTTCACCTGGGTATTTAGACTCCTCAAATTCAGAGCAACCTGTAGGCCAGTGTCCCCCAGTTTCTCCCAATCTCCCCAAATCTTCTCTATCTTCACTTCACTCCCAACAGTCTAATCATACCCTTTTTTACTTAAGTTCAAACATACAAATAAATTTTGCTGTTGCTTTTTATGTTTTGGCATTTCAGAGGCTAATTCTTTCTGAAACCCACCTCCACATATAAACACTGGTATTTAAGGCCGTATTTTGCCATTAACACTTCCATAAGGGGGATATTACTAAAAAAGCAATCCCACCAAAAGCAGGATCACACCTCACAGAACAAGGTACTGTGTAAAATACTGGCACTGGAATATTGGCACACTGGTTTGAGTGCAATTCCTTTGTATCCTGGAGTGATAACAGATACTTTGAGTTGAAATATTTCAGATTTTCACATTTTTCATAATTTCTCCTTTACCAAAATCTTCTATCTTACATACACAGCTTTATATATATAAAAACACACTGGACTCACCTTGCTGTGTAAAGAACAGTCTTCTGATTCTTCATCCAAGGAAGGCAGAAGAGATATCACCCCTCTTTTTTTCAACTACAAATATACACACAGAGAGACAACCCCATTAATCATGACAAGAACGGTAAAACCCTCTTCACTTCTGCCTGTAAACCAAAACAAATTTACCACTTGGGATCCAATTTTGGAGAAGCACTGAACATCTGGCAACCTACATTAAAGTCACTGAAAGCTGCAGGTTCTAAGCACCTCTGAAAATTGGGACTTGATGCTGTTAGGTTTCAACAACACAGCTATAAAAGGGACAAAATTAATTTTGCCTCATGAAAATAATTCATTGAAAATCCCAGAACAACTGATTATCAACGAAACTATACACGGAGCATTTTGGTGTTAAATGATGCAAACTTCATGTGTAAAGTGAAAAAGGCTAAAAAATAACCAGAGGCACACCTCTCCTGCCTTCTCCTAGACAGGCATCACACTCAGTCCTTCTGAGCACAAAGGGGAGGAGAGACAGTATTGATTCACAAGGGCAGGGGTGCTCCTCTCTCACATGCCACTCCCCCAGGAGCAAGAAGGGTTATTTACCTCCTCTTTGGCCCTCAGGTGAGTGATCACTTACCTGCTGACCAGAAACATCAGTCCCAATCAGGGCACTCTGTGCTAATACAGAGGCTGGAGGTTCATCTGCTGCTTCAGGCACTTCTTGCTGTAGGCGCTGGTGGAGCTGCGACATGGAATTCTTCATCCCGGTAAGGAAATCTTCCTTTCTTTGGCACAGCTTTATGATTTCTTCTTTTACAGCTTCCATTTCTCCCTAAGGAGCAACAACATCTGTAAGCATCCGTTTTTCTTACTTAACCAAACAGCAACATAACAGGTGATACCAGTGATGCATCTTACTGGTGCTGGGACTATTTCCCCCTTTTCCTTTTTCTGGGCTTTGGGACAGTTCCCCATTGTCACTGCAGGAGATGTCCAGGTGCATGCAAACCAACAGCAGCAGATTCAGCGCAGGGCAGCAGCTGCCACTTGTCATGCAGAAGTTGGTGGTGTGGAAGGAAATGGGGCAGGCTGGAACTAATTCTAACTAGGTCCTGCATATCCATGAGAACACCAGTTTCCTCCAGGACAAAGGGAATGCAGATGGGTTACATTACTCTGTGTGTCAGAGCAGGTGATGTTACTCCCAACTACCTTCCCTGGAAGGCTGAAACTGAACACTTGGGAAAGCTCTGAGGAAGGCAAAGACAGCAGATGAGGGTAGCTCAGGGCTCAGTCTTTGCTGAACTGGCCTAAAGGAAACAAACCATTTGGTGGGTGTTAGGGACGTGGCTAGGGCTAAAATTATCCCATGACTTTGAATGTGATACTGGGAGAAAGGGTCCCCAGCAAGGTGCAAGGAAAACGTTTAATGTTCTGCAGAGACCAAACAATAACCCAAGTAACTGCACTAATAAAGGGGGAAATAAATCTGTCTTGGTCTCTTTCCTGGCCATGACTATTGCTCCAGCCAGTGTTCTGTCCTGAGAGTTTTCTGCCAGGGCTTTCCTTACCACCCAGCCTCCAGGTGAACCAAGAAAGCGCAGCAAATAACAGAGTAAGACAGGGCACGGAATGAATTGCCCTACTCCCTTCATTACTGAAAGTGCAAAAGCTCTTTGAAGCATTGTTACTTGCTCAGAAGACTGAAACCTGGCTAAATATCCCTTTGCACACTGGGCTCAGTTGATCACAGCAAGCTTTGATGCCAGGCTAGAAGTGAGAACAGCACTGGCTCCACACCATGCTCTGTCATTAGGGATGTTATGCAAGTAATAATCTGTGGCAGATGAAAGCAGTAAGGCTGCTGGTTCTGTCTCCACTACAGCTTCTGTTAATAGCTTTAGGGTGGCAGCATGATAGGGAGGGTGGAGGCAGGAACTCCAACAAATTTTCAAAGGACATGGGAACTCTGCTCTGACAATGCTTTCTTCCTTTTGTACACTCAAAACCACAAGATAAAATCATAAAAACGTAGAGGCAAGAAAACACCACTGAAATGAAGAAACAGACATCCATGGCAATTTGGCATGTTTTTATCCATGTCCACTAGAAACAGTATGTCTATTTATTTCACTGCAGGAGACTTGCCAGCATAGATTTACCAGCTACTCTGTTGCACACTTAATTAGCCATAACCTCCTCAGAAACCAAACCTTTCTTAAAATCACTTCTTTTTCTGAAATCCCTCAGCAAGATGGGCGATTCCACTGCCCACTTTTATTCATGCAATGCTTTAACTGCCAAGTTTTCTGCTGAAACAAGAACTATTAAACATACAATCCTACACTCAGGGACAAAAACAAGGAAGAATCAGGAAATGAGTCATGCTGAGTACTACATCAAGCCTCCAATATCCAACCAGCTGACAGCAGAGCAGCTATGTACTTAGGAGCCTACTGAGTGATTATAGTTATTAGGCAAGCACAATATAAGTGTATTAACTTTGCTGTGACTGACTGGAAAAAACCGAGCATTTCAGAGGCACTTTATAAATAGTCATTACATTTAATTAGTAATTTCCTGACTTCTGCAGAGCTATCCTTAAAACACATCTTATTTTTGCATTAAAAAAATCAATTCATCCATTAGAGAAAGCAGGTGACTGCAGAGAGAAAAGCAACACGTTTACCAGTGATGAAAACACAGTGTGGCAGTGAGGACAAGGAAAGGAGTCCCATGAATCTAACTCTAACCAGCATCCCCAAAAGTACCATTGCATGACCAGACATCAGTAAAGGGACTCAGTTCTCTCCTTAGGCACTATCCCAAGCTGCCACCTCAGGAAAATTATCAGGATGCTGAGCACAGGTAAGCTCTCAGTGCTGCATATTGTTTCACCAAAACAGCTATCATGAAAACAGCACTCAGTTTTTGTTACAAGTTGATAAAGGCACAAATGACACATCAAAATCGGTAAGGAGTATATTATGAAAGATATACCCAACTTGCAAAGCAACATTAACTGTAATTAATTTCATGGTCACACTATGGCATTCAATTGCCTGCTTGACTGTGGTGGGGAAGGGAAGCACACCGCTGTTTCTCAGTGCTCTGCATCATCATGATTAGTGTCAGTCAGGACAAATACCACACATGAGAGAGAAAACAATGAAACCCACCTCTGGACAAGGAGTCTTCTGAGCTTGCAGTCGATCTTCATGTGGTATTTCAACCAAATGGTTCTTTAGGAGTTGCTTCAACTTTTCAATTTCTTGCTCACATTCTTCTGTTTTCTTTACAGTTTCCTGTGAAATAGCAATCTCCATAAATAATTTTGAAATAAGGAGTACAGAAACAAACAAGCCAGTAAGGAAACAAAGTTGAACTGAAGAGTACTGAAGCCTCCTTTGTATCTGTAGTTATGTGTAACAGAATCTGTGTTTGTTCTGCTAACTTTGCACAACCCCATCCCTCACTAAGTTTATTATTCACTTGCTAAAGACAAACAAGCTGCTCTATCCACAAGTTGAAATATGGTGGAATATTCTGTCTAGGAGCTCCAGAGTAGAACAGTGAATTTGGCTATTAAGTGGAAATGGAGCAGATTTCATCACATTCATTACAATTTAGAAAAGGTTCTGAAAAAGAGAGAAATTACAGGGTTTGATATCAAGTAAGGAAGCCTAACTGGTTTTTACTGGTGCTCAAGTCTTTACTGCCAGCTAGTTCTGCACTGACCAAAAATGAACTGTGCCGTACACCAGGCAAACACTGCAGCTCAGAGGACAACCCAAACACTGACAATTTGAATAATTTCAATAAAAATGATAAGCATTCCCATCATGTGACATTCTTCTGCTTACATGGTTTATAGGAAAACATATTATATTTTATAAATAGCCAAATTAATTTTTACTCATTTGACAGTGACAGCAAAATCTCATTGCCCCCCCAGGTTTTACTGTACATGCAGAAATGGGCAATCTCCCCACACACTCGTATTTGTCAGTCACAGCCTGTCATGATGTCTCAGGTCATTAAGAAATTGTCACTTCTACAAGTCAGAATATTTTGTGAAAACACTGAATATGCACAGCATTTGGTGGTTCTGTGTTTTTGGACCCAGAGGCTGAGAACCAAAGAATATCAAAGGAATATTCCTCAGGTGCCTGAAAAAGGTAATGAAGAAACAATGAAGTCAACAGGCTTGATCCTACTCTGCTGACAGCAGCACCTGAATGACCCCACAGGTCAAAGACCTCACTGCAAAGTATTCACAGACTCTGCCTTTCAGAACAAAGAGTCCCTCCTGCTGTGAACAGCAACAGTGCCATTTCTTCAGTCACTTCTTCAAGGCAGCACTCCCTCTCAAGAAAATGCAGGCTAATAAGGTTCTAAATAACCGTTATTATTTTACAGGTCTTAAAAGTGAGAAGAAACTATTTTCCTCACTTAAAAAAAGAAAGCCAATTTGAAGGGAAAGATATTAAACTGTGGCTTATAATCTTAGTGCCATAGGCAAAGAATCAAAAAGGAAAGAAAAAGGAATAGGTCCTCTTGTGCTCAGCTTTAATGAGAAAGTAAAAGAAGACCTCCTAAAAGGAAGATTCTCTTACCCATACCTTCAATTCTATATGAATAGGAGTGTTTAGTAATAAGTTGAGTACTACCTCAAATTTCCTTGACTAACTAAAGAGTCTGAATATTTCATATACAGACTCCAATGCCTTCTGTCACGGGCCAATATGTGAATATGGTCACTTACCTGAAGATAATTAATTTGTTTCTGCCTTCTACTCAGG
Organism: Aleadryas rufinucha; assembly: GCA_013397815.1. Taxonomy (NCBI): domain Eukaryota; kingdom Metazoa; phylum Chordata; class Aves; order Passeriformes; genus Aleadryas; species Aleadryas rufinucha. The sequence continues at coordinate 313,389 of VZTH01001672.1, forward strand.
GACAAGAAAATCTGATTTTATCCTTTATCCAATATACCAAATTATGCCATATATATGGGACTGAATTTCTTCCTACAAGTGCTGCCTCTCTTTTGAGTTATTTCCTGGTTAACAGTTACTCTTTACTTTTCATATGGTGGTAACACCAGACCTACCCATGGAAAAGGCTCACCTACCCACAGTGTATTTGTTTTGGAAGAGCTTAGTGAAAATGAGGTCAGTAAATCATCAGATATGCAAATAACACCACTCTCCTGCAGAGAAAACCAGTAGAAGCAGATGTGGCTTCCAAATCTTCTTCCTGATGACGTTATTTAGGTGTGGAACTTAACAGACCATAATAAAAAAACAGAGGGGAACATTCAACCAAGAATGAAGTCACTTAAAATCCTGCTCCAGAACATTTTCAATACCTATTACAGGCTTTGTTTCTGATTTACTGTTTCAGGTGTTACAATGCAACTTAATTACACAAAAGTTACTGGTGCAATATCCCATTGCCTCATCCATAGCAAAATATGGACAAATTTATCCAAAGACTAATCCCTGGGGAAAAAAAAAAGTATGTATTTTTATATATAAAGCTTGGCTGCCATTAGCTTTCCTCTCTAGCAGGATTCTTACCACATTTTTAATGCAGCACTCAAAATGCCATGGTTTAATGGCTTTATCCTTTGTTACACCTTAGCTGGTGCTAGACTTGTATTGTAGTACTGCTGCTTTCAACCCATTCAGCTGCACTGAAAAATCTCTTTTGCACAGTTTGATACACGAGCTGCCAAGAATTGCAATTTTTCCAATCTGTTTTCTCATAAAGAAATTTCATTCAGCTACAGATTGTTGGGTGTCTACAAGATAAAGGCAAATGCTGAGCAAAAAAAGGTCACAGCTTTACAAAAAGGAGAAAATCTAAAATTTAACCTAATACTCCACAAAACCCAGTTATAAGTGTCATGATAACAATTGATAATTGCAAAGCACCCTGTTTTTGATGCTTTTGAAGTGTTTTAAAAATTCTCCATTATTTGATCTGGTAGGTCTGGAAAAGGTACATTTTACCACATCCATTTTTTTGGACAAAAGAAATTGTATGGACTAAAAAAAAAAATGGATTGTAGGGATTATACAGCTCTAACATAGTCATTGCTTTTTTCTGAACTCCAAGCATGCACTAGTCACATGGCATGCTTGAGTTTTTGAGTGGTGCTCTTAATTTCACAAACTGAAAATCAAAGATGGGCATCCCCGTTTTAGCTGTCACTTGTGTCTGCCTGGCCTCTGAAATGCCCAGTTAGATGTTTTAAAGCATTCTGCTTTACCCTAATAGGTCAGGAAAATCAGATCAGCAGATAACATAACATTTTTCTAGGTGCTGTCCCCATCCTGCCAAGAAATGGATGGGTCACAAGAGAACTTTAATTCCTCTGCTGACGTGGGAACCTGCATTACCAAGCTCCAGATTTCCTCCAGCCTGGGCAATGGAGCATGACCAGGCCCTGAATTAAAACTTCCCTGAGCTGGTACAAGCACATTGCTCAGTGAAGTGCTGCACAGAGACTCCTTCAGGTCTGGAGCTGTTCCACAACTCTCACTGCCCCTGAGTTAACACTCACTGACCCATCAGTACTGCCTTCTCCTATTGCTCTATCACTTCTGTTTCCAAACCTGGTCTGGCCTGCTGCATCTCCAGGGCCTCTGTCACATGCTGGCCTGCCTCAAAACAGTGAATTAACCGAGACACAGCTGTAGAGAATGGCCACTTTCCTGGATTAGTGAAAGACCTTCTGCTGTTAGCAATTTCCACCTAATGGCTGTCAACAAGAATTTCCATGGTCAAGGTGAGTGTAAGGAGTTGAAGGCTCAGGGCATGAGACACCTGAGCCTTCATTTCTTCTGCAATATGGTGTCAGCTGTGACTGAATTGGAAAACTGAAATGCATTTCAAGACTTCAGTGTGCTTTGTTGCAGGATCAAATTAAACAGGAAGAACAAAAAACATCCCCAAACCATTACACAGAAGACATAGTAGGTGTAACTACAAATTTGATGCAAAAATTTTGTCTGCAAAAGCAATATTGTTTAAAGATCAACATTTCTCTAAAAAAGGTGGTTCAGGTGACTTTAAAAAAAAAAAAAATCAATTACCTCCAGCAGCTCATTTTGTTCCTTAGTAATTTTTTCTAATTTCTTCAATTCTCTCAAGAGTTGTCTTGCTCTTTGGAAGACTGAGAAAGGTTGCATGTTCAGCCCTGGCAGCTGAAGTGCATCTTCATAGGACTGTATATGAACAATAGTCTTCTGCATGGGACCAACATGCTCAAGTATAACCTGTCAGGATAGAGCATAGATGAGGGATGTGATACTGAGTTAGAAAGATCAACACCATAAATTTATACTACACTAAGGATGAGAAAAAGCTTTCTTTGGTGAGTTTCCCATTTAAGAAGGAAGAAATTTTAAGCCCCATATGGGCCATTCATTTCAGAGTTGGACTCTGATCCTTGTGGGTCCCTTACAACTCAGAATATTCTGTGATTCTGTGCATCTTGGAACAAATAAGTGAAAATCCATGCTGAGTTTGTTTAAAGCAAGACAAAGATCTAACTTATATTTACAATTCTGTTTTTTCTGCATATACATATATAAAGTTTGCACAGTGACAAAAAAGTGTCACGTTCAGATTAGTTCCTATTTACTAAACAGCTCATTTCAAAGCAGAACATCAGTGGCAGTGAAGACAGCTAAAAAACTGGTGCAAATTCTTTGATGTCACTCTAGGCAAATTCTGGTTTTTGTCTTTTGTCTTGCAAACCGCTCATTTTATGATGGTTCTAAAAGCAGTTTTATCAAAAGAGATGAGATAACGAACCAAGATGAAGTCAGCAGAAAACCCTGAAGGTGGCTTTCCTGTCAAGGACAGCATTTCATATCCCAATACTTTGAGTGAATGCCCAGTTTACAACCACGTTGATCATTTTGGGATAAACAGAAATGTGCAGTTTCACAGCACAATGTATTTTTATGGAAGACTCAGTGATCAATTTATGAAAGACAGAATGGCAATAGCAACTCATAACTTCTTCATTCTCCTTAAGAAATATGAAATCCTACTGGGACCTCATTCAGCAGGGAACTTCAGAAGAAAAAATGATGTAAATTATTTTTAAATCATACAAATTATTTTTAAAGCAAACCACCTATAGGCCTTTTAATAACTAACAATTTTGGTCAACTCCCTCTCAAGAAGATTTTGTTTTAAAATTTCCCAGTGGGAATGAGAATATTCTCTCATTCATAAGAAGTCTGCATCAGGAATTTTTTGTACTATCCAGGCTTTGATTTACAGTAAGGAAATAGGTGAACATTATTTTTGAGAAGAAATATTACTTTTAGTTTTTCCATGTAATATAGTCATTACAAAATAGTTCTCTGGATAACCAAGCTGCACAGCTTTGTTATGAGAGTTACACTGCTATGAGAGGTATGATGATATTTTTATTCCTCACCTGAAACTGAACCCATGCTTTTTGTATTTCAGGCAAATAACACCGTGGACTGAGTGTGGTGTGAAATAAAAGAATCATCTGCTAAATTTTACCTCCATTTTTGGAAAACCAGGGCCTAATTTTCTAACTTTCAGATTATAGTTTGGTGTGGAGTGGTGTGCAGCAAGTGTCTCTTGAAAAATCAGGCCATAAACTTCCCAAAAGATGGAGATTCTCAAATGTGGCTGCTATGCCCAACGGGTGCTTGAGTTACACACTCGAGTTCTCTGTGGGCATATTCTCAATAGTGCTTTAATTTCAAGTGGTTTGTGTTCAAACAATGACTGTGCTTCTTGAAAAGGTCTCTCAACAGTCTCACCTCAGGGTTTATACTGATCAGGAAGAAAAGCCTAAACAGGAGTTTTCACAGACCTGTCCATGCTTAAGCTGGTCTTTTGGAGAAAATTCTAACAGATCTTCTGATGACAGGATTGTCTTCATTTCTGCAACATCCTTCTCAAACACTTTCACATGAGATTCAATGGCATCCAATTCCTAGATTTTGGGAACAAAGAGAGTATTTGCAGATAGCCCAAACACCAAAGCCAACTTGGATTTCTGTCTTTCACTTAAATTTAAGAAGAAATACTGAAAAATGAGTGCAGCATATGCAGGATACGTTAAAGGATGCTATCAATCAAAAGGCTAGTTATTATAAATTACTTACATGCATAACTTCTAAAGGAATTAAATATTCCAGATGATCTGGTCTGTTTTAAACCCTGAATACAGAACTGAAATATCCTTAAAAATTCACATTATAAATTACCAGTAGTGAGAAGACAGTTTTCCAGTGGTGATAATTATCAGAATAGGTCAGTGCTGTAATTACACTCTTGCAGCTTCCAATAGGAAGAGATTTATGTCAGATGGAAAAGGAATCCACATACAGCTGTTTTGTAAACTCCCAGAGACAGTCACAGAGTGGATTAGGCTGGAAAGGACTTTGAAACGTCTCTGGTACCCATCAAAGCAGGGCACTTGGGGTCTGATCCTACTGAGATTTGGGTACCTCTTGAGGTGGGGATATTACCCCTGCTTGGTCCCTGATCTAGTGTTTGACCAATCTCACTGCAAAAAAGAATTAAAATACTTCCTACTATGTAGATGTAATTTCCTTTGTTACACTTGAGGTCTGTCACTGTTCATCTTTTTGCTGCACACCCCAAGAAGAGCCTGGCCCAGTCCTGTCTGTAATCTCTCATCATGTAGCAGCAAACAGCAGCAATATCAGCCTCTCACCCCCAGGCTTCTCTGGGCTGAACCCACCCAGGCTCCCAGCATTTCCTCCTACATCCTGTGCTAATCCTGAACTTTACAGCTTAATTAGTTGCCAAATGCCTTCTGATGGTTTGTTTCCAAACATTGGCACACCTACAAAAACCAGCACTAAACCCTGCTTTCCATGCAGGTGATATAATCTGTATTTCCTAACACATGATGAAGCTCTGATAAAAAGGCACTTACGGGTCACCCAGACTTACATCAGCCACATGCAGGATTTGTGGAAGAATCTCTGCTATCTCATGCTGTAAAGTTGCTACCTGAACATCTATTTCATTCAGCTGTTGCATTACATTGTCTGTTTCAAAGATGGGTGTCAGCTCCTCCAGCTCCATGAAGATGCCATGCAGAAGATTTTGCTTTTGCTCCAAGTCTTCCAAAGCCATCTGGAGAGAAGATAAGAGCTTAGTGTGATACATCACTGCTGAACATTAAAGTTACATAGAGGTAAGGATTAGAAGGAACAAAATGCTCCAGAAAATATCAGACCAGTTGTGCATGATGTGAAGTCTCTTCCCCTGAAATGAACTGGTTGAGCTTTTGGATTAACTGCGGTGAACATCATCATAAAGAACAGTGAAGGCTGCAAGAAATGCATGTGATCCATTTGTCTGGGTGGTGTGTGAAGGAAAGGACTGAAGGCATGTTTCCACTCTAATGCAAGCCCTGGGTGCATTTCCAAATCCACTCGTTTCACAGCCCAGGACAAACAAAACATTCCAATTCACAAACACAGGAGACAATAACCTTTTGCCAGAAAAAATGTTCATGGGTTTTGGAAATCACAGTCTCCCCATTGTGGCTACATGCTTTTGCAACATATCAGCCCAGAATGGGCAGCTACTTCCTGTCAAGAATTCTTAGTGGTCTTACTACAAAAATCTATGTTTAGAACACCAGCTTTCTCACTTAGTCTAAGCCAAGGAGTGGATGTACAGAAAACTCGATTTTTAAGTACAAAATTGCCAGAATTTTTTTTTTGGGACTGGCCCTGATCTTCCCTGTAGTATTACAAACATTCAATTTTTGAAATTACCAATTAGAATTCCCTTCAAGAAACAGTGAGCACAGCCTTCCAAACAACCCACTTCAAAGCTTCCATCCAACACACAGACATCAAAAAACCAGCACTTTGCCTTTTTGGCTCACATACAACACAGAAAGAATCCTATATATGCAGGCAGTAAAAATTGACCATAGCCACTCAGCAGGGTTACAGAAGACAATCACACATTTTTGGAAGATGTACAACAGTTCAGCACTTGCACAAGATAAGTATGTCCAGCACCAAAAAGCATCTGTATTTCATGAGTGTCAACTGTACCTATTTTTCATTTAAAGGATTTACTGAAAATGGTAAATTATTTATGTCAGTAACAATTAAGAATGGAAAACTGCATCTATACAGAGCAGCTAGTGCTAACAGGACCATTTCTCTGCATCAACTCGTACCTGGAGCTCATCAGTATGCTTGCGTAAGCTTTTTGCAGAGTCGTGCTGAGCATCTGCTCTTAGCAAACTGTTGGTGCTTTCTATCCAATCTTTCACATTCTTCAAGTGCTCCTCATATTCTTCCATCTTGTTGGTAGCCTAGGAAATGACAGAATTTTACAGAAAGTCACAAGTGAATTGCTGTTCACTGTATAGGATAAATACATCTGTGGACAAGATTAAAAGAAACCAGGATGCATTTGCATCATGGTCAGTTAAATTAGCATGGTGAAAGAAAAACCATTTCTCTGAAATGGTTTCATGATTTCAGGCTATCCCCTCTCATCAAAGGTAATTTTGGTGCTTGCATGCTTACATTTCATGGGAGCATTGTTGCAATTTCTATGGCAATGGTACTTTAATAGACAGCCCATTAGCAGAGTCTGAGAGAACCATCTCGACACCCACCCAGGGGCAAGAATTCCCCACACAAACCCCTCAGCCATGGTTTGAGCCAGTCCTTTGGGGTAGCCATTCCAGAAACCCCAGCTACAATAAGCCTTACCAAGCAGGCTTGTGACTCTACCCATTTGACAGCCTCTGAGGATGTTTCATGCAAAGCCTTCTCTCTTTTTTTACAAGATGGGGTATTTTAAGAACAGTTCCATTTGGACCCACCTTGTTGAGAATGGCAGTTCTACGCTCAGCACGCTGTGAGACCTGCTGGTACTGCTGCAGGGGGGCCACCAGGATATCCATCAACTCCTGAGCATGGCAGGAATTCTGCTCCACTATATCCTGAACTTCTGCATCCAGCTCGTTGAGTTTGTAATGCCAAAGGTCCAGCATATCCCAAATTTGCTGCATGTGGAGAGAAGGGAAATGAAATATGTGGTCAAAGATAACAACAGCATTATTTGTTCTTCATGTGGGACATGAGGAATTGCAAAGGTTTCAGAACTGATATGATGAGAACAGAACACTTTGCATCTACTGGTGTGATTCACAGTTGAAAAAAGCATAGATTTTCCTGTGAGAAAGAATTGATAAATATTCACCAGCTAAATGCTTGCCTGTACTTCTCCTTTTACAGACATAAAATGAATGGAAGACCACTTTATGCTAAACAGGGCTCTGTAGAAATGACCAAAAATCTTTTAACACCCACAGATTTTTTTTTTGGCAAAATTACCTTCTGAACTTCTTTGGCTTTTGCAATGTTTTCACTCTTCTGTTGCAACATCTTTTCAATAGCTTGAAGGCCATTGTTAATAGTTTCTGCTTTTCTTTTCAGCACATACTGAGGAGAGTTCTGCAAGATTTCAGAGCTAACCTGCCAGAGCAAAGAGAAAACAATAGGGAAGATTACAAAGATCTGCTTGTTTCTGTGCACCACTTTACCAAAAATATTCAAATTCTTCTTATGTTTCTCTTGACAAGTCACTTCAAAACACTGGAATGTAACTACATTTGAAGGGAGAAGCATTAATGTGAGCAGGTTCAACATCTACATGTTGTTCACTAATTTGCTCTCATTAAAGCATGCCTGGCTCAGAAAGGCAATCCCTGAGGAAACAAGCCCTGAGGCCCTGCAGCTCCCTGGGTGCTTTGCTTCACCCTGCTCTCACCTCTAACAGAGGCTGCTCATGCTGCACGGTGGGAAGGGTCACATTTCGATTTATGCTGCAAGAAACCCAGAATGACACCTTTATGTCTCAGCTGCCAGCTGTGACTTCCATGTAACAAACAAGGGAATATCAAAGTGCCTCAATGCACAGCAAATTTCTCAATATAAACTTGGAGATTTATCACTAAAATAAAAAGCTCCGAGGAACTTCATTTTACTCTGCAGGACTTCATGGAAGTGAAAAATTGGTGCACTGAAGGGCCTGATTTTCTGTGTAAAGAGAAAAACTCTCAAAGCTGAAGCTGAGTAATTGCCTGAGCACAGGACTGAGCAACACAGCATAAGCTACCAGGTTACTACAGACTAGATAAAGTGCAGAGCTGGAGAAAGCCCTTGATCTTGGCCAAAAGTGACTCCTTTCTTACAGCCCTGCTGGCTGCTAGGGTCAGCCAAGCACCAGGATATTGCTAATTTCTTTTTGTGCTGCAGCTCTAGGATTTAGGGGGCAAATGACCACTGAATAGTTTTATGCTGCCTAGATGCAAAAGATTTTTTATTTAGTAGTTATTTTAGTTTGAACTTCCTAGTACTGTAATACTTTATCCTTGTTGTGGGATGAGGAATTAAGATAATTTTTAGTTAATAAATTAATTATCTACTCATTTCAGGACCAGTTCTTTCACTCCAACAGGTAATGTGTGCTTTGGGGTAACCTTTTATCTTGGTAAAAGAAACAGTAAACAACAAAAAAACCCCAAAGCATAAATACTGTTTTGCTTTCCTTCTCTTCTCTCCTCCCAGTTGTTGGTTCTGAAAAGACTAGTCCCATTTTGAAACGGAAACTATAAAGTTAACCAACTTAAAACTCGTAAGCTTTAGTTAATATGCTGCTAAATATTTTATGTAAGATAAAATGAAGGAATAATTTGATAGACACTAAAAAGTAACTGGATTTCAAAACTGTTTTATTAAACTTTCAAATTTTATCAAATTAGCTGTGATTTAACCTTAAAATTAGCACTAAACATTATTATTTCTGAAATATGAGAACTGAAAAGGGGTTTTTTTAAAAATAACACAAATGAGTAAGTAACAATGATGGTAATTGTATCAGGCTAAAAATTTGACCCCAAACTGAGAGTATTACTCCATTTTCCCTTAATTTTGCTTTCAGCTAACTGCTTATATCCCTTGTAGATAGAAAATACTGGAAAAAAAACTGATGCAGTGGGATTTGGTTATTTAAATTCCCTGTCTGATTTTAAAGGAAGGCGACCATGTCCTCAAGGGTGGTAAAAAGAACCATGTTATGGTACCCTTCCATGTGTGAAACTTACATTAAAAAAAAAAAATCCTGTTTCAAAGTCCTTTCTTAACCCAGTTTTGAAAATATTTTCTCATTCAAGCTATGCAAACCTTCCAATCACCTTCGACTACTAGTTCCCAGTTTAAGAAGCAGAGTGGACAGAAGACTGCATTCATATCATATTAAAACTTTATTGCTAAAGGTTCTGCCATATCCATTTCTAATAGAAAATAAAAATGTTATATTTACACTGCTTACCATAAGATTATTCTAAAAAAGAGACCTAGGCATGAGGAATGATTTATACCTTGCAAATAGATAAATATGAAAACCACATCAACAGTTACCTTCTCTTCTAGGTCTTGCAATACTTTCTTGCAGTCCTCCAGCTGTGTTTCGATCTCTGCAGGGACTATTGTGTACATTTCAGAATACTTGATCCGAAGCTTCTCCATGATATCCTCCAGAGCTTGACTCTCTCTACCAATCACATTCTGAAGCTCCTATAAAATTAAGAATAACTTCAGCACTTTTACCCAGTTTTTACCGAGTGCATGTGTGTATATGCACATATACATATATATGTGTGTGTACACACAATAATGTGTTTTATATTTCCTACCATGATAATGGTTTGGAAAAGTTGTTTTTTGTGATATCAAACCTAATTTGATTACCTCTGCAAGCAGATAAACTCTAAGAAATACTGACTCATTTAATCAAATGATGCTTTTCAATCTGTAAGAATTAATTAAACCTGATACTGCTCCATGTCGGGGAAGTGACGCACTGATGTTCATTGACAGCTACTGCAAAGGGACCCTCTGAAGAGCTCCTGTGATTAAATGTTAACCTTTGTGCTCTCCCTTTTGCCAAAAGTGCATTTTTCCCTTTGAAAGACGTTTAATAGCCAACGTCCACCCCTTCATTATTATAAACAACACAAAGGCCACAAAAAGCAACAGGTTTCAGGCTGAAGTGTCTGCTTTCAGGCAATTACGCAGAGCAGCGCAGCAGGCTCCTCTCAAAACAGTAGTTTCCAGTTCTGCATGAAGAATGTAGGTTTTATGAGATAAAAGAAACTTGAACAACTGTCTACAGCCTGTGGCCTAGAAATAAAATCCATGCTAAGTCCTCCTGCAGAAAGAATGAAGAAATTCATTTGTTTGGAAGGTTTTCTAGAGTTTCAAGTTGGAAAGTTCTGTTTGCTGGCTTTATGGTTCCTTTCCCCGGTGCTCAGCTGTTTGAGAAACTCAACTCAAGTTATTGGGAAAAATAACCCAAAGCTCCTACCAGGCAATGAAAGACACTAAAATTAACTGCCTTTGCTTTTTCAATCAAGAGTAATGGTAATCCACTAATTCATAGTCTTCACTTGGGAATCTTTTCCTTCACACAAATGCAACACACAGAAATATGTAAGAGACTGAGATTGATTTATTTCCTGTCATCCCACAACAACTGGGTCTGATATTAAAAAAACAAACCCTCAAACCCATGAAACAGCTGTGTGCCTCATTCTCTCAGGGAGAAGGCTGCTATTGTCAAATGGTTCAGTTAAGATTGTGCCAATATTCATGGGAGTTCACAGATTCCCTGACCTGAACTGGAAAGAATCTGTTAAAACTCTCACCTCCAAAACAAAGCATGTCTCTGCAAACTGGTTTCTGTGTATTACTGCACGTTCACATTTCACAGATTATTTAACTGGAAAGCAGATGCCTGTCAAAACTGTCCCAGTTTTTTTCCTAAGGGACAAGATAATAACACCTCCCCTTTTCATCCATGTGGGTTAATTAAGACTTTGGCCACCCAGTTAAATCAGGTTTGTCATCTCAAAAGTGAAATAGGTATTTCCACTCAATAGGTGCAATGGAGTCCTGACTAATGCTATAGATTTTGTATGAACTAGATTTTCTTTGGAAGTAAGGGATGAAATTGCCCTGCAGATTTTGGCTCACTGGTGTTTGGACTATGTAAAATTAATGAAGTCTTCAATCCTTTCAGCTCAATCTTCTCAAAAGGAACAGGCCTGCTGTGACATAGTGCTAAAAAGAAATCATTTGATGGAATTGCTGCTAACATTTGCTTGTGCCATTGCTATCAGAAAAAGGAACAGTGTGTAAACTCACTTTTGGGTGAGTTTTAGGAGCTCAGAGCAGCAAAGTTTGGATGGGAGGGAAAAGAGCAGGCATAAAGCACCTGCAGTAGTAAGATTTCCTTCTGGATACAAAGAACTCAGTAAAAAAAGCAGACACAACTCTAAATTCTAATTCTAAATAATTTTAAATAGAAAACCAGACCTTTCAGACAAATCCAAGGTCTCACCACCATAATGCTAGCTCATGGGTTTTCAGAACTTCCTAGACATGCAATAACCATTTCTCTTTCATGCCAAACCCCTATCTGCCACCGTGGTCTTTGGCTTCTGTATTTTTCCTAGCCCTTTGCTGGGCTGGGGACACTCAACAAGTTTTTATACAAGACTCAGCAAAGAGAGCCCAAATCTGTACTACACTTTAGTAGACTAAAATAAATAAATTATGAAGTCCTATAGTTAAAAGATAATTGGATTAAATATAATTAAAACCAATTTTTTGATCGAGATTTAAAAATTAATATAAATGCAGTAAGAGTATTTTGAAATACATATAATTCAAATAATAAATACATAAACATATTCAGGAAGTCTTAGGAATAACAGCATTTCATAAAGTCAAAAAATGCAGAAATGTATAGACTGCTGGTGGACACTGTAGTCTTGATCAGAATTTGATTTTTAAAAATAATTTACCAGGTTAACCCCCAATGTGGGACACCAAATGCTCCCAGCAATGCATCTGAAGCTCTCCTGGGTAGGCATGCAGAGAGGAAAGCATGCAGGGTGTACACTAAGCAGCCCTTTCTAAATTGAATGCACAGCTGGCTGTGAATTTCTCTGCAGCCTGGAAACACTTCTGTGCCTGCTCACAGATCCCCACAGCAGAAAAGAAACAAACAAAGGCCATGGCAGGGCCAGTTGTATTCTGCTCAGACAGATTCACTGTCTTTAAGTCCATGTGCATAGACCTTGCCATTAATTTTATCTGGAGCAAGTTCAAGCACCAGCGTAAACCAGGAGATATTCTGAATGTCACAGTAACAGAGCTGTTACCAACCTCCAGCTGTTCTGCCTTTCCATCAGCATCCTGCAATAACACAGATGCAGCATTCTGTAATGCATTTGTCACAGCACTTATTTCTTCAGTGACCTTGTTCCTCTCTTGAATCTCAGCTTTCACAGAATCTTTGTGGTCTTGAGCCTTTTTGTACAACCTATGGAAGATTACCAGAAAGAATACATTGTTTTAGACTCTACACTAAGTAGGAGCAAAGAGCATGATTAGTACAGATATTATTCAGGTATTTATCCAGAACCACATTTGTCTGTAATTTAGTATTTTTTTTTCTGTAATTAAATCTATGAGTTTATGTCACTTATTATCTGTTTCTTTAAAGTGAGTCTTCAGATAGTGCTAAACAAATGACATCTGGTAGACCAGATAGCAGGCATATTTAAGCAGCAAACAGAGGTCAGAGTCTCAGAGTCTGAAGATGCTGGCAGAGCAGATGTTGTTCACAAAGATTCCCATGTCCAAAAGCAAACCCAGAGAAGGGTGAGTACAATCATCAGATTTGTAAAAAATACTTGGGGCGAATTTTAGACAGTGGCACTTAATAAGATAAAAGTTGCAAAAGGCACAAGGTCTGATTTTCCTAAAAGTGGAAAATCTTAAAATTCACCAGAGCTTGGAACCTCTAAAACTGACTATTGTTTCTTGATTCCTACTGCATTTGAACACAAATTACAGTCCACAAATGATATGGCCAGGCTCAGGTCTTCTCCCTAAATAATATCCCCCAATGCCCATACTGGAGACAGCAGATGGCTGACATGGAGCATTGGTCTGACCCACCAGACATTCATTGTCTTTTTAACTGCATTACTGCTTTTATATAGTCTTTGATATCCAGTAAAATCCTGTGTTTGTAAATAGTCCTATCTCATATCTTGAACAGAAAATTCACACCACTTACTTTTTACAGCGCTCTTGCATTGCCTTTATCTCACACAAGGCAGGAAGGGCAGCTTCTCCCTCAGCATTTTCAGGTGTATTCAGGATGTTTCTTATCCGATGAAGAAGCAAAAGTAAGAGGAGCTGTTGCTGGTTGATGTTTTCTTCAAATGAGTTCACAAAATCTAGTAACTCCACCAGTTCCTCTCTGGTGGCCTTTTCTTTCTCTTTAAGGCTTTCTGGTTGTTCTTCCTGGAGCTTATCGAGAATTATTGTTTCTCGTTCCAGCTAAGTAAATACCATGGCAAAGCATGAGATAAAGTGCTCTTTTATTCCAGCACCTTAAGTTACATTATTCATTTACTCACACAGGTGACTAAGTACTGGGAATTACACAGTCAGAACTTAAACCTCTGAAGTGTGACAAAACATCTGAGTTTGCTTTAACAAAGCTCATAACTCCACGCAGAGCTGTTCTGGGTTCTCAGGGTTGAATAAATATCCCCACCACTTCTGACTGTGGGTTCAACAAAGGGTGGGGATAACCGAGCAGCAGGTGGGAAATGGTGTCCTGCACTGATCTCAGCCCTTTATAGGCCATTTTACTCACAGCCCCATCTCCACCCCACAAACTTAGAGATGTTGAGCAACTCACCTCTTCACTGATGAATTTCCATTCCTGCTTTAGTTCTTCACAGGTAATTTCCAGTCCTTTGGCTGCCTCAAGCAAACCCAGCCAGTTTTCCCACAGAACTGCTACAATCCTGCCCAGGGCCCTGTCACTTCTTCTGCATAACCTCATCAGCTCTCCAGAGATCTGCCTGAGCTTCACAAGCTCCTCTTCAGCAGAGTCAATGTTGGAAACTAAAATCTTAGAGGGAAAAAAACCACATAAATAAATAAAATGCTACAGTCATAAGTATTACTGAAGTATTCAGTAACATGATTAGGATCCTCTAGGAAAATGGCAATCGCTCCACTGAGCTGGTATAACAGGGCCATAATGAGAGAATTCTGTTGGCTGTGACTGTGGAGAAAGAAGGGGTAAATAAAATGTTTGATTTCTACAGCAGTAAGATATACTCATTTCACATGGTCTATTATACCTGGTCTTTTAACAAGTATATAAATATATTAATATATTCTGTGGTTTTATATATAAATATAGGATAAAGATTTTATCCTAAATTCATATATATGTATGTATAAATACAGAATAAAGAACTCCACTTCTTTCTACTATGATATCGCATGGTGTGCATAGCTCCATTAGTTTTGCATGAGCTTTTCATGCTCTTCAGAGCCTTTCTTACCTTGCTTTCTTCCAAATGCTCCAAAGCTTCTTTATAAGACATTGGAATCTTAGACAAAGACTGTCTAAGCATCTTTTCCAGTTTCTCAAGATTATCACACACTTTATCTTTGGTTTCTGTGTAGCTTTTGTGTTTTTCAAAATACCTGCATGAAACAATAAATGGAGCAATCAAAATTTGTTGTTGTGGTTCCTCTCTCCAACCATAATCCCCAATAGAAGAAAAGTTTTGAAAAGCTTTACGAAGTTGTAGTCCTGACTGTTCTGCAAGTTATTGTCGATTAGCATTTGTTAAACTCCTCAGGTTTGATACCTGAGGTACTGACCACTGGATCATGATCAAGCAGTTTAAAAATCCTTTACTCTCTCTCCCAAACTTTTTCTATACATGTATCTGAAGGCCCTCCAGAGACTTCTGTACCTGAAGGAAGGAAACTACAGCCTGTGCCTTGTTTGGACTTTGCTTTCTCAAGCCATCAGAACAGCCTGTGGAAGACATGAATTAGAGATCCTCTGAAAACTCTTCTCACCTTCACCAGCACTGAATTAGAGACTGTAGAAATGTGCTTTCTTCTGATTCTGGCATCCTATGACCCTCAAGCCCCATGTTTTGGAATGTACAACAAATGACTACACTGTAAATTAGCAGCAATATGGTTATTGTCTGGCAATTTTCCTTCCTTAACAATCACACCTGAGAACAACAGGAATGCTTACAGTTCTTTCTGCTGGAATTTCTGAATACCTGAATTTCTATCAGAGCAGAAACAACACTGGATTTATTTTCAGCCAACTTTCTCATAATAAGGAACAAGACCTGAGCTCTCTTAAACCTACCTCTGTTCATCAGCCTCCTTTCTTTGAACCTTCTTCCTTAATGCCACACTCTTATCCACCAGCTCTCTTACAGCATTTTCCAGACATACTTTGTCTTCTGGTTTCACTAGGTTTTTCAGGTTGGAGTGCAGGTTTTCTAAGTCAGCCTTCACAGAGTTGAACTCTTCCTCTTTCCACTGTGGAGTCTGACAGATCTCCTCTGAGCCACAGAGCTCTGCTGCAGCAGCCTGGGCTGGAGCTTCATAGTCCTCAAGGAACCTGGCAGCCCTCTGAAGAGCCTTGGTATAAAGCTCACCAGCCCTGCATGCCTCCTCCAGGGCACTCTGAAAGCATTAAAAAGACAAAGGAACAATAAAGAAAGGCTGCTGTGCTCCTCTGGATCACCAAATGGTCTCAGAATTTCATACTTGGCTGTCTTTGAGACCAGTGCTCCCAGAACTGGCCTGAGGAGGTGAGGGAGGGCACGTGGCAAACACATTTTGCTACCTATGTAGTCACAGAGCGGTGGTGTAACCCATGAACTGATTTCCCTCAGGACAAGAATTATGTTCACCCTTCCTGATCACATTGGTTTGACCTGTGCTTTAACCTTCTTGATCATTCCCAACTGTTAAAACTTCTCTTTATAGCAGAAACAAGGTGCTTGCATTTTTTCATCATTGTCACTATGGAAAATGCTGCCTATAATCACAGGATGACTGCACCCAGTCTCTCTTCAGCTGAACATTTCAACACAGCCTTTTCCTTCCTCCTCTTCACCATTCTTTTCTTGTGCTAATCCCCACTGATTGATTATAATCAAATTGAACACAGCCTTCTTTGTATCCTTGGTGTCTATCATGATTCCCATCCTATCCACCAATGCAGATATGATCAGGGGCCAATTCAGCCGTTAGAATAAATGAGGGTGTGAGTCATGAAAATAAAAACGCCACAGTCACAGACACCTAATCAATTATTGGGGAAAGGCACATGTCAATACTTCACTTTCCCTGAATATACTTACAACACGGGCAGCAATGTCTGCCTTCAGTTGTGCTTCCTGGCCTTGCAGTGTCTCTAACTTTGTTTCTATAGCAGCAGCAGGGGATTTTTCTTCTTGGTTTTCCCTCCCTTTTTCCATTATACATTTAAGAGCAGAAAACTTTGCTTCCATCATATTCTGAATTGCTTCCCATCGCAGCTTTTCATCCTGCATTGTATTTATGTCTATCACAAGTGGCTGCTGAAGTTCTAATTGAATATGCTTTATGATGTGGAATATATTTTCTACTTCATTCTGGCTACCTTCCTTGTTTACACTCTGGAGCCCAGAGACCAAGTTTTGAAGAAACTGATTCAATTCCTCAACGTTTTTCTCCAGGCTCTTTATTTCTTTCCTCTTAGATTCTTTAAATGATGTATCAAAGATCTCATTTTTGTTTATTTGATTTGCTGCCTCCTGGGTTAAGTACAAGATTTGTTGAACTGCCTGCAATAGAATCTGTGCAGATATGACATTCTCAGCAGGAGAAGAGCTGGAGCTATCATTCAGGATATTAGCTTCTTTTCTTATAGTGGATGTCACAGTCTGGATTTCATTTAGCAATACTTGAATCTTATCCCATTCCCTAACAATATTTTCCAAGTGTATTATCTTCCCTTTAATTTTATTTTTAATTTTAGAAAATTTAGTTTGCAATTCATCCAGCTGCAGTGAGTCCCATTTCAGACCTACGCATTCAAATATTTCCTTGTACTTCATTAGCTGTGACAAATTTGACTGAAAAGCTAACATTTTTTCTTTCAGTGCTCTGCATTTGTCCTTCACTCCCTGCTTGGCACCTACTAATTCATCATCTTTCAGGTTCATTTCACCATCCTGTAGATCATTAAGATCCTCCTGCAATGAAGCTATTCCTTCAGCAAACTCTCTGGAGACAGCAGTCTTTTTTTCTATTTCATGAAGTTTACTTTGAATTTGCCTCTGTGTCTTCCTTGCTCTATTCCTCAGACTTCTTAACTGATCAATCAAGAATAGTTGTTCAGAGAGGCTCAGCTGCCCAGCTGTGACCTGACTCTCTTTACAGTGGGATGAGATAAGCCCTTCTATTTCCTTTATGTCCTTTAGCATCTCCCTTAGAATGGCTTGTTGGCTGGCCAGCTCTGAGCATGCGCTGGTTTGGGCTGGGTCAGGCCTGGCCATCAGCTCGGCTTTGCGAAGCTGAGAGTGAACTTTGTCTATTTCTGCAGTGAGTCTTTGCCTCTCCTCCAGCTGGAGCTCCAAGTGCTGCAGTCTTTGAGCAGATTTTAAAACAAGAGCCTTGTATGAGTTCTTCAATGTCTTTAAAAGGAAGGTCATATCAGAGACCTCCTCTGGCTCCAAGCTGGGAAGGATGTGCTGGAGCCCATAATCCAGGGATACAATCACAGGTTCTCTGTTCAGGACTTCTGTGTTCATTAGCTGACAATTTCTGATCTGTGATTTGACATCACTGGGGAAAAGTGCTGCTTTCTGATCAAGGTGGGACAGTGAATCTCTGACCCATGAAATATTTTCTTTCAGCCTCTTCATCATTTCATGTTTCATAAGAGCAGGACCAGAGCTCTGAATATCCTCTTGAGGAGTTTGTTGTGCTGATAATGCTTCCAATTTGCTCTGCAAATCATGTATAGAGTTCTCCAAAGCCACCTTCTCTTGATCACTCCAAATTCTTTTCATCTGCAGCTCAATCCTTCTTTTCAATAAAGAAAGACCATGTTTAATATCCTGTAGCTCTGTGGTCCAAATTAGAGGGTCTTTGGCTTTTCCTGCAGCTGAGGAATGTAACTCTGCTTGCAAATACTGTTCTTGTATCAGCCTCTGAATATCCCGTGCTTTATTCATAAGCAGGTTAAATTCATCGATTTCTGCCACAACCTGATCATGTTTCTTTTGCACTGCTTGTTCCATGTGCTGCCACCAGTGCTCCAGTTGCCTCATTTGGCTTTCAGTCAACACTTTATCCATGCATGTCAAATGTTGAGATAAAACTTCTTGTTGACTTTGCAACTGGTTTAAGACATCTCTTTCTTTTCGTAAGGACTCTATGCATGCCTTAATTTTCTCCAGCAGAACTGTGTTGTTCATAGGACCCCTGCCAAAAATGAGTAGTGTTTAAAAATAACGAATTCTCCTTATACAAAGATGTTTTTAAAAACAAATTTCATTGTTTAGAGTACAATTCACTAACTTTATTCACTTAATCACACGTATCTGTCAACATTCTCTTAGGAATTCCATAACCACCCTTGCAGTATCATTATTTCTTACTTATCTGTAGAGCATTCACTATTCATAGATATCTATGCAAAAAAGATATGTTCTACTGTATATTCCCTAAAATTGCAGTATATACTAATATAGAATGGAGCCCTTGTTTTAAAAATCACCAACAGTGTTATGTCATCTCTAAGTGAATTAATGACATTTTATAGTAATTTCTGGTTCACAACGAAAATAAAACTCAGTTATAAAAAAAAAAAATTCAGAGATTTCCATTCATGCAAGATTAATATGGCAGAGCTTATCTACTCACCTTTTATTTCCTGGAGTAATTTGAAATGCCCATCTAAAATACATTTAGCAGATAGAATTTTATTCCAATTTTTTAATCTCTTTGCTGTAAATTAACAATTTCATAAATTTGAAATGTTTTCAAATTATTTTGATATATTACCACGACCAACTAGTCCTATGTTTTGAAGACTAATTCACAAAACATAGTAAATATTTTTTGTGCATTGGTTACCTCTGAATTGGTAATTGCCATGGACTTACTTATTGCCATGGAATTCTTCCTATGAAGGAAGGTTAGTTCTTCAGAATAAAGAGACATTTCATTCAGAAAAAAATTAGAATGAGTCCTTAAAGAAAAATGAGTATTTCACAACTGCCACATTTTTTAAAAAATATTTTAAGATGGATTTTTTAATAGGTTTTTGGCCCAGCAATTATTTCTTTGTTTTGCCTGAAGAATAAAGAGAGTAGATGTTGCTCAAGGATAGCAGAGAGCCACCAGAAATTCTTCTGCTTAACTCTGTCCACAAACTTACAAACTTTTACGACTTCTCTTGAAGTGGATGTAGCTCCATATTCTTGTCTGAGCATCACTGAAGCACGGCATGGAATTCAGTGTAGGGCCATGTTTGTTCTGCAACCTCTTAACCAAACCCCTCCACTGTACTTACATTTTTATGTTATCTTTTTCTGTTGACAAATTTTTCATTGAGGATTGTGCAGCAGAAAGGTTTTTCTGGTATTCATTAATTAAACAACACTGTTGTTGCTTCACTGCCTTAACAGCTTCTAGTTCTTGGAGCAGCCTGTCCCAGCAGGGCACTGCAGGTTCCGTGGTTTGCAGCTCTGCTCTGTTTGATCCTGTTCCATTGGGAATTGCTTCTTCACTATGGCACAAAGACTTTGCTTTCCATGTTTCCAGCTCAGTTTTTAAATTCTACAATCAAGCCCACCACAGAGAGAGAGGGGATTAAAGGATGATCTTAAAGACTCTCAGCTTTCAACACTAAATACGGCTAGATACTGATTCGCCTACAAACATATTCCTGCTCATCCACAAGCAAAGGAGCACCTCATGGAAGCACACATGCAATTCTAGGTGTATCTATTACTGCACTCTGGAAGAGCAGTACAAACTATGGGATTTATATGGGCATGCATCAAGACACAGTGTTTGCAGACAAACTGACTAATCGTGCAGTCAAACCTCAGATAAGGCTATGGGCAACAATTTTGGTTTGCCCAAGTGTATCACTACATTAACAACGAGGAATGGCTTTGCAGTTTCCATACCTCCAGCTCTTTTAGTTGCTCATTTATAAGCACCATATCCAGTTCAGCCACTTCATTTTTCAGCTCATTGACCTTTTGTTCCTCTTCAAAATATTCAGTGTTTACTTCCAGTCCAGGAAATAGTTCCTTCTGGACAACCACTTCTGCACCTGTGTCCTACAACACAAAACAAGACTCTTATTTCCGAAGGCTCTAAACCAGTAAGTTTTCTGACTGCAGCACTTTGCTTCACATATTTAACCCACGCCTAAATCCTGCTGTGGTTTCCCCCACAGCCTCTGTGGATCAACCAGGACCCTGGAACGGGAAGCTCCATCAGTGTCCCCCACCCCTGCAGTCACCCTGGCCTGTCAGCACTACTCAGATAGCTTTGAAATCTCTGCCCATCATTTTAAGTGAAACTCTGACATTCTCACCTTCAAATAACATCCTCCCTGCACCCACCTCTGCTACTGATAAATTCACAGGTCTCTCGTGTCTTCTCCCTCTCTTCCTTACATATTTATGGAACTTTATCCTCTCCTCACACCCACATTCCTTCTGCTCATCAACCCCACCTGCCCTGACAGTCTCGCTGTGTCCTTCACCAGGACACCTCTTCAGCCCTTCTTCACAGGGCAGCTCATGCATGAAGCAGCTTGGCTGTGACACAAAGCCACAGCTGCCACTGTCACAAGTGCTATCCAAAATCTGGGGTAAGATGAGAGCAGCAGGGAGTCACGTCTCAGAGTGGGGAGTAAGTGATTAGGAGGCTCCAGAGCCAGCCTCTGAGTCCCATGGCAGAAGGACAAGTCACTTGGGCTGGGACCAGGTTTAACATCACCTTCAGCTAGTGCAGACAGCACCATAAATGAAATGTCACAGGCTAGGTGGATCACATGATGACACCTTAAAAATCTTCCTGCATTTCCCTTCTCCCAGTACCTGTCTGTATCTGGTGATGTGTTCCATGTATAAACTTTATATGAGTGAATGCATACAAATACACAGATATTACTGCAGTGTGAGCTCCTCCATGGTACTAACATCTAAAATAAACAACAGTACAAAAATTCTTGTTTGATAAACTTCATGTATTGCCACTTTAGATACTGTTTTACCAGAAGCAGCCAGCTATCCCTGCAGCCATGTATCCCTTGTAAGCTGTCGCTGTCATCTGTCCCTTTGTGGGTCATGAGCTATGCAAAATATACCTGCTTTCAAGTGTGGGAAACATACAGCACATAGTACACATTTTCAGGAAGAACAATTCTATTTATTTGAACTCTTGGTTATTTTCAGTCAAAACTGAAGAGGCCACTCATGAAGTAGTCAGTCGGAGAACTTTTCAATTTCTCTGTGTACATATCCATAACAGTTGTATCAATTCAGACATAAGATTTAATCTCAAGAGACTTTGGAGTGCCATAGAACTGAAGTAAGCATTGAAACTCAGCTAAGCTATCACACAGAAAGGAGGAAATCCACTTTACCAGATTGAAATATCAACACATCAAAAGACACAGACAAGTGTCCTGACTTTAAGAAAAACCTTGCTGTGTACTTGTTTTGATTGTTTGTGTGAAGTTCTCATTGCTCACTGTGGCACTGCCTCCATGGATACATCCAGAGGAGGCTGCACCTCAAATTCTGAGTCCAATTTTGGGCCCCTCACTACATGAAAGACCTTGAGGTGCTGGAGCATGTCCAGAGAAGGGCAACGGAGCTGGGGAAGGGTCTGGAGCACAAGTCTGGGGTTGTTTAGCCTGGAGGAAAGAAGGCTCAGAGGAGACCTTATCACTCTTTACAACTCCCTGACAGGAAGGTGCAGCCAGGTGGGGTTGGTCTCTTTTCCCAGGTAACAAGTGACAGGAGAGGAGGAAAAGGCCTCAAGCTGTGCCAGTGGAGGTTTGGATTGGATATCAGGAAAGATTCCTTCAGTGAAAGGGTGGTCAGGCACCGGAACAGGCTGCCCAGGGCAGTGATGGGTCACCATCCCTGGAGGGATTTAAAGGATGTGTAGATGTGGCACTTGGTGACATGGTTTAGTGGTGAACTTAGTAGTGCTGGGTTAATGGTTGGACTCGATGGTCTTAGAAGTCTTTTTCTACCTAAACAACTCTATGATGATTACATTGTTCCTTAAATGCTTTCAACAGTACCCAGTATGACCTCCATAATTTTTCGAAGAAGGCTACTCTAACAAGTCTGTAGTTTCCTGGATCTTCCCTCACACCCTTTTTGTAAATTGGAATAACACTGGCTTCCAGTCAGCAGGGACTTCTTCAAAATCCCAAGACCTCTGGGAGATTTTGTTGGGTTTCCAGTCAGAGCAGATGTGCAAGTCCCAGGTACGACCTGCCCATGGACAGGCCAGCTGTGGACCTGCCTACAGATTCACCTGGAAGATTAGATCCAGCCCTACCTTCAGTGTAAGAATGTGGTGTCCAAGAACATATCACTTCAAATGTAACTCCCTTACTCTTAAAGAAGAGTAAATTTAGTAATGTACCTTGTCATTAATTCAGCTTGAATCCCTTCTCCTTCTTCTACTTTATTTAATTTATTTTCTTACGCTGGATCACCTTTGGATTTCAGTTTTCTGATCTGCCCTCCTTATGGTGGCAAAACTATCACAACTAACTGTAGTAACATGGAGAGAAGTCTGTACTGATTAACAGTTTAAAGAGAGACTCTAAATATCATAAAGACTGATTATGATGGCTGTAAAAATTAGGGTGAACTCTTTTTTTGAACAGATCCACTGAAAATTATGATGTGGCAAGCACTTTGGATGAAGTTCAAAACTATCATGGACATAAATAAGAACTATACTCAATGGTCTTGATTTTGATGTGAGTAACTGTCTCTTCTTTTAAAACAACTTCACCTGAGGCCCATGGGGAAACAAAAATCGAACAACTGGCAAATTTCACTTGAAATAACAGACTGTGGGTTACCTCATGTGCAGGAACTGGGGGATTAGATCCCAGACCATCTTTCTCATCTGCTGCAGATTCCAGGACTTGACCTTCCTGGCACAACTTCTGTTGAACCTGCCCCCCATCTTCTCTATATGACTGATTCTCGACATCACTAGGTTTCTCCTTTTGGTGTAAGAAAAACAAAAGAAACCAATAATCAAAAAGCTCTAATGAAACCTACTGAGTAGTAATTACAGTGCTTGAGATGAGAAAGTTATGAAGCCCATAATTATAGGTAGATGAGGAAAACCATAATTACATCTCATAATTTACTGTGGGCAAGGTTATGGCAAAGGAAACCAATTACAAGAAGCAGTGCTGTAATTTTGTCATAAACTTTAGAATAAATTACAAGTGTTCTGACCTACACTGTTCATATTTCATTATTCTAAGCAGGGACCTTGAATTGTGTGCTCCTGGACACAGTCTTGAATGTATTTATTAAAAGGCTTAGCTTTTTCCTGAGGACTTGTACTTGCAGACAGAGAGTGTCTGTTTAGACACCCAGGCAGGACAGTCCTGAGAGTAACCTGGAGATTTGCTGGATGTAGGTTTCAGTATCTCACAGAGTTTGCTAAAACTGAAATTCTGAGAAGAGTCTGGTTCTATAACACCTCCCCTCTTCAGGGAGGGGATGACAGCAATGAGACCCCTGTCAGCCTTTTCATATCCAGCAGGAACTTGGCCTCTTCCCACTCATTATGGCTCCAGCTCCTGAACACTGCTCTGGTGTCAAAATTCCCCTTGTACCAGGGTGCACCACACAGGGCACAGCATTTCAAATGCAGCCTCATTCACATGCAAGTAAATATGTAAATAAGAAATCTATATAAATGCAAGCAAGTGAAGCACAACAACAGTATTCAGGCAAAACAGTCAGGAGATTTCACAATACATCCAGGAGACTTGGAATGCAATATCCCTTTGAGTGAGAGATCCTCAGCAAACCACTAAAGATAAAACCTCCCTCTATACTAATTTTAAATGTACAGGATAGAATTAAGTGAGTTACCACATACTAAGTATCACATCAGACAAAATTAGCTCAACTTCATAAACTTGAGGCTTTTCTTAATAATTTCTTAGTAGTATCATCCCCACTGCAACTAAACTGCATACATCTACCTTCAAATTCAACCCCTCCAGTGTAATCTCATGTCCAGTTACCTGTGCTGCATGGGCTTTTCTCCTAGATTCATCACCTTCAATACCAACACCATCCTGATGTCTTTCCAGTTCTGCTTCACCATCCAGAAGTGCACTGTCCAGAACATCCTCTTGGACCCTGTCATGTCTGTCCATATCTGGGCTCTCCTTATCAGCCTCCTCCTGATTTCAAAAATTCAAAATGTTTACTGTCAGTAAAAGTCATAGTACAACATTTAAGTTTGCTAAGAGACTTCCACTCCACAATCTGTCTACTCTCTCTTAAATTTAGCTTAATGAATGAGGGAAAAGGCTGAGGTAGCCCAAACCCAGAGAGGTGGAAACCCCTGGTCAGATCAGTTTGCCATTTGGGGACCTGAACCACTCTGAAACAGTTTCAGGACAAAGCAAACAGAGTAACTGCTCACATGATTTTTAACATCATTATAAAAGTTTCTGATTAGACACATTTGGTAACTATTGATCTTGCCCATCTCCAGAAATCCCAGTATGGACAGTTTCCACTCTGGTATTTTGATGGTCATCTCTCCCAGATGCTCTTATTACTCCATGGTCAGGTCAATGAGGGAGTGCTCCAAATCACTCCCTCAAGCTTAGCACACATTTACATTTTTACAAGTAATTTACAGTGTCAATGTCCTGAGGTTCCATAAGGATCAGCAGTTCCAGGTTAGTGACCTCCCATTACCTACAGTGATAAAACCTGTTGAATTCCCATCCCTGGAAGTTTGCAAGGCCAGGCTGGATGGGGCTCTGAGCAACCTGGCCTAGTGGAAGGTGTCCCTGCCCATGCAGGGGGCTGGAACTAGATGAACTTTAACATCCTTTCCAACCCAAACCATCTTGTGATTCTGTGATTTTATGAAAACACAGGTATGTGGTGGATTTTGCATCATGGACAAAGTGGGTCCAAGCCCTGGGAGTTTGCAGAGACCATCACTTTGATCTCTTGCACTCTTCCCACGAGCAAGGCTGAAGGGATGATTTGGAGAAAACATCATTTATCACTCATTTCATCAGATAAGGAAAACATGCCTCCGTAAGACAACAAATTTTAAAGAATTCCATATGGATTTCTAATGAACACACACACATACATATATATACACTGACATATATTAAAACACATTTCTCAGGTACCTGAACAGCCTGCCCCAATTTCTCCTTGCTGTGATGGATGTCCTGTAATGGGCTGTCTGACAATACACTGCTTTCCTCCAAAACTGGAGCATTCTGCTTCTCTTCCTCAGGCACATTTCCATTTACATCTTGATCCTAAGAGAAATGATAGAAAAGAAGATCTGCTTGTGTTGCCATAAATATTGTATTTTAATATCGAATCTCTGAACGGTAAAAATTACTCTCTCTGAAAACAAAGAGGACAAATACTGTGCTGCAGTTCTAAACAAGTCTCGCTGGTTTAAGAGAAGCTCTGAAAGCTCTTTAGCAGAGGTGTAGCTGCAATTTCCTCATCTCTACACCTTCTCCCTGTATCCTGACCAAGGATACCTGCTCTAATTAGTGGTAAGAGAAAGTTACATGCATTTGAATAGAATTGTGTTTAAATAGAAAACTGCTGCTTTGAATACATTATTGGCTTGTTACAGACTTGTTATAACAAGTTAAGGTTGAGTTCTTTCCATTTCTTTGATTTACACACTTGTATTTACAGGACGTCTAACTTCAGTGACATTAAGGATGTGATACACAGAAGACATCTGAGATGTCTCTTTAGCCACCTTTCCATTGTTGTTACTGTCAACAAATAAACTCACATCATGCATCTCCAGAGGCTCCTTCAGCTCCTCTGCTGTGGGGGTCTCCTCTGCAGAGATTTGAGTATCAGAAGTGATCTGTGCCTCTCTCTTCAGCATTGTATCTGCCTTATCTTCCTTTTGTATTTCATTACCAAACTCATCTTTTAACTCAAGGGGTTCATTGAAAATGTTTTCCTTCTTTTGCTTGACATTTTCAAGTCTTTCTTCCAGACTTTTGTGTTCACTCTGAAGTGTTTCAATCTCATCCTTAATAAACTCCTGTTCTGGTGAAGAAGTGTTTTGTTTAACAGTTTCTGCTAAAACCAAACTTTTCTTTACAGTGTCTTCACATCGACTAAGAGGTCCCTGTTGTTCCTTTAAACACAAAGAAAACATTTTATTTGAAAAGTATCTTCACGCAGTGGACCTAATGTTAAGGTCTAAAGTCAATCCCTAAAATCGTAAACACTTGTTGTGAACAACAAACTGTGTTGACAGGTACATGCAGACCTATTTGCTGCAAAAAGTCAAATACTAAACCATATTTAGTAAATACTAAATTTTGTCAGCCATTTTTATGCACAGAGAACACCTGAAGCTAAAAGCATTACAGTGATAAAATAATCCCATAGCACACTGGGTGGTACACAATGATCCTGCCAAGTTCTGAACAGACTATTCCCTCTGCCTTCTCTCCTATTCCTTTTTCCTTCCCACAGGTATAGCAGGTTCTGAAGGATAGGGAATTGCAGTGATCCATATCTCAGCTATGGATTCAGCTTACAGTAGCTCTCTACGCTCACAGCTACAAGACTGATCTCCATTCTGCCAAAGAGCAAAAGAATGTCTACTTATGCAAGAAGGACACTTCTTAGAACTGAACTTGGCTCACTGACATTTTCCTAAGCTTTCCACACTGGCTAATTTATAGACACTTACTAACACCAAATTTAGAGATCTCATCATGCCCGGAGAGGAAAAAAAGTCCCCACCAACCATACTGAAGAATCCTGTGTGCCTGAGCTAGGACAACTCCCCCTGAACCTTAACTTCAGTCAACAGTAAAGGTCCCCTCAGTTTATTAAGAGTGGTTTTAGTCCTACAACTACCTTGATAAAAGGAACATCACATACTTTTTATTTTAGAAGGGTTTCATAGCTTTTCAGTTTGACACCATAAGCAGTTCTCTTTTACAAATGTGATGGTCTCCATGATGCAGGAACTGCAACATACCTGTGATTTCAACTGGTTTTGCTCAGCTGATGATTGTTCCATTGCTGGACCATCACACTCAGCAAGCTTCTCAGAGACAGTTTTCAGCTCAGTGCTCAGGCCTGTTACCATATCCTGAACCTGCTGGTGCTCTTGAACAGGGCTTTCCAATGTCTGCATCATGGTCTAGAAACAGAGGAGTTTCTAGGATTAGTCCACCACCATCTCAAACAAACATAATCATCCACAGACTGTTACAGCTTTTGCAGGACCTCACCAGCACAAGAATCTTGCTTGTTTCCCATAAAATATCTGGCTAACCACAGGTAAACCACAAAACCATCTTGCTTTCTCCCCAGCACATCATGGACTCCATCATGAACAAAATTTTTATTAATAGCAGGAAGTAAAAGGGTTGGCATTTCATATGAATGTGCTTCTAAAAAGGGTGTTTTCTCTTAAAATAGATGAAACATTAGAGGCAGATTGCCACACAAGGGTACAAATCTAATTTGCACTACACTGAGTGAAATCAAGAACAAGCAAGATACTGGAGAATAATCTTTCAGATGTTTTCCACATTCATCCTTCCAAAAGGAAGAAAACCTGCTGTGGCTTAAAGAGTGAAAGAACAAATGCTTCACATTATAGCTATTCAAATCTGTTTATACAGGTACAAAATGTTCTTCACACCTACTTTGGTCTCATTTGTTTCAGTATTTATCCCTCAGAGAAAGAGGGAGAAATTCCCTGCTGTTTTTCAGAGGAACTTCTTCCACTCCCAGCTTTCCCCATGAACTTCCCAGCTGAATGACACCACAGCTGAACAGTGAGAACTGCAGCCGACAGGAAAGGAAAGAGAGTGAGGTCCCAACCTGGAGCTGGCTGAGAAGATTTTCATGTTGGTGCTTTAATTGTGACCATTCTGCCTCTGTGAAGCAGGGATCGACAGTGTGGCCCTGTAGATGCTCTTTCTGGCTTTTCAATTTGCTAAATCGGGAAGTTAAGTCTTCTGTTTTCTGCAGGAGGTCAGCATAGTTCGCCAGCTGAGCTTGCTTCTCCTCCAAACCAGGCTGAAGGGCAAAAATCTCCTGTTGCTGTTTCTCCAGTTCCATTAGAGCCTGTCTCAGATCTTCTTTGCTTTGCTCATACTGCTCCCTGTTGCACTGAAGTTGCTCTTGAGGGCTAAGGAAAAAAAATGCTGTGTTCAATAGTATTAAAAAAACAAATGTATTGATTACCTAGAAAATGTCAAAGCGTGAACAAGTCAACCATTAGAACAAACTTGAGTGTACTGAATACTTTTTTCTCCAGATTTTAAGTTAGTGATCAGACTGGAATTTTCCAGGTGATGAAAAACACTGAAGTTATTGCAGATGAACTGGATTTAAATGCAGGACAAATGACCAACCCTCTTAAACCTTAACCTATAAACCCACAATTTCTAGCATCTGAGATGTGATGCTCATGCTCTGTATTTTTCTGCTTTTCATTGCAGCAGGAATTCTGTTTAAAAAACAATATGGTTATGAATCTGCTTTCCTTGACTTCCCATGACAGCCTCCTGAAAGGGAATGTTCTGTAGAAGATACACATCACATTTAGTTGCGTGGGGGAGTGTTTAGAGATACAGACAACAAAACCAGCATATGCTATGTTAGTACAATCCAGTGATTACTTTCCTGACCTTTACATTGGATTTCTCTTTGTGTGCTCTATAAGCATGCATGCTGATCTGCTGCAGGTGAACAGGTTGCATTTGTCCACAGGAAGTATGCAATGAGACAGAAGTAACATTTGCACGTTCACACTTAGTGATGGAGCTCAGATATCTTCCAGATGGAACTTAAATGCCAACATTTGAAAATACGATCCCACACAAACAAATCCAAATAAATAGTCTGGATATAATTCTGCAAAGTACAGCAGGATAATCATGGACAAAAGCAAAGCTTCACTGTTTTGGGTTCTGCCCCTCAAGATCCATGTTTTTTGGCAAATAAAGCACGGCTTCACACACGTGAAGTGCTCTTGCGTCAAGTTCCCTGTTCCAGCTTCTCACTGCTGCTGTTCCTGTGGTGCATCTGCTGTCCACGAGTCTGATCCTGCAAGGTCCTGAGCATCTCTTCAGACATGCAGAGCACCTCTTCTGTCTCCAACTCACTGTGAAGAGGATGCTCTGCATTCTGCTGTGCTGGATCCACCACAGCCAACGCTCCGATCTCCTGAGCACCTCTTGTGCTGTTTGTACTGAGAGCTCAATAACAACAGAAGGCAACAGAAGTTTCTCTGGATAGTCATGACCACACCAGAAAGTATCTCTGGCTATTCCCCACCTGACCATTCAGGCCAAACTGTGACCTGCCCCTCCACAACTCTGCAGAAATACAACTATTCTGTAAGTATCTCCTTCTGCTCCAAAAGAACAGAAATTAAATGGAACTGGTGCAGGAAGAAGAGAAAAAAGTCAATATAGCAGTATGTGATCTCCACTGCCTCTTGGCAAATTCCACATTACCTGCTATATTCAGTGGCCAGCTGACAGATGTTTTCCCACTTTTTCTGGAGCTCAGAAATAGTCTGCTGAACCTCTGGCTTCTTATTTTTCTCATTTCTCAATATAGTTTCTCCTAGAGCAACCATGCTCTGTATTTTGGCCTCTCCTTCATCTCTGAGAGTTGTGATTTCCTGTATTGAACAAGAAGCAGAAGCAGTGCATATACAACTATTTTTGGTTACAAAATAAAAGGTATTACCATTATTTTTTTCATACTTTTCACACTGCTGTTCAAGACAACACAAGTCTTCTTCTAATATATTACATAACTGACACATAAACAGATCATCTAATTTTCAAAGTCTGGGATAGTTAAGCTGATTTATTAATTATTCTCTACTAACAAGACCCATATTGTGCTAACAAATAAAAGAAAATGCTCAAATGACAAAACTACAGGCCATGAGCAGTGAGTATCTTTCAGGAGGTTCTGACTCATCAAGCATTAGTTTGAGGTGGAAGGTGAAAAAGGAATATATTTAACACAATACCTTTATCTGATTAATCCTTTCATCTGATGGCAACTCGCTTTCTTGTGAGCTCATTTTATTAAGAGCCTCCTCGAGCTTTTTGATCCAGCAAGAAACATCCTGGGCAAGGTCTTCAAAATTTTGTCCTTCCACTGGAAGTCTCTCAGTATTCCCTGCCATTTCACTTACACGTGTTATCAGTGCATGGTACCTACTAATGAGATTACTGGCTTCTGAAAGGGTTTCATATTCTGTCAGCCCAGCCTCCCTCAAGGAATTTGCTAGCTGAGCCAGGGAGTCAAATGGTTTCCTGAAAATAAAAAAAAAATTAATCAACATCTATTTGTTGTAACAACATGGAACAATCTTGTTTAAAAGACAGTTCTTAGACAGGAACCAAAAAAAACCAATACCTCTGCATTAATAGTGCTTTATAGACATTTTCAAGTTCTGTATCATCTTTATTGATCTCTTTTACTTTCTCCTCCTGAGCAGAGAGCCATTCTTCCAAGGCCATGCTGCTTTCTTCAAGGCTAAGGGAGGTATAAATACAGACTCAGGTCAAAATAAGAGGCATTGCGTGGCTAAAACCTGCTGGCACCAGTGTTTTGCTGAAAAAGTAACATAAATACTGCATCTGATCAAGTAAAATTTTAAACACAAGCTTCAACCATCTTTGTTCATGTCACTCAAACTGTCCATAGTTTCCATACAGGTCTGTTACGAAATTGAAAAAAAACCCCACATGAAACATACAACGAAACACTTCACTAAAACACCATCTTTTATAAAAAGAAGGGTTGTTTGCCATTCCCTGTGGCTGTTTAACAGTGAATCATTTTATACCACTTGTGATTAAAATGTCAGACACAAGGTTAGTTCCCTACCTGCTGAGCTGCTGGAGAGAGGTACCAAGTTCCTTTTCCCATTTCTGACATTTGGAGATCAACCTTTGTAGTTCTGCCTCTTGATCTCTGACACGACTGTTGAGGTGGCTAATGCTTGCTTTGGGCAAGTAAGGCTTCACTTTATTCAATAAAGCTTTAACCTCTTGGATGTCTCTATCTCTGCCTTCAGATGTTAGGAAGTGCTGCAAAGGAGCACAAACACAAGATGCATTTGTCAAATTTGCTGTAGTGTAATAGATATTTATGTTACAGGAGCGTTTCGGCTCCTGTTATCTCTACCAGTGGGTTTTTTTCAGCAATTCCAGTTCCTGAAAAGGAATATAAGTTAATTCACAGTTTGCTGACTATTCCACATGTAAATGGAAAAGTTGCTGTTTGTAAAATCAGGAGAAAGTGGAGTTGATGTCTCGTTTTCTCTTCTCTACATTACTGGTATACACAGAAACAGGCAAGCAGCATCCAAATCTAGCACTGACATCACTCTATCTCCTGCTGCTGATTAACTGTGATTGCTTCTTGCAGATGTTGTGGCTTTTTCATCTGCTTTCTGTTCATTCTGTCACTTGGAGACAAAATCACTACAACAAATCAATTGCAAATTTTTCACATTTGAGTCCGTTGGGGGTCAGAATTTCATGATACTCACTACATATTTGACTTTCTGCAGCCTTGCACAGTGAAGTACTTGGTCAAGGTCCACTGACTTTCATTAACTACTGTCCTGTCTCTCAGTTGCCCAAGTTGTCTGAACCTGAACACTGACACTTCATTTCAATTTAGTTTTGTTGTCATTGCCCTTATTTTCCTAATGCTTTTAAGTTATATGAGATGTTCTTTCAGCCTCAAGTTATAAAACCACTGCAGTTGAATTCAGTCCCAAGAATAGTCTCATGGGTAAAAAGAGCAGCACTTCAAGAACAATCAGCTTTAGAAATTACAATGTTTTAATACTTTACCTTTAGCCTCTGTAGTCTTTCTTCCAGTATGGGTTTTGTTTCTGAGGGCTCAAAGCAGTCCTTCAGAGACAGCTGAGTGCTGCTGAACCAGTCATTAAAATTCTTGCACTGACCTGAAAAAAAAGGTACATTCCAATTTTTTTCATTAATTGCATTCTGTAAAAGAAAATCCTATTTAACATGAAGATTTCAGACAATTTACAATTATATTTATCAGTGCTACTGTCAAAGGTTGCTTTTTACTACAGAACATGTGACTGAAAATGCTGCAGCTCTTATTTTGTTTTACCCAACATTAGCTGACAATCAACACACCTGTTCTCTAGGGACAGACAGTCTGTTATACAGAGCAGTTTGGGTAAACAAGACCTGGAATAGCCTAGTGGAAACTTTTCTCATTTTCACACATATTAATACTATTTAAAAAACATTTGAAGACATGAGACTACCTTTGGGCTGAATTTCCAACCTGCATAATCCTGTGTCTTGCTTAAAGAGAAGAGGAGCAACATTATTTATTCTTATAACTAACTATAAATAAAAAATAACTGGAAAAAATTAAAGCATTGGATTTCTGTATTTTTAAATTAAATACTCTGACATTTGTTCCTGAATTATGTTTTACAGATCTTTTATCTATTTTTTTAAACACAAAAATAAGAAACAAAATACTTTGATTCAGACTGAGTGGTTTGTTGGGATCAAAACCCATTTTTCTGCAAATCTTTATCTTGTTCAGAACCCTGAGGCAGTTTGGAATATCAAAGCAGTTTCAGACACCTAACCAATTAATTGCATAACCTTCAAGTCATTGTGATGGTCAATGCAAACCTGTAAAGGTAAATACTTGTGAAATGTGTTTACTTACGATTCAAAACACCAATAAAGTGATCTTGAAGCACATGTTTCTTGTTATTAAATAAATCAGTGACACATTTAAGCTGCTTATTTAATTCGTCCACATCAGGACAATCTGTCTCTTCCTGGAGTAATGCCACAAGGTGTTCCTGTTGCAGAATTTTCTGGTGTATCTCCTAATGTGAAAAAAAAAATAAAACAGGAAAAGTTTTAAAGAGGAAGTTTTGAAGGGCAAGCAGAAGTCCACTGTACAGAGCTGCTTTAGTACAAACTTAAGACTTTTACAAAAGGGTTTAGCCCTGCCTATGTGTCAAAATAATTTCTCAAATTATATTGGCATTAACAGGGCCATCAGTAGGTAGGTATAAGCAGTAAAGTCTCCTTGAGCAGTGTGCATACACCTGTATGCATACATAACCACAGAGAATAGATATGTGAATAGTGCCACTGTATGTTCCATGCATGTAATACTTACAGGCTACAATGCCTTAGCTGCCATAGGCATTATTCCACCCCTTAAATTCCTTATTCTGTGTGTCAAGACCCCATGGGCTGAAAGGTAACTTAAGAGGGAGCTAGAGAATTAATTAAAAGCTCTATCTTTCCTCCAGTGGCTGTGATTTCATTGCCCCGAACATTAGTGGTCTGACACCCACAATGTGCATAATCCACTCACTGCTCCACAGGAGGTTTAAATCTTGCCAGCCTAAGCCTCCAAGCTTGAGTTTCAGCAAGTATTTGGCTGAAATTGTCTGCTGGGAGCTCCTTTACAGTCAGGCTCAGGTGGCACAAAGGCATTCTCTGTATATTACCCAGTCTTGGAAAATACACAACCCAAACACCCACTACTGCTTGAACATATCCTGGGTGGCAATATTGCTGTCGTGCCTAGGATTAACCATTTCCAACAGCTGCAAGGGTTAACTAAATATATCTGATAATTCCAGTAAAAAGAGGCTTTTATTCCATATTTCTGGCAGCTTAAGGAAATATTCAAGCCAGGCTCTTCACTTGAGTTATTCCAGCGGTTTACAATTCACACAGGATGAACACTTATGAACACTTGCCCAAGAGAGAAACTTTGCACAAATTTATAAAAGACACACAATTTGTAGCATGCTACCTCTAGTTTAGTAAAGATCTCTAAGGTGTCGGAAGGAGATAAAGCTTTGAGAAGAGATTCAGTCATTCCAATCTGTGTCTTGGCCAGATCAAGGTCTCCTTTCAGTTCTGCTGTATTCACGGTGAGTTCACTGGTCCCTTGCTTCGCTGACAAGAGCTCCTTTATTAGCTCCATTTTTTGCACAACAGATGATCTGATGACCTTAAAATTGGAAATAAACATACATCAATTATACTGGGTTGATTTCCTAGAATATTACAAAAATCCATGATAGACATAAAAAGAAATTAAGTGATCTGAAGTCCAGATGTTTCAATTACAGTTTGTTTCGATTTGTTTCCCTCCCACACCAGAAATTGAAAAACATTTAAGTCCTGCTTTTTTGAGGAGGAATGATCTCAGTTCATCTTTATTAGCATATTTACTGGTGCTGTTTTATTAAAAATTTATTTGTCAATCTCTCCAGTGCCTACTCTGAGCTGGATAAAGACCTTACTCGAGCTTCAGCTGCCATGAAAAAGAGGGTGGCAGCTCTCTTTGTAACATATCTCCCTGCAGTGATTCCACTGGGGAAAATTCCCCTCAGTGACCCAAAAAAAGGCCAGCAGAGAGGTGGGGAGCTCTGGCTTGAGGCTATTCACTAAGGAGCAACAGGTCCTGAACATCATCCTTGACTTGCATGAGGAAGCAGCTCAGTGGGATCACATGGTGGGACACTACCCTGGGGACTCAGGGCATTTGGTGCTCCCAAGGAGCATAGCATGCACAGAACAAGGTTGCTGAGTCCTTCCCTAAGCTCTTTAGGTCACTTGACCCGTGAAACTCCTCTGAGTTTACTGCCTGCTGAGGATAAACACAGAAATAGCTGAACGGGGTCAAGCTCAAGGTGCATCTGACAGACACCGTGAGCAGGTGATTAGGGAACTGCTACAGGAGCAAGGTAGGCTAACATGGTCTTAAACAAGAACTTATTCTTTGCTGTGTGAAGCTAACACAGAAAGATGAAGATTTCCTTGTGATATACCAAAGGAAAACATCAGAGTAAACATCACTCTATGCAAGAAACTGCATATTACCAAGCTGCATTAAGCCATGCCCAGGCAAAGACAGAGTTTAAAACACACAGTCAGCAAAGCTGAGCTCCTGGGATCCCCAAAGAGGTGGTGAGGTTCATTGTGCCCTGTTGCTGGCCAACAGCTAAACACCAGGTATCACTGGTATCAGCCTCTTAGGGCAGGCCCAAGTGCCTAAAAAGGCACAGAACTGAGAAAGACCTTTGTGTTTAAAATGACAGGTTTGGTTGTAACAGCCTCTAACAGCCTGAGGGATACAACAAATGAAATGCCACTGGCAACAAAATGCCTCCAACTTTCCTTGAGTGGATTTAAGTAAAACTGGAAACTGATTGTGGCAAAGGCAACACTAGAAGCAGGGCTATAGTAAGGAGTACTGGTGTATCAGCTGTAAAAGCTTCTTTGTACCTGTAGCTCCAGTGGTGGTTCATTACTATTCAGAAGCTCTTCTATCTCAGCCACCGTGTTGTCGAATTTTTGGAGTTTCTGCTCCTGGACTCGTAAGCATGCCTAAAGGTGGAAAAAACACATAGGTAACTGTGCTTCCCCCCAAATTAAATATTCATGGTTTTGTTAGAAAATTGTATTAAAATATTCTGATTATGCCTTTCGGCATATAGAGGTGTCACAATTTGTTCATTTCCTGATTTTCATTTTAGCAATTCAGGCATTTTATGTATTCGAGTCAGAAACACACTGTGTTTCTCAGGCAAAGCAGCTGATAATGCAAATCTAGCACATATTTAAGAACCTTAATTATTTTGCTTCAAGTAAATTTTCAGGAAAATAATTTTAATTTTGCATTTATGTCTCGCTGCTTCTATTAAAAGGGATATTCTCAGACATCACAGACTTGAAGTCAGGAATTGGCATCCTGGTGGCACGTGCCTTGGTACGGATGTGATAAAACACAACACATGCTGTAAGCACTTTTTAAACGTGAATCATTTGCATATGAAAAGACCTCCACTCATTTGAATGTATTTTGGAACAAGTCAGTAATGTGAAGGTAAAATGCCAGCTTCGACTTATGAACAGGATAATCACATTGTGTCATATTCCCAAATCGATATTCCAAGCTCCCTGGGGACAAAGCATTCCTTCTGTAGTCTCTGTACAAGCAACCATCAAAACCCATTCATGTGCTGCAGCCCTTAAAAGAGCCTGCATTTGCATACAGGCTACAGGGGAAAGCAGAACTTCTCTCACATTATTTATACTGAAATTTTCCTTAAATACACAGTCCAATAATTCACTGCTCTGTTCTTTTGTGACAGGCTCCTTGAAAACACATGCACCCGTGCTCTGCTGGGCACCCACAAAGGATCCTGGGTTTCAATCCTGTGTAACATGATACACATTGCAACAGCTGGGGGTCTTTTTGGAATTAACATAAATGTAGAGATGTTTCAGAATCAACAAAAGGAGAGTAATAATAAAACGATAAATTGACCCAATGCCCTCTGCACTTGGAATCATTTTACAAAAATTCCAACGCACTGGGTTCAGTTTTCCTCTCCTTCTGTTCAGCTTTTTTAGTAGCTCATGGGAATATGGTTTCTGTGTCCCTTGCCCTCTTCTCCCTCCTCTTTTGAGAATTGTCTCTCACAAGGAAGCAGCAGAATAACCTGAGTGTAGCCCAGCACAGCCTTTCCTAAGGAGGAGCAGAGTCACACTGGGGGCACGGTCATACCATGCTGGACTTGAGCATTTTCCAGGTAACAAAATGGCCCTAAAGATGCATTTTCCAGCTGGTGCATTTTCACTGGAGCCTCCAGGGACCTAAACTACTGCAGGTAAATTCTGGCAATACAATGGTAAAGACAACAATGATGTGACAAAATATCCACTGCTGCACAGTGGACATGCCACTGTTTCCTAGTGAAGATCCATACACAAAGAGCACCTTGGCTTTTTACTGCTCTGAAAATTAAAACAAATGAGCAGTGCTAACAGTAGGAGGAAAGCTGCAAACAAGCATAATAAAAACCAGGCCATTTGTAGCTTGTAAACACTGAGGAAAATCTGCCTGCAAATTTTCAAACAAGAGGATACGGGATATATTTGTGTCTCAATCGTACTCAAGCAGGAAATTATTTTTGCTGAGTAGACACTGGTTATGACCACAACAAAGCAGCACAGCAGGTCCATTGTGGCCCTAAAGTTAGAAATTAAAATATTTACCACCGTACGTGAAGCTCTTCAATGACACACACCTAATGCATGTGTTTTTACACCCAGCTGCACCCTGATACCGAGAATTAATGTTATAATCTGTGTTAAAGGGGCATGGGCAGCCCAGGCTCTGCTGCTGTCTGCCCTTGTGCAGTCCGTGGAGATGCTCTGCAGCCACTCTCTGTTGAAGCTGCAAAAAGTTACACTGAAGAACACACAGGGACAGGGGGAAAATAAACCAACTCTGCAACCTCTTCTTGAGCTGTGCATTGCCCAGCTGTCCCAGAGGCTCCAGCATCTTCACTGATAGGCCATTTCTACCTAGAAAATGAATCACTAGCCTATACACACTCTCTTCTTTCTTCTCTGTGCACCACTGTACTCCAGGCTACAAGCTCCATAGGCCTTCTCTTTGCTCTATGTGTTTGTACATACAAAGGAATGAGGGGGCTTTTGTAGTCCAAAGCAGCATTTGCAGCGTTGCATTGATTGAGAATCATTTAGTACACATACACACTATCTGTATATTAGTTTCCAAGACCTGTATCCCCAAAGATAGGCAACATCCTTAGCGAAACCACCCATGTAGATACAACTGCAAATGTTACAACTTCCTCTGCTGGTTTTTCTACGCAATGTGCATGTTTCTAGCCCAAAGTCTGTGTCACTATGGCATACACGAAAGGTAAAAAATTTCCATTCAAATTACCTTCAGCTGAGTCAGGTCCTCCTCAGTCAGGCAATGGTCTTCTGCGTTCTTGAGCTCTGCGTTTGCCCAAGCGTCGATTGTGCCAGATAAACTCAGGAGCTTGTCCCACAAAGCCTGAGCTCTCCCCAGATTATCACAGTAGTTTTCGGTCTTTTCATTGATCTGCCATTAGATTGATAGACAGAAAGCACATACAGATTTTAAAAAATGTTGAGTTGTATTCTAAAAGCAAAAGCAGCACAATAAAATCGGAGCGAGATGAAACCACCCACAAAAACAAGTGCGGCAAAGGGGGAAAAAAAAAAAAAATCTCGTGTCTTCACAGTAAACTGGTCATAGAGAAGATATTTAAATCCCTGCCACACATGTCACCAAACATACCAATCACAACAGCAGCTTGCCAGTTTTAAGGCAGGTTTAGGAAGGAGCCTTGCTCATTAATGTTTATCTACTCCCAGTAAATACCATTTAATCTCAGTATTGATGCACTGCTTAGATCGACAGTGGCGAATATTTCTCACCAGAAGCACCAGCACTGTAATTTTCCAGATTG
Organism: Aleadryas rufinucha; assembly: GCA_013397815.1. Lineage (NCBI taxonomy): Eukaryota > Metazoa > Chordata > Aves > Passeriformes > Aleadryas > Aleadryas rufinucha. Next base: position 352,098 of record VZTH01001672.1, read on the forward strand.
TCTCCAAAGTCTAAATCCACAGAAGTTGTTATGGAAGCTTACAGATTCATGCAGAAAGCACAAATATCGCCTGTCTGCATTTTCTAGAATTATTTCCTGCCAAGGAGTACTGATGATATAAACTACCTGAGAGATCAGAAACGTTACATCCACAGATACTCTGCAAGCTTTGCTCTGGTAAATACTTGGATTTATCTCTTAAGAATCTCTGCCATATTGCACTTAATTTATTCGGAATATTACACCCGCGTCAGAATCAATTACTATAATGCATAACAGATAAGACCACCCTGATAATTTACTTTTTACATACATCCAGCCATCTGTCCACAATAATGTTAGCCTCATTCTCGAACGGAGGCTCCTCAAAGCTTCTCATTTTATTCAGCTGGAATTGCAGGTTTTTGCAGATCTGATTTATTTTGTCTACTTCTTCAGAGTGATCATTAAATTCCTCTTTTGCCTCTTCAATCTGTGAAAAAGACCACATGGATATTTGTGAGCATATTTGCTTATGATTGTTTATTCAGCAAAATATTTTTAACTGATTTGCTGGGGTTTTTTTGCTTAGAGAAACAACATCATTACACAAAATCTATTTTATACAATATGATGAGACTAGGAATGCATCCTGTGTTGTTATATCCCTGCCATACTGACAGGAATATTTCCCTGTTAGAAATCCATATCATTCTGTTATTGGCTGCAGAACAGCTGAGTGGGAATATGGATAATTTATTTCTAAGAGAGCCAAAACCACAGTTTGCTTTTAAAGTCCTAAGTGCCAGATCCAAGGGGACCCTACATCCACAAACAGAACCTTGGTTACAGAGATGAACAATGCACAGTGTGATTATCATTTGAGATACTATTACAGCTCTAAAATATAACCTGCATTTGATCCCCAGATTTTGAACTTTTTACCAAAAAAAAAAAAAAAATCCTACTTAAACACAGACACTGTCAAATATGTCACTGCCAGAAACCTGAAACGTCTCTTCCTCCTGCTTTCTATTTAAACACCAAGCTGCTTCTTTGTGTTTAATTGGAATGTCAGTGTTTACAAACAACATGGAAGCTTCCTGGAAAAGAAACACTGACCTCTAGTGCTAGGCACTTTGATGGTAACAGCTCTCCTTATCTCCCACAGACATCCTGGGAAATTACATCTTCCCATACCGACACCGCCGGGCGCTGAGCTCGGGGGAGGGATGGCAGAGCAGCTCTCACAAACCAGAACAAAGCACGGGACTTGCTCTGCTGTTATTTTATATAATTCTACATAACAAATCATCAGCACTCAAGGACATGCCTGTACTGTGCCACAGCAATTTCAGACCACAGCTCTGGGAGCGGGAATTGCACAGCTCAGGGTGAGGAGGGAGGGATGTTCCCAGAGAAGGGTCTCCATACAAGCAGGGGCTGGGATATTCAGGCAATGTCCCCCCTGCAGCAGGAGCCTGGGTGATACAAGGGGCCCAAAATCTCTCTGGTGGGACCAAGAAGAGACCCTGCCTCAGCTAAAGGGGGCTGGCACAAGCAGACACCATCCCACTCCCTGAGGGAAGACACCACACATTCCTTCTTAAATTTGACCATCCCAGGCACTGCCTGAGAGCAAACACTCCTGGATGGTATGGGTGATGCCTCATCAGAAAGCTTAAAAATAGGATCTGAACAACCAGTTATATAACCCAGGATATATAAATGAAACCTGCACAGCAAAATGATCATGATGGACATGCTGATGTTCACTAATCTGTTAACCACAGACAACCATGCCCAGTAGCTATATTCATTTAGCCAAGAAGGTGGCTGTCACATTTTTGGCTGAAAAGGTGGAAAACTTTAAACTAAATGAGGGGGTGTGTCAAACCACGACAGAGTGTCTAGCAGTACCTGCTCATTCAGTATGAGTAGCTCATGAAGTAATGTAAAAACTACTGCAAATGTTTAACTGCTGTCAAAGACTGCTTGGAGCAAAAGGACAAGACTTAATCTCATCTTCATACTAGATCCTAGTTCTTCCATGGGGTTTGGTTTTGGTTTTTTTAATCCCTCTCCTTTATAAGATCTTGATTCACTAAGAAAAAATAGACTTAAATCTACTTAAGAATATGGAGTCCCCAAATGCATTTTGCAAGTCAAAGTGAAAGCAAGGCCTTAACATCTGCCCTGAAGGCTGAGGGTACAAGGGCAACCCTGCATCTGAATGCTCCCAGGAAAGGCTTTTCTTTCCTTTCCACGAAGTTCTTGGTACTCACCTTTGCTATGAGTCTGTTCAAATTCTCCTTCCCCATGTAAGAAGTTTGCTGGGAAAGCACAATCTCCTGTTTCTGGATGATGCTGGTCAGACTCGTTTTGCAGCTTTGATACTGCTTCAGGAGCTCCAGAACCCTTGCACACTGCTCCTGGCTATTAAAAAGAGATGTATTATTTATGGCCTAAGCATAAGCCTGCAGCCTCAACCTCCTGTCTGCTTTCTTCTCCAACATTCACACATGGGGGGAGTTTGACAACTATGTTTGGATGAGACAAAAGGAGTGATGAACTGTACCAGTCTTAAACCCTGCAATAATGTGTGATACCTGTGTGGTACCCAGACAGTTTTTGGAATCAGAAATGCTCTTGACCACCATAGGCCTCTGATCCACATTTAGCTGTGATGAGCAGTTGTGTTCATATGATCCTCTCCACCAGACAGGTGAGCTCAGTCACCAGTACACTGAAATACCACGTGCAGCAGATCCCACAACAGCTGGGATGGTGGACATCAGCCCATCCTTCAGTGGGGTATGGAAACAGGTTACTCCCACTTGTGCAAGTCAGAATTAACCAGAACTGTGCCAGTCCATGCAAAACCTCTGGCCATCTTCAAAAACAATATTTGATGCACAGATGCCCTGGGTGATCAACCATGGCCTTTCCCAGTCCCCATTCTCACAGACAAACCAAGCTCCTTTTATTTTGCTGCAGAAGAGACTGTTTTCCCAGCTGTCCTTTCCTATTTGTTTCAGTTTGTCTTTTCTTTCTCATTGTGCTGGCATGAAATTCACAGCAAATATAGAGACACACCATTCCCAGCAGCAGCCAGGTTTTTCTTCTGGATACCCATTAAGTCCAACACATCACTGCATACCTGCTAAATGATGGCACTGTGATGTTTTAAAAATATGGAAAATTCATGGACTTTGGCTGCAAACTTCCATGTGCAATTCTTGGTTTAAAGACAGTTTATGTCATCACAATGGTAACATCTGCCACTGTACCTTTACTTTAAGGTATGGTCTAGGGCTTTTTTTGTTTGATTCCACAAGCAAACTTGTTACTTGTACAATACGACTTTAAAATGCAGTTTTTCTCCTTACCATTCAGCAAGCAAGAGCTTTGTATCCTCCCATAACCTCTCTGTAACTCTGCACTGCTCATTTGCTTCCTCTGCTTTCTCCTCATCGATCTGTGGGAGCTTATTAGCAATTTCTTGCATAGGTTTCATTTCAGCAGCAGCACGATCCAATTCCTTTTCCAAGTCTGTTAATGATTTTATCCTTTATTAGAAAAAAATGAAATACAGCCTTATATTAAAGTAAGCCTTTGATTTGGTTCACAATGTAATTTTGAAGTTCCCTAGAAATTCATCCTGAGCTCCACATACTGTATTAAATGACATCATAAAAAGTCTAATTTGATCTTCAATTCATGTAATCTGACACAGGGCCTCAGATGAGTTATGCTGACCTCAGCACTGCGAGAAAGTAATCCAAATCCTAAAGGGCAGTTGGGTCTGTATAACACAGTGAATTAATTTGTATTAAAAGGCAAGTGCAGTCTGTCCATCTCACACTGCAGAGTCTCAGACCAGGTGGATCAGTGCCCAGCAAGGGGACCCATCTCCCAGCCTGACAGTTTTCTTACTGAAAACTAAGATCACAATAATCAATCTCCTATCTTTTTCTTCTTCAATGCTGCTTCAAACACACATATACAAAGGAGTTAAAAAAAATGGAGAAGGCTTCCTTTTTCAGGCTGTGATGGAACAAACAAAAAATTCACAGCTTCTGTCAATGTTCCATAGATACTTCAAACTTCAGTGCTCTCCTGCAGAGGGGTCACAGGCTGACTCCACTGAAATCACGAAACTAAAAGAGCTTTAAAAAAGAATTCACCTTTTTTGAATAGCTGGAATTGTTGGATCCTTCAAGCCTATTTTGTTAATTCTGTCACGTAGATCCTGAATATTTTTAAGGAGTTCACTGTTTTTTCTGGAGAAAGTCTTGTGTAAGTCTTTTTCTTCTGTAAGCACCTGCTCACTTGGGGGATCATAAATAGCATTTAGCTCTTCAGATAAAGTCAGAACAAGGTTTTCACAGCACATCTTTCTCCCACATTCAGCATCTTCCAAACAGATATCAACAGTCTTCAGGCGTTCATCCAAACATTTTGCCTCTTCTGCCATATGAGAAACTTCTTGTGCAGCCTCCCTCAAAGCTTTTCCCTGCATTTCAGGTTGATCTGGGGGATCTGGGAGACATTTGATGGAAGACTGGATCTTCCTCAGTGAGGCCATAAAAGCTTCCAGGTCCTTCAGGACTGTCTCACGGATCTGCATTTTATGGCTCATTTCTTCAAGCTGGTTTTGATAGTAAATCATAATTTTGCTTGCAGCTTGAAGGTCTATTGGATTAAATTCATCCCTTGCTGAACTATCTAGGTGTTCCAATTGTTTGCACACTTCAATCTGATTTAATATGGATCTCTGCAGCTCCTGAAATTGAGAGAATGACCAACAGTGTTAGCAAGTGAAAGAAAACACATATCCTGCATTCAAGCTGAACCTATGACTGAAAAACAAATTATACTAGCAGTAAGAAACGATGCTAAACAGGGTGGTTAAGACAGAAAACCTATTCTGGATGTCAGTGGAGGGAAGGAAAAAGAACAAAATCATCGAATAAAATGTTATTTCACACACAGGGAATTTGATCAGCACTTCAGAAAGCTCAAGACTCCTTCCAGCAATCAGACAAGAAGGAGAGAAAGATGATGATAGTCCTGGGACTGAAAGCAGCAGGCTCTCACAGCAGGACAATCAGTCAGAGCACAGGCAGGCACAGAGATATTTATTACTCTGCCATCTTTTCAGTTCTGTATGCTATACTTTCGGAGCAGACTTCCATGCATTTAAAAATCTCCTGGTGCAGCCTGCAGGCTCTCTGGTTACAGCCCTCAAAGAGCACTTGTGTCAGGGTTGTGAAAGCCCAGCTGTGCAGAGAGCTGGGCAAAAATTCTGGGCCCTTGCAGCCAAAACTGGTCAGACAGAGTACACATGCTCTCTGCCCTACAGCTTGAGAGACCTAAACCCTACTTCACTGGAGAGCCAAGGGCAGACAAATGCAAACTTTCAGTTCTGTGTAGCTGTCAGTGTGCTCAGCCCAGAGGGCAAGCCAAGAATGAAACAATATTCACCCTGCCTAGTGAATCAGGGCCTGGGCATCAGATATTGATAGCAGGTGAACAATTACTGCACCCACAGAGAGCTTCCAAACCCATCCTGAGCTGTGCTCAGGTACTCCAGCAGATGTGACACAGGCAGCTTGGACAAGTTCATAAATTAACAGCACATTACATGTATGACTCCACAAAGTGATATAGGGCCAGGTGGGAACACCACAAATCTGCATCAAAGGAAGGTCCTGACCTACAATGAAATGTTAACAATGGTTTTTACAGCAGATCCTACTGAGGGTCCCTGGCTGGCTCTACAGGAACAATGACGTTTAAAACACTGAGACTAAAATGCTGTTACAGATTTTAGAAGGTTTGGGAAGTCTTGTAAGCAGTCCCAATCTCCTGAGTGAAAATCCCATTAAGTTCCCTATTTCCTAGACATTAAAACCCATCCTTGCCAGGGTGTGGTCTCTGCATCTTCCCTTACCTTCAGTTCCCTATAAGCAAGGTCACTGTTCATCAGATTAAACTGCTGGATCTCCTTTTTCTTCAGCCGCTGATCTAGTTCACAGAGAAGGATGGATTCATTTTCTATTGGCAAAACAATTTCCAAAGCAGTCCTTAAAGAGTTCATTCTGCAAGAAAGGTAACAAAACATGAACTGGGAAAGCAAGCAAGAAAAGACTCGATATTTTTAAGCACAAAAAGCCACAAAAATAATGTAACTGCCTAATAGATCCAATCCTCCCCCTCCTGAGGTCAAATGAATTTTTCTTTGGCTACTGAGAAAAGCAGTGTGAATCACCGTGAATTCAACCAAAAGACGAAAGGAAATAATAGCAATATATGGGAATATTGCACAGTTATGTTACAAGATCTGGCCCTGTTCTTCTTGAAGAGACTCACACTATCTGCCATGCACATATGAATGAAGAAAAATCAAGAACAGCTTAATTTTATGCAATGAAGAAAAGGTTAAAAATGTGCAGGTTATTTTCTGCAACAGACACTATTCCCTTCACAACACACGTAATTAGTTACACTTGCTCAGCTAATATCATAAAGTGTTATTTTATACCTGGTACTTATAATATCCTGAAGTTCTTTCCACTCTCCTTGTAGCTTGTTTCTTGCCTCACAGACAGCAGCCTGCTGCACTTCAGCCACAAGATTTTCCAAGGTAGATGAGATATTTTCCAATTGTGTCCAACCAGAACTGATTTCACTGTCTATTACCTAGAAGATAAGCAGTACTAATGCATGAATATGATCCAGTATTTCTCAGTGGACAGTTCATAAAACTACAGTCACAAGAGTCTCTACAAAAACAGTGAAAACGTCACTTGAAAGTAAGAGTATTTGTTGCCTTTTCTCCCCTGTAGGACTGAATTTTTAGCTGCATGCAAACCTATAGCAACTTTTTATGATGACAATTTCTATGCCAGATATATGCCTTGTCTATGTTTTATAAAACGTTCAATAAATATGGGCCAGTCATTTTTACAAGAAGAATGAAAATATCTCCACCTAGCTATGTTCAAAAGAAAAACAAACGTAGAACTGAACCAAGTTCTGAGATGCTCGATAAGGCTTTGCAGTCCTTTCAAGCAAGGCCTTCAAAAATTGCAATAATCAATTTTTCAGCATCAGCTCTGTGCCTTCTGCTGTCGCCTTAAGGATCCCACAAACCTAACCAAGCTGTAAGTCCTGGAACATTCTGCACAAACACCAGTTGATGGTTCAACTTTGACAGCTCCTGCAGCCCCGGCCATCTTTATCACTTGCCATTCCTGCTGACAAAAAAAACTCCTTTCTGCAGGTTTCTTTTCCCCATTACACCTATTTCAGCCTGCAGATAACAAACCCAAGGACACCACTTTCTTCTTCCAGCAACACCTGCAAAACTCCACTGCTGAGCAGGGATGCAGTTCTGCTGAATCCTACATCTTTGATTTCTCTTCTTCTAATAAACCTGGTTACAAGGATGCTGCTTTTCCCTTGGCAATACATGTAACAGAGAAGTGAGTGCTCTACATGAGAAAATAGCAATTTAGGCACCAGGTACATTTTTAAAAGATGAATACTTGCCTGGAGTTCAAGCAGCTTATTCTGAAGGCATGAAGTGCCTTTTATTTCATCAGTAAAGCCAGATGCTACTTTATCTCTGCTGAGTTGTAAAAGTTCCTCCAGGTTACTTCTTTGTGTGTTAAAGCTAAGGAAAGATGCAAACACTTTCAGAGAGAATATTACTTTTAATTAAATGGAACATGTCAGGGTATGGAACTCACTGACCAAGAGAGTACCATAAAAAATAAGCACAGTCTATCGCAAAGACATATTTGTAAGTCCAAAATGAATGAATAATGCATAAATGAGCAACATATTAAAGAGACTGCTCATATGGCTAATCTTCAAGTCTAAACGCCAGCCTGCATTCTCTAAATTCTGCTTTATGAATGTAAAAATGTCAGTTCTCTAAAACACTTGACACATTTTTTTATTTTGCAATATTCGAAGTTATTAGTAAGGCAGATGCAGACTTTTCTAGCCCAAGAAAAGAAGTAAAACATTTATAGCTAAAAATGTTCTTGCTACAAAATCCTAATGTTTGAAGCATTTAGCTACTGCAGTGCTTCCTTACCAATTACAGATCAATATTCAGTAAATTGTAGTAGAAAAAGAACAGGGTTCTGCATAGTGAAAGTGCATCTTACGTCTGGTACATTCAATTAATTTGCGAATTAATTTGTCTAGCCTAGCATCATATCTCAACAACCATACATTTTTTTTCCTTTAAATATTACCTGTCTAACAAAGTTGGTACGGCCAAATCACTGTCTTCCTCAAATTTGTTTGCACAGCTTTCTCCATTGTGGTGTTTCACATCTGGTTCCAAAAGTGCATCTGCAGCAGGTCTTGAGGTCTGAGTAAAAATAAAAAGGGTGGCAGTGACTTCCACATTGTTCTGTGTAATACACAGCAAAGCCTAACAGACATCTGCGAACTCCTGAAGGAAGGAATTGCTGGACGTGTCCCAAAGGAGATGGGAGATGCTATTCATGAATACAAGATGTGTTTAAACTCAACCATGAGCCCAAAGAGCAAATTTTTGAGTACTTGCAGCCAGCTCATTGATTCTTTCCACAGATACAGACAAATGCCTCCAGCTCTTCACCTGTTTTGCTCTCTCTGTCCTCTGAAAATTGTTCAGATTACTGGGACACTGTGGGGATTTGCACTTGAACACAGTTTCCCACACAACCCTTCCATCTGAAAATGACTTTTTAGCAACATGTAATTCAAGGCTGGAGGGTCACATCTTCTCAGGATGCCCACTGCTGCTGCTTGCATGTTAATTTTTAATGTTTACTTAATCTCCATTCACAGGCACAATGGGGTTTTGATTTCTGACCAGAGGCCCAAGGTCTTATCACAATAAAAAAACTAAGAGAAATAAACACTTTTTCCTTTTGGCAATGACCTCCTTTTGACAACAGAGCACTGTTTTCCAACAGTAAGTCTGGACTTCTTACCTCCTGTACTGTAAAGTTGTCAATTTGTTGAGAAGATCCAGACTCTTCTCCATTCTCAGAAGCCATAATGGAGTTCCTACAAGAACAAAATATCAAATACAAAGGGAAAAAAGAAATCCTAGCTCAAGATTAAAAAGCATGCAGCTGTGATGAAGGGTAATCAAACGTTGCACTTGCTAGTTTATGAAACCTAATACTAAGTGTTTAAATGTACAACTGCCCAGAGCAATGTACATTGTTATGTACTACCAAGATACATCAGAGTATCACAAAATCTACGTGTAAAGATGATTTCTATAAAGCTACAACAAACCATGACTCAGCCACCCACCCTTTCTGAGGGGACTGTCCTTTCCCAGCACGAGCCAGCAATGCTGTGTAAGTGTCTGCCACCATTTGTTGAACCTTTTCTAGCTTTTTTCCACAGTCTGCAATGAGTGTCTGTATCCCTGGGACATTTTCTTCTGGCAGTCTTCCCAATGATTTAAGGTCTTCCAAAGACTTGTTAAGTTCCTTCATGCTGCCTTCATGTGAAAAAAAGGCCTAAACCAAGAAAAACAAGATAATAAGCTTATATTAAGTCATGAGGATATGCAATTATTCTTTCTTTTTTTTTTTATACTTTCATTATCTCTTAGATGAGTGCTCTTAAAAGTCTAAGCTGTCAAACCAAGAAACACACACTTATTTGCTCTTGGTTCTTTCTCAAATTGAGCCAGAAAGTAAATTAGGTTTTCTGGCAACGTATTCCCCTGCCATATTCACAAGACCACAATGACTTTTGCTTAATTCTGAAATTCATTATGTTACTACAATTTTTAATTTTGGTCCCAAGTCTTCTTGTCCTTCAACAGGACATCAGGTAGACATGTCCTATTGACTACAGAAAAAGTAGAATATTTTTAAAATATTCCTTATCAATTATTACACTTTCTAAGGTGAAATCAAGATATACTAAAAATCTGGGGAAAAAAATGGAAAAAGGATTGACTTAACACGGAGTTAATTCTAGAAGTCTGCAAGAACACTAAGATTTGCAGTCAAAAAAGGTAAAGAAATAACTTTGGTGACCTCTTTGCTCTGTGTTTACATAACAGAGAGCATAAGGGCCCTGTTCCACAAGCACAAGCTGCCTGAAAAGGAAGAAGAAGGACAGCAAAGCATTCACAGAGAGAGGCAGAAAAGGAGTGTGTCAGGTACCTCATGTTCCTTGATGAGCCCTTTGGTTTTATCCATACTCAGGAGCTTCTTCTCTTTGCCTAACTGCTTATTGATTTTTTTTAAAGTTGCGTTAAATTTCTTTTTTTCCCTTTCTGCTACGAGCTGGACACAGGATACGATTTCCTGACGAACTGCCTGCAAAACACAAAACACATTGTTCCCATGAGATGGTGAGCCAGGATTACACAGCAAGCAAAAACCTCAGAACATACTGTGACAAAAAAAATTGGTTTTCAAAGATGCCAGGCCTAATGGGACCAGACAGTGGATTCTCATCCCTGCATTATCTCACCTCCCATCTCCTACGGACATCATCTTCCACCAGCAGCTTCTCATGATCAGATGAAATATTTTTCAGCTGTTCAGCTGCTTTCAAAAATTTGTCAAGAACTTTATTGTCCAGAGCATTAAAAGCTTCCTGAAAAAAAAAAAAAAAAGAAAAAAAAAGAGACATCATAATGAAAACCAAAGAGAACTGAATGTAACTTATTTACCTAACAAATGACATCAGTGGCATGTAAAACCTGTGCATAGAACAATGTATACATTGCACATATGGGCTGTATGGCCCTTGTGTGGGTGGGTACAAGGGCATTCTCCACCCCTTCTTATCTGCAAAAGGTCACAGTATCAGTGAATGCTTTATGGAGAAAAGCAGGTGCTGTTCTTCTAACAGCTTTTAGGGAAAAATCTGATACCCAAGATGAAAGATTAAGGTCGCTGAACTCTGCCTCTTCCCTAGGGAATACATGGGGCCATGTCCCATGGCTGTCAGCAGGTGGATGAAAAGTCTCCATCAGCACCACGGGATCCTCCAGGACAGCCTGGAATGAGGCTCTGTGCCCCTCCTGGCACATGGTCACCCAGTTCTCTCTCTGCCAGATGAGGCAACACAGATTTTGGGCCCTTCCATTTCCCACATTCTTTTAACAGATCCACATTTTGAGACAGGACATTTGATTTACCAGCTACCCTCTGGGAAAAAGAGGAGATTCAGTACTTATAATAACCTGCCCAAGAATTCAGGCATGTGATTCTTGATGGGAAGCTTAATTATTGATCAGGAAAAAAAAAAAAAAAGGCTGTAGCTCTGAAAATTATGAGTTCTGATGGAGTGATGGAGTAATTTTAGGACAGGGCACTGAATAAACTGCCATACAGATTTATGTTTCTTCATTCAAGTTGTCTGCCAAGTTAATGCAGTGCTAAATCAGAAAACTAAGAAAAGCATTAATAGCTACCAACAAAAACAAAAGTCAGTATTTTTCTTACTTCAGACTTTTAGAGACCACACAGACCTTAGAAGCACTCAAATTGTGCCAGTACAGAAAACCAACCCACCTCATATCTTGAAATACATTCTTCAGGACTTAATTTTTGACTGACAAGCTGCACAGCCTTTGAAATGGAGGCCTCAAGTTCTTTCTGGGATTCTTCAAAATTGAGCAAAGCCTCCTTCTCTGAGGATCTTTTCTCAGATTTGGACAAGATGTTGTTCAGGTCACCCATGACAGCCTTGGAAGAAAGAGACTCTTTTCAGAACATGCCTGAGTGTCAGTAATTACACAAAGTTATTGCTCCATAACATCACTCAAGTTTCTCAAGTTGAGATACTGATCTTGGAAATGTTCTAGATTTTGCCCTGACAAGAGTCTGGGAGACTCATTCCAATAGTATAAAACCTTTTCTACTTTACATGACTGACAAGGAGTCTTCCTTATCCCATAATGGCAAAACTGGAGATATCTGTGTGTGTGTGTATAAAGGAGTACCTCTACTTTGTCTCTGGCTTCTTTAATTCGTGCCTCCAGCCCAGTGGTGTGAGAATGCTGCTGAAACATCTGACTTGAAACATTCTGCATCAGGGATTGCAATATCTCTTCTGCTGCCACAACGTGGTCTCGGCACGAGGATCCTCTTGCAGCCAAACTCTGGTTGAACAAAAAGCATTAGAAGCCTTTATTTGTCTTTTTGTTTAAACAAACTGAGTGAAAAAGCCAGCCTTGATCACGGATGGTCAATAATTGGTAAAGGAAAGCCTTGTATTCCAGTTATGGTCAGTGTACTGCACTGTAAAATCTCTGCGTGGAGAGAAAGAAATTTGCTGCCATCCACAGGGGATTCTGTTTGCTGAAGCAATTTCTTTCTGTCAGTGCAATACCTCCCGTGTCTTTGCCACAGAGCCAATTAGATGAGTTTTTTAAATGTGCTCTCCCATCCAAACAGCTTCCCAAATGAAACCACACATTTGGATATGCATCATCTGATCCCGAAGTCATCCAAAAGCAAGCACATACCAAGGCTCAGATTTTCTTGTGGAATTCAGCACTGCAAGGCAGGAAGCAGCTGGGTGTTCTGCATGCAGGAGCAGTGTGCCATGTTTGAATATTTATCATGAAAAGTCGTTATTAGAGCTGTTTTGATCTATGAATATTCAACACGTTTCTCCTGTTTGAAGTTGCCAATTAGCATTTTCCTAATGATAATCAGAGCTTTTTTCTGGATCTCGACCTATTGTACTGCAGGTAACGAGCGACCTGATCTCTCCTGCCCCCAGATATGGAGATACAATGCCAGACACATTTTTGGAGGCTGCATTTCAGGGTGTCCTTTGTTACTTCATGTTTTTTTAACAGACTGGAGTCACACTGCAAAATGAGGCTTGTTCTATAAACATATGCCCATGATCACAAAAAGATGAACAGATCCCTTTCGTCTCTCACACTCCCAAATCTGTCAGCTAAACACAGTGCAAGAAGGCACAAAGCAACAGGAAACTAACCCTGATTCTGGTGCACAGTTATTGCAGGTAGATTAAACAAAATAAAGAGTATTTCTGTTTATTTACAGCAGTTACACAAAGGAGCTTCAACAAAACCTCCTTCTGTGGGTCACCTTCAAACAGGTTACGCAGACCCTGTTGCAGTAGTAAAGGCAACATAGGACAATGTTTCAACTTTCTCAGTGCAAAGCTTGGCATCTTTGTTCAGTCTCACCTTCACTGGCAAGTGAAGAAAATAAATCAGACTTTGTATTGAAGCTGCTGAGTTATATACACATATTTTCACCTGCCATCTGCTGGGAGCTGGGGGTAATCCCTGGCAGATAGATATGGGAAACAGTAGGGACTAGTGGAATTTCTTGTTAGAAATTAATTCGTGCTCTTTGTGGATATTTAGAGCAACTGCCTATAAGCTGAGATTCCCAAATTACCCCACAAACTGCTGAAAATACCTCAAGTATCCCAGTTTTTGATGGGTAAGCCTTGAATACAGCCAAACCTCCTCCCTGCATTGGAGGGTAGATAAAGGTATGACATGGGGAACTTCTCAAATTGGCAACTTGCAGAGTTCTAGTCTGCTCCAAGTGCTGTGCTGGACAGGAGTAATTAATATCACTCTAGAACAAGCTGCTGATCAGTGGCACCAACAGCACTTCATTGGCACCCTGCTTGTTATCTGGGCACACTGATGGTGGAAGATCCACCCACAGCTCATCCGGGAGTGATCCCAAGAAATAACAACAAGGCACAAGCACTGACTTTTTACCAGTGTTACAGCACAAAATCCACATGAAGTTCTGCTTCACTGACGATGGCTCATTTTACCCCAGCCACAAATCCGTGCTGCAAGATGAGAATCTGAGGAACAAGTATTTTAAGCAGCATTTTCACCTGCAAATGCTCCTCCATCTCAGGTTCCACGGGCCCCTCGTGACTGATCTTGCCAAGCAGACGTCCCATCTCTGCTGCCCAGCTGTCCACCCCTCCAAGGAGCTCTTCAATTTTCTCCAGACTCCCTGGAAGCTCCGTGGTCTTTTCAGCAGCATTTGTGCTCTCTTCTCCAAGCTATAAACAAACAGCAGGGTAAGAGGTTCGTTCCCATCACCTCCCCACTGCCCTCCTCCAACACAGCTGCCACTTGGTCACTTCCCAGCTTTAGCACTCAACAGGGACCAAAGGAGAAATAAACGCCAAACATATTGGTAAATAAACCATGTGAGGGTCAGTTCCTCAGCCCTGAGGGGAGGTGGGACAGCACAACCTGTCCCCTTGTCCCCTCCCCTACAAGCAGCCACACTACTATGGAGAAAAACTCCTGGGCTGCTGCATCCCCCAGCCCACACCAGGAAACTGTCCAAGAGAACAGCAGCTGGTGTTGGTCAAATCAAGATCAGGAAGTGTTCTAAGAGTTTAATGGTACTGGGAGTCACAGGCCACAGCTCAAGCATTTGGTCTTGCCTTTTATATAAAAGAATAAATATAATACATATGATAGTTCTAATGTCCAAAGCAATGCCAGAAAAACAACTCAGCAAGTCCTTAAGACCTTAGACAGGCTTCTTGCACCTTACATCTCTTATTCCTCAGTATATTTCATTAAAGCATCTCTTATTAAGGGTTTTTCTAGCAAACTCTGGATTTCCCTCACCCTTTGATTGCTTCCTTTGATTTTATTACATTCTCACTAAGCTCATCTCCTACAAAAATGTAGTAGAAATTTTTTGCCACCGTTTACTGTCACAGCAGTACCTTTAATAAATGTCAATGAAAGGCTCAACTCAGAAAATTAAGAGCTCTAATATTCCCAGGCAGAGTGAAAATGTCATTCTTGCGAAAGCATTCCAGGAAATGTAATATGTATGACATTAGGCAGGTTGTATAGGGATTTACAGCAGCCTAAAAACCTGTCAAGTGAGCTGGTAAAAAGTTGCACAACCTTAGAAATATCTATGCAGCAATAATTACTTTCTACAAGCTGAGGAACAGATTGTGAAATTTAGCACAGGCTAAATTGATTACTTCCACCTCTAGCACTGAATGAAGAGCTTTATTCTGCAATAACATTTCCTTTTATAAGTGGTTTTGAGATTTCAATTTAAAAATTGAACTTTTTCCATCCCGTTATAATGAGAATTTAACTGAGTCACAAAGACTAAAGAATGGGATGCTGGTGTATACTCTCTGTTCCTCAAGCTTTAAAACTGGCAACCTTGAGTTGACTGAAAGATGGATCAATCTCTGATTAGCAAGCTGATAAGTCTAGAAAATATGACTTTGAAGGCTGCATGGCAAAGAGTAATAGGAACTTGTAACTCACAAAGTGTGCCCTCTTGATGAACTTTGCCCATCTCCTGTTCAGTTTCTTCAGCTCTTTGGCAATATTTGATCCAACTTGCTCTTTGCTGACTTCGATGAGATGGTTTCCAGCTTCATTTAAGGAACCGTGAATTGAATTCCTCTTTGCCAGGATCTCAGCAGGGATCTAGACAGAGGCATTGAAATCATTTAAAGCAGAACCCTGTCAGAAGTTTATTTCCAAAATGAAAAACAGAAAAGCAACAACAGCAGCCACTGTGAAATTTAATGTTTTCCTTCCAGGAGGCTTCCAAGTGTCTCTGTTTGTCAAACAAAGAGAAATCCAGCCACGTACCTCTTTTGGATCCTCATTTCTGTTTTCTTCCAGCCACATTTTTAATATGTGGATGTTTTCCATGTAATTACTCCAGGAGGACAGGACTTTCTGTAGAGTGGCATTTACATTGGAAATATACTCCTTGCACGTGGAAATCTTTGACTGCACTGTCTTAAAAAGTTTGCTGATTTCTTGAGGATCTCCAGCTAGGACATGGAATAGGGATTATTGTTATACATTTGGAAACAGAGAGGTTAATTAAACAGAAGCACTGTTTACACAGAACAGTAGACGGAATTAAAACTGGTGGCAGCACATCAGTTCAAAATAGAGATCTTCCTAGCAATTTATGTGCATGAGCTTACCCAAGTCAGGACCACTTATGTTTTTCAAGTCTTCACAGATGTGAGTAGCAGTGTCCAGTTGTGTTTCAAGTTTCTTTTCCTCAATGAAATTCTGCCCAAAGTGAAAAGTAATTGATATGGGTAACACTGAACAACACAGAACTGGGTAAGAAATACAGCTTGGGACACATTTTTTTTTTTTAATATGATCCTACAACCTACAGGTTAAATGTAAACTGAGCAAAGCCCACCCAGCAACTCAGCTGCACCCTTTAGTCTGAAATAGACCTGTTCTTTAATTCTGCTTGTGCAGAGAGTAAAGTAAATAGAAATGTGAATACCTGAACGCCACTGCCTGAGCCACAGCCCTGCATGAGTCAGGACTGCTTGTTTCAAAAAGTTACAGCCCCAGGGCAGTACTGAGAAATGGCATCCAGAACAAGTCAGGCAGAATTTAGTCACATAAGTCAAAAAAGTTATGAAAGTAAAAGGTGAGTTTCCCTGCATGCACAGAAATATTGATGTGCCTCCTTTCTGACACAGATCAAGATTCAAACTGGGGATGGAGAGGGTGAAAGAGGAAGAAATAAAGCAGAGGAGGAGACTTGTGTGTGCACAGGGAATGAGGGGCAATCCTCAGCCCCTCTCTGTCTCAGCTGATCTCACTCCAGCACTCCCCACTCCTACAAATGCCATACCCAGCTGGCTACAAAACAACCTCCCCGTGACTGTGACAAAGCTGGGCCACCACATCACCACTCAGCCAGGACTTCACATCATGGGACCAGAAGGTAAGCCAGCAACAAGCCCTAAACTCCCTGGGAAAGCTCTATACTCTATCTGCTTGAGCAAGACCACGAACCACAACTGTAGAAATAACAGGGTAATAAGTATTTATGAAACCAACTGAACCAACAAACTCAGCACAGAGTAACTCTGCACCACCATCTCACCACAGGGTGAGGTTGATACTGCTCAGGGAAACTGCTATTTTATACAACCTATTGTTGCCTCCTTCCACAGTTCTGAGGCTGGTGAAATTCCCATTAATTTAACTAGGGATTTGCCAGTCTGAGAATCCTCTGAGAAAGTCCACTAAGGTGGAATTCACAAGGAATCCCATTAACTGGAGATGGGGGAAAACTGAAGGCATCAGCATTTTCACCTCTGCCTGTATTCCTGATGCAGCATCCTTTGTCAGTACTTGGGGTTGGGCAATCCCTCCCCTCCTAAAAGCCTACATGTGGCATCAGTTTCATAACTTGAGTCCAGAAACTGAGCTAAGCATAAGGTGTAATAGAACAAGACAATTCATATTCACCACGAAGCATAAGGAGGTAAAGAAGCTGGGAAAAGGAAGAGGCAGGAGTGTGAATAATGGTTGGTTTTGAAGAAAGCAACGACTGAACTACCCCAGAGAGGTTTCTGTGGACTGGAGCTAGGGAAGGGCTGCTACAGCTGGCTCTATAAATAGTCTAAAAAGTCTAAAAAGAAAGAAATCTTCACAATAAAGAATAAAAATGGGCAGAGAGAAAATCACAGTCATGGCTTGCGTTACTTCTCCAAACTGAAGAAAAAACTCTCATTCATAGCAAAATGGAAGATGTTGGGGGCAAGGAAAGCTTCTAGGGAAGTCTACCTGCCCTTCTTTGAATAAATTTGAGATTTCACCAGTCCACCATGCTTCTACCAACTATAACATCTTCAGATGACAGAGACATAAGATTGAATCAAAGAGAACTGGAAAAGAATTACCATCAGGATGCAATACATGTATCTGAAACTTACATTCCAATTTTCCAGCAGTGATTCCACGGACTCTTTTGCCCCATATTTCACATCCCAGATATTTAGCTTTAACTTCACCTCATTGGCAATAGCTGAGCACAGTCCATAGTGGTATTCAAGGAAAGTGCTGGGGTTTGTGGAACGAATATTGCTGAATCTGCAAACAGAAAATAGTTCCAGAAGTTTATTCAAAACCATTGGATACCCAAGGCATTAATGTAAAAGGATTTTATCCTAAAAAATCAGCATTACCTGTATGTAAACTTTTTTTTTGTTATGACAGAAATTAAATTCTAAGATAGCAACAGTTCATTTTTTTTAAGCACAAACAATTGAGCAGTCAATGTTGTCTGTTCAAAGTATGAAAAACCAAAATACCCAAAAAAGGGGCATCTGCCATCTGTATGTCAAAGCATCTCAGGTTATGGATACAGATTCACTGGTCATTTTTGAAAATATCCTCCAACAGATATTTGGGGTAGTACAAGCTACAGGTCACAGTGATTTTTAAAGGTAGAAATTAAAATTTAGAGAATCCCCACCACCAGGGAAATTTTTACATTCAAAATATTCAAGTTTCTATCCCTAGTGGTTGTTTCCTATCCCCACTAGCAAAGGGCATCTGAAAAGGTCCTGTTAATGAGCTCCACTCTGTACACATAATTAAACATTCATTGGACCAATGAGAGATCCCTGCCTGCTCCACTTGACAGTCAGCCTGTGCTGAGGCTGAAAATGCTCTTTTTCTGCAAGGCATGGATAAATTATATGCTTTGTTCAGAAGAGCAGAGCAAGAATACAACATGAAGTAGAGGGAATTTCAGCATCACAACCTTCTTTTCATTTCCTCTAATTTTTCAGGCAAGACTAGTGGCATATTCTTCTCATCTTCATTCTTGAATGACTGAAGGGTGTCCAAGTGAGAATCAAAACAATCCATCAAGCCCTGGGGAGAACAAGACATAGTAAGCCATTCATTTTGATCTAGAGTATTTCACCTGGGAATCTCCAAGTCACCTGCCATTAGGGGAAGAGCTATTAAGAACTAGTCAGCACAAGACAATCTCCCAGTGTCTTTACTCATAAAAGTGCAATGAAAGTATTTACCCCATCACCTTCTAAAATGCATATTTAGTGCAGTACTGCCTGATTTCTCTTATCACTGTGCATCCACTTAAATATAAGGAACACGACCCTACCCTGCTCCTGCTATCAGTTTTTTCTGCACTTTGATTATCACCTTTAGGACAAAAAAAGTGTCATTGTAACAGCTTCAGGATATTAAGTTGTTCTTTGCCAACCCCTAGCAAAGACTAACAGCAAAACCTGTTGAATAAATCTATTATGCCACCTGCTCCATAGTTCATTTGGCTGCTCAATAAATTTGTGTCAAACACCAGGCTGACAGGGTATCAAATTAACCATGTGATGGCCAGTGTCCCATGATTGGGGAATATTTACAGGCATAAAATAAAATAAAATATAAAATGTATTGCACAGAAGATAAGCCTATTTCTCAGTGGCATATAAAAAATATGCTAGAAGTTCATTTCTATGTTATAAAATCTGCCACAAAGCATGTTAATGGAAATGGCTCAATCCTGAGACAGCCCTCAACCACAAAAATAGTGCATAGATTTTTACACTTCATTTTGTAATCTTAACATTGTATCAGGCAGTTATGAGTATTGGTGGATAATTTCCTAGATCTTAAGTAAAATTTGCATTATAAGGTACCACCTTGGCAATATTATCCCTTCACAAGACGTACTAAAAGGGGAAAAAATTCTCAGCAGGATGTCTTCCCATCAAGAAAAGTGGGTTTGACAGAAATTAAGTATTAATGGGTTTCTTCTTCTGAAGGAATGCAATGATTTTATCTACATGTTCAATGGGAAAAAAGAAATCCCTTAAGAAACTACATCAGTCTCTTTATCTTATTCTTAAAAATGCTTTAAGTACTTAGGTTGCACAACAAAAGTCTTAGATCAAATGGCTAAAGACTGACAAAGCTGTTACCAGTCAAAAAGCCATCTCTCATATCAGGAACTGACTAGAAACAGTACAAAAAAGTGGTGTTATCAAGCCACTTGCAAGAACCTCCACTGCCCATTCTTTCAAATTTTCTTTAAGGACAATGTCACAAAACCAGCAAACTTGTTTATAAAAAACCCAGGTACAGAATTATGATGACCAACCAGGCCTCAATACATCTACTCTTTCAGAAGTTTCAAGCTCAAAAGGATGTTTAAACCATTATCTGCGCAAATATTTGAAGGTCAGAATAAATAACTTGCATGGTGCCAAGTTATCAAAATATCTATCCTTGCCTTGAATGGAACTACAGAGTGATTCAGCAAATATTTAACTTTAAACACGCAAACTTCTCAAACTATTTAACTTTAAACACACAAACTTCTTGAACTCCCTGGAATGTAACCTTGAGCTCAAGTGCTTTTCTGAATAGGTATGCGTTAAGCATAGATTTAAAGATAAAGATGCAATTATCCTCTGTTATTACTTAACAAACAAACAAGTTGCAGGAACCACATAAAAAAGAATAGCATAATTTACTCATTCAGGCAGTACTCAAATTTAATCTCACCCCAGTGAAGTCTGAAACCTGCCTTATAGACCCATGCAGTTATTTAATTAAACTCATAGTTCTTCAAAGGTATGTTCAGAAGAGCTTTTCATCTTCAGAAGACAAACATATACACACCACTTCCCAAAATGTCAAACAGCAATTCCATAACAAGTGCTTCGCTGGGTCAAACTGAAGCAGAACTTCCTTTGTGATCAGCATACCTTAAATATTACAATTATTTCTCTGAAGACAGACATTGCTTTGAACGGGTCCTGCAAATCAGGCAAATCTTCTGCCTGCAGACGTTCCACCTCCTGGAGCCAAGCCTCAATGCTATCCAGAGGGGAGGGCAACATCTGGTCCAGCTTCACTTTCCACTCGTTAATCTTTAAAAGGAAAACAAGTGGATTAAATCTCTCACTATTATTTTCTTCCCCATCCCCAAGATGCTGATATAAGCTGCATAAAATGGTGCTCGAGACATCCCAGGAACTCACTTCCCTCATGCCTGTCAATGTTAAAAAAAAAGAGCTTCCAGTGAAGCCAGCTGCAAATCAGCCCCGTTTACCTCAAACCCAGGTTTGCTCCCCGCCCATAACCTCTGCAACACCACAGAGAATCTGGCATTACTGTCCTTTCCTGGTGACCATCCCACGGCCCAGCAACAGGGAAATTTATGGTGAACTAGTTGAAAAAATAGGGGGGAAACAGAGATGAACAGCTTTCTGTCATGGGGCTGACAGAGGAACATCTCTTCCAAAAAGAGCAATTCCCAGCATGGCCCTACACATCCCAGTTCAAGCCAACACAGCCAACCCCACTGCAAAGCTCTGACCAACCAGGCCTCACCACATCAGTGTCTGTGCCACAGGAAGGAATACATTAACACACTTTTCCCACCTGCTCACTTTCTGAGCCATAATTATGTCCCAAAATATCCTTTTAAGCATAAATGGGCCAAAAACTTTGATTGGAAGAGTGCTCCAAGATAACCAGATGCAGGGCATTTTCCAGGGATTTTCCATTTCCTCAGTCTTGAGGTTCAGGAGGCAGAAGGGTAATCAGGTAACCTTCTGCCTCCTCTTGGGCACTGAACACCACTCAGACTGTCTGGACTTCAGGTTCAGAGTCAAACATCTTTTATCATTCCAAATAAAGCATCCTCTCCCCACTTTTCCCAGTGTGAGTTCCTGGGGTAGACTTAGGCTTCTTCATCCAACATGCTCATGGCTGGTAAAGGGGTGAGAGAGAAATGCCTCTGACCTGAGAGATCACTTTATCCCACTCTTCCCTCATCTGCTGCTGGCCTTCACTCAGCTCAGCTTCTCCTCGTTTAGACGTCAACACAGGCAGAAAGGGGGTTTTCTCTTGGTTAAATGTTTCCATAAATGACATCATTTCCTAGGGATAAAATAGAAGAGTAATTCACAGAATATGTCAGACGGGAGCTCACGGAGCCAAGTCCT
Organism: Aleadryas rufinucha; assembly: GCA_013397815.1. Classification (NCBI taxonomy): domain Eukaryota; kingdom Metazoa; phylum Chordata; class Aves; order Passeriformes; genus Aleadryas; species Aleadryas rufinucha. Next base: position 373,899 of record VZTH01001672.1, read on the forward strand.
GCCTTTGAACACACTGGTATGAGTTCCATTAACTTCAAAGGGTGTGATGCATGCAAAGGCAAGATAGCAAGAGGCATTCTTGTCTCCAGGCAGTATTTGGGTCTGAAATTACAGGTGCCATTCCCTAAATCTGTATTTAACTTAATGTCAGTGCAGTCAGAACGCAGTTCTCCCCTCCCAGCAAGAGAAAGGGAAAATTCCTCCTCTCACAGTTCCCCATGGGCCATTTTATTACAAACTCTGGCTACAACATGAGCCAAAGGAAATTTTACTTCAGCACAACCTATAGCCAGCAATTCAACTACTCCTCTACAACATCAGCTGGGTAAAACCTACTGTTGTAATTAGCACAGAAATAGCAAAGGTAACCCTGTGAAGGGCCTACGTGCTTGAATCTTGTCCAAGTCTTCAACTACGTCAATTAATTAAGACACTACTTTACTCTTTCCAAAAACTCTGCTCAAAAACCAAATAGCATATCTCTTTTTCATAACAGGAAGAATTTTATCCTACCTTTCCTTCAATCATATGAGGGCATTTAACAATTCCATCGTCAGATTTCCAAATTTTGTTTAAAAGCTTTTTTAACACTTCAGTTTAGGCAGTGAAGATGAAAAATATTAAAAATATTCACAGAAACAGATTCTTTTCACAGATGCAGTTAAATATGAAATGCAACTTACTTTGCACTTCTGGTAATATGTTTCATTCTCTGTTTCCACTAGCAGCTTTGCTAACTTCTTCTCCTGTGCAGCCAACCAGCCCATGGCCTCTCTTACTTTTTCCTGGTAATTAGAGCAGAAAATTTCATTTTTCCATTTTGCAATTTCATTTTTCCATTTTATATTGTGCCATAAAACACCACTCACTGAGCATATGATGAAGTCCATTCAAAGCTATTGAAAAACAAATAATAATTCCTGAGGACCCTGACGAATTTTGAGTCAGGCACTATTACATAGCAGGGACAAAGTTTTAAACCTGGCACCCGAATATATGAAGATATCAAGAGAAGACCTGACTGCAGTCCTACTAAAAGGAGATTATCAGTATGGAGATACGTGAATAACCAAATAAACTCTCATAAGAGAACACAGAGAACAGAAAATGTAGGCTTCTGGTCAGTGTTATCTGTGAGTGGCAACTTCTGCCCACTTTACATGTCAGCTACTAAATTCAAAGCTGGTTGTTCTGTGCATTTGCAAATCTCTCTGCCTCTCCTCCCTTGTTTACACAGACTTCAGAGCACACATGAAGACAACCAAGCTTGAAAATGTCCTCTGTAGTAGTTAAATGAAGAACAAAACAACCTGCACAGCAATTCCACCTGAATGATCAATCAAAAATCTGTAACGTGGAGTTTTTCCTACCACACAGGAGTATCAGAAGGCTCAAGCCAATTCAGTCTTAGCAGCACAATCAGAGGATCTACTATGTGTTACTGACTCATGTAAACTGGGCAAGGAAAGCACATTCATTTGAAAATGACACAGTGATAACCCACATGACATACCTGCATGTCTTCTTCAGACTCAGGCAAATTCTTGGAGTATTGCAAAAACTGAGCCACGTAAGTCATGATTGATTTTTCATCCGGATTCACAATGTCAACATCTACGAGAGCCAATACACCATTTACATAATTATGCAGCCTTCTAGGCCTGATCACATAATTACACACTGTGCTGCAGTTATTAAAACACATTACCATAAACATGTTTATTTTGCAACAGCTCGCTTAACATGCCATTGACAGAAATTAATATGTAATGAACATTTTTTCCTTGGGAATATTTTAATAGAACATGATTAACTAATGAAAAAAGTTTCTCCCATGAACAGGAAAGTTTCATATCCTTTCTTCTGCATATTGCTCCTGCAGTTGTTGCCAATTCAAAAATTCTACAGTCCCTAAGTACAGCTGATGCTATAAAATAAACCTCAGGTTTGAGCATTAGAGCAAATATCAGTGTTCCATTTCAAACTTAAGCATAGTCTTAGAGATTATATTAATCTCACTCCTAATAACAAGGATTGTTTAAAAGCTGATCATTTACCTTCAGGCTCCAGAAGCCGTGGGATATTCAGCTCCAGTTCTGCAATTCTGAAAGCCTCTTTCAGGTTTTCTTTATTGCTTCTGGCTTTTGCCTTCTCCAGATCAACCAGACCTGGCCTCAAGGTTTGGATGATGGCTAAAAAAGCCAGTCCACTTCGCCAGCTGGACTTGAAATCAGTGACACTGACAGAGCCATGCCTATCCCAAAAGTGAGTGGAAACAAAATGTTAGGACATCTGAAAAAACAGGCTTTAAGTACAAATTTAGAAATGGAATATAAATTCAGTAAAATGGAGTATGAACCCAACCCAAAAGAACCGTGCCACTGAACTTCTGCACAAATCAGACAACAACACAGCCAGTACTACCAATCACTTCGAGTACATATTTTTACACTGTTTTTACAAAATTACTCTATTTCTTTTTGTCTTCTATTGCATTCTGAAGATAAAGCCTTGCTGATCCAAATCCTTTCTAAATATCGCCTTTGTGCTCAACATCTATGCATTCTATGTGTGGAAGAACAAGAAAAGCACTGCAGAACATGTATTTGTCTGCAAGGACACCAAGAACTGGCATTTTAGAAAATCCAAATCTTAAAAGTGATGTATTAGTGCAGGAAAAAGTATTTATTTTTCTCTTAATTAGCTTAGTGTCTTTAAATCATCTTTTATTAATGTTCACAGCCTCAACAGTGCTGTGAGGTGCCCAGCCATGCAGGCCACAGTGAATTCTGGGACAACTGTCCAAAAACAGCCCGTATGTTCTGAGTATGTAACAGCATGGAAAAGATGTGGGGTTTCAGCAATCAAATTTAGTCACGAAACAATGGGCCAAGTCTTACAAGATTTGTTCCTTTACCAAACACTACAGGATTCACTGGTAACAAAGTATTTCAACATAATGACAGCTCAGAAATGATACTGCAAACTAAACAGCAATATTGCTGAAAAACAGGCAAAAGAAAGAAGAAGATTACAGGGACAAAGAGCTGCTTTTGATGTGCCAATTAATCTTCTTCTGATAAAACGCAGCTAGAAAGCAAACCTCAGTGCCATTCTACTGGCAGAAAGTGTCTGATGTGCTGATGAAGGCCTTTATCTCCCACTAATAACATGGAATATTAGTAGGATTTTATTAGAACATAAAACAACCAAAGAGCTGTGGAGAAAGAGCTGACATTACTGTAAAGCATATTTGAAAGATCCTGGAGTGAAGCAGCAGCCCTTGAAGAAAATGTAAATATTTCTATCTGCTCTAGATTGTGCACTGTGAAAGCAGCAGTGAAAGCAGCAGTGCTCTCTGTACATCGAGCATAAGGAAACATCTTGTTAGAATTAGGGACTAGGACCACCAGGATCAGGATCCTTCCTGGGGATCATGCAGTGTTTTGACAGAAAAGCCTGAGTTGTGGGAATCACAGAAATCCTACATTTTCCATTACAAAAACCCTAAAAAGCCCTTGAAACTTTGTGAATCAGTGCCAACCACGAGGATTAAAACACATAAATCACGTAAACATTCCACTAGACTTATCACACAGGAGCACCTAAAAAAGAAAAGCCAAACAACTCAGATCACACTGTTGTATTTAATTAGTAAGATGAGCTTTGCTTTATCATATTTAAAGAGCTCATGTCCAAACATTTAGGGCCTGATTGATGCTTAAAGTACTGGTAACCACAAGTGAAATTTAAAGGATTTTCTGCAAAGCTGTCACTAAGTAATGTTAACAAACAGAGGGATATATCACCACATTTACAGGAAAGCAGTAACACAAAGTGTAGCATGCTAATTTTAAGTCTTGGATGGAACTTACAGTGAACACTGTTCTTTTGCCCACAACAAAAGAGCCTTTGTAGCAGACATCTTCCACCGTTCCTTAATTTTAGCACTTTTTTTAGCTGATCTGCTTGCCTTTGGAGAGGAGTCAACGGCACTTGAACAATCAAGTGAAGGCTGATTGTAAGTACAGGCAAGTGTCCTGGCCAGTTCTTCAATCTATCAGAAGAGATGGGAGACTTAATGAGGCTTCAGTGAAAGACTACCAAGGCATCAGTGGCAGAACACCACAGAGAATTAGACAGGACTCAATCACAGCTCTAACAGTAGCTTTCCTGCCCCCCCCATAACAAATCAAGCTTTTTAATCTGCACAGTCTGAAATATTTCATGCTGAACTCCCACCTCTAGGCAATTTTTTGGCAGGATATATTCACCCAAAGACTTCTGTGTTATACTGTGGGTAGCAGAAATGACATCAAGGGACCCTCTCACTCAATTTCTGCTGTAACCAGTGACAGCAGCCCATGGCAGTTGTGTTTTCTGCTGTCAAGTGACATGTATTAGGCATGCTCAGAGTTTGCCTGCTCACTCAGAGTGCAGGAAAACCTACTTGACAGACCTCAGAGATCGCTACTTGGTTAGAGAAGTTTGGTTTAGGTAAAAAGGTATTGCACAGGCCTTGTGCAGCACAAGACTCTTTGGCATCAAAGTACCTCTACCATGAAAAATATGGGCTAAATACTGTTAGAAAACTTTGCTTCTTTGTGCTCTCCTGAGCCCCAGTCACCAGTCCATCCCCAGTACACCTGTGTTAATTCACTGCTGTGCTCTCCCTAGAAGCCAGTTTGGCTCCAGCACCCTCTGCAGCCCTACAACATGATTAAATCAAAGCCCTGTGCTTTCACACCTCCCCATAACCTCATGCCATGCAAGATGCACATTCCTATTGTATAAAAAACATGACTACAACAGCCTTCGTGTTATTTCAGGCACTGGTACTGAAAAAAAAAATACAAGAATTGTACATTGTAAGCACAGTTAACACTGAGGAGTGGGGCTGCCTTTGAGGGAGATGGATGAGCCACTTCACACTATCTGCTCTTTTTGGAGCTTAATCATTGCCAGCCTTAGGCAAGCAAAATTTAGCCTATTTTTTAACTGGTTACTTCAAAAAAAAAGAAGGAATCTCAGTATCTTTCCTTCCTACCATTTGCAGCTAGATACTGTTCATCACTGCCATCACTGCACTGGTGCATCTCCTCCTTGAGCTGTCACTTCCACATGTCAGAAAATAATCTTTTGCTTTGCACTAATTCATCTCATTTGGCAATCACATAAGTCAACACATTTTTGTGCTTTTCCCCTCTACTAAAACTCTCTTACATCGCTGAAATACTTACATGAAAATGAAATATAATGGTCCAGATTAGGCCAAGCACAATGGAAGGTTTTCCTTCAATAATGTCAGCTACATGAATATTTATGAGCTTCAGCTAAGGAGGGAAAAAAGGGATCATTGTTAACAAAGAAAATGTTCCACCAGCTAAACTGGCTTTAGTTGTGAATTTTGAAATTAATACTCACTGATCTGCTCTTTAAAAATGTCAAAGCATTTTCTATATTACTTCTACACTGGAAGGTATTAAATCCTTTTTCCCGTGGCTGCAAAGCAAAAAAAAACAGGTTATATCTTCAACCACAAAAATTAATTTTATTCTATATTTTGATAAGGGAAGTCCTGCAAAGATTCATAAATTACTTTGGATCAACTTACTTCAGCGTGTTGCAGAGTCAATGGCATAAAAATAAGTTACTTGAAACTAACTCTGTGACTCCAGAGGGATGATTCATATGGTTGCAGTTAAGCATATCCAGAAATCTCTGCTGGACTTGACAAAGGATTGAGGTAATATTTTTATTACTCTGTCTTACCAGATGTTGACCTGAAAGCACTTCCAACAGATCCAGAAGCAAATGTCCTTGCTGTATGTCTGTATACAGGTCTGAGACAACATAAGGAGGGGTATGCTGCAAGAGAAATTTCAATCTTTTGTCATTTTGAATTCAACACACTACAAAATATCACAGATTACTCTGCTGTTAAATAATGTTTAGCATCCTTTATTTTTTTTCATTAAGCTGCAATAAAAATCCCGCATCTAAACAGCCACATCCTGCTTCTTCTACCCCATTATGTTTGTGTCTTATTCCCCCTTGTCCTGCCTCTGTGTTTTATAAGGATAGTTTTAGGCCTCACTTTCAAGCATTCCTATTTTTCAAGGAGGTCTGTGGCAAAAGAAAAAAAAAATTAAGAAAGGGAAATCTAAACATGGCAGTTAATTCTTATTTTGAGATCTTAATCAATAGTAAGCACAAATTTGAGTATAGAGCTGCATAACTAAACCTCTTTTCACTCACACAACACAAACTTATATCATGAGTTCAGCAGCTTCTGCTCAGCGAGGGAGCAAAACAGATTTTTTTTTTTTTTTTTTACCTGAGCAAATCAGAGCCCCAGCACATGCTGCAGGAGCTGTTTTCTGAAAGCTTAAAGAGCACCTACACTACTATGTGGTTTGTCTTAATACTTACCAGTCACTCAGGTCATCTCATTAAACTCATGTTCTTGGATTGCACAATAGAATAACACTTACCTAAGCACAGTAAAACCAACTGTAAACTCAGGAACTCGTAAAACCCTAAGACATGTGCCTCAATCCACCACAAGTTTTACCACATGAGTAAGGAAGAGTGACATCTACACACAAACCACCTCATACAAATGTCCTTGGACATGGCCCAATACAGTGCTGCTGCACTTACTAAACAAATGCTTCTCGGGGCTACTTTTTCCATCCAGTGCCTAAAAAAACTTGTACTAATTTTGCTTATTCCTAAAAAATTTAATCTCTAAGCAGCATGTCTGAATCAAAAAGGCAAAAGGCACGTCTTTGCTAAAGAATCCCCCATTTACCTTCGCCAATATTGAATTTATCCAACTAGTGAAGGTTTTCTTCTGTGTAAACTCTCGCTGGACTGGGAAATAAAAACAAAAAAGAAAACAAAGTTAATGGAAAAAATGATCAGGTTTTATTCTTCTTTCTCAAAAAGACACATGGCATCCACCTCAAACCTAAGGTCAGTTCTTCCAGATATTACGTTACTATTTAATATCAGTTTTTCCCAACTCTTATTTTACAGCTCATATTTTCTTGCTTGCTGAGTTGATACTGCAAAGACCTCTACAACCATCAAGCATAACCTACAGGATGCAGAGAATAACTAATAAAGGTTTTTTTGGAAGATCAGCAAATACAAAGAGCGGTGTAAACACATAATTCTACAGAGAAGTATGTCTACAACAGCTCTGTCTGCTCCTCAATGGTCCTTCAAGGACTCAGGGCCATCATCAGTACAAGATCCATCTTTGGGAATTTGGGAAAAGCCATGCATTAAATTGGATGCAGGCTGGAGTTAAGTGATAAATGCACATCTGTAGTGAAGCCACACAACGAGAAATCTTTGCTAAGTGAAGGGCTAGAGAGAGTTATGGGGCTGTCATGGGGAAATACACCCTCTAACAGCATCCTTTCCACTGCTGGGCCCTTCCCTGGGGTGTACAGATTATTAATCCAGCCAAAAAGGAGCACACAGGGTCTTAATACAGGCAGAAGGAAGAAGGAAGTGCTTGAACTTGTGCTGCAGCAAAAAACAGTGAAATGGGACTCAAAGCACGACCCAGCGACACAGAGATCCAGCTCTGCACCCGGGGTCCACACAGTGCCACACAGTGAGCAACCACCAGCAGCTGTGCAGGGAGACAGGGAGCTGGTTAAGCCCATGTTTCAAAAACCAGAGTATTTGAACTGTTTCTCACACCTGCCTGTGGGCACCAGAGATGGAGAGAAGTCCAGTTCCCCCAGAAGGTGAAGCAGAGAGTGAGCAACAGAGCTGGACCAGCCAGCTCCCCAGACCCAGCCCTGTCAGGGGCAGTGTATTACCTGACTGCCCAGCCCATGCTCCCTCCCAAAAAACCACTCCATGTCCAAGCCACACCACAAAACCCATACGTCCCTAGGGGCTGGAAGTCTGAACACAGGTCTCAGGTGACAGACAGAGATGCTGGTCCCTGAGATGATGGACTCACATGCCACCAGCAGTCATCCCAAAGGCTTGTGAAAGCCAGCCTGAACACAAACTCCTTTTTAGCTCCTTTTCCATAGCAGCCTTGACTGAAAGCATTGGGGCTGGCTTCACAGAAAAGGCTTGCATGGAGAAACAAATCTGGGAGACAAGATGGGAACAGACCATCTCTTCTGCCTCTCAAAGCATGTTCTTGCTCAAAAGCTTAATTGAAGGCAAGGTTGACACTGTAAGTCAAGTGCAAGACTTCTCAACAATAGATATGTATGTTTTGGTAGGCTGGGCAGGATGAAGAATACCAAAAATACCAAGCCCTCGGGGAAAAAAAAAAACGTTAACTGTTCCACCCATGAAAGTGAAAACGCCACTCGCAGGAAAATGTCCCACACTTTACTACACTCTGGGAATTTGCAACCACAAACCCCAGTCGTGGGGGTATTTTCATTACCTAAGACAGCCCAAAGGAGTTTCTGCAGAGCTCCATCAGCTCATGAAACACAGAAATTCATCTGAGGATAACCCAGGCTCCAGCTCCTCACCCGACAGGCCGCCTTCTGCCTCTCTGGGTGGGTGAGCAGCAACAAAAACATTCATGTTACGTGTGTCGAGCACTGCTTTGCATCCTGTAGTGAAGGCGTCTTTCAGCAACCCTCCTCTAATCTGCAACACCACCATCCTGTTGGGGCATGAAGCAGTTGGTTTCCCCTGCTTGCTGGATTGTTTTGTGATTCTTCCTAAGCATCACAGAGATTGTGCTCGAACAGTAAGATAAGGGCAATCTTAAAGGCACGGACAAAAACGACACGACAAAATCGGGTTTTGTTCGGAAAACAGAAAGTTAAGCACAAACGCCAAACAACGCTGCAATGCTCACAAGGAGGACAAAAATAGCATGGAGATACTGGCTTCATGTTAGCACAGGAGCCAACCACACCCTTCAGCTGAACACCACATGGGAGCCATTCCAATTACCCAACGAGTAATTATTGAGTCGCTGCGCTCAATTTTATCAGGCAGGCAAGGCTGGCAGTGCTAGCACTTGAAAAGGGAGAGAGAGCAAATATTGACTACTCTGCCTGACGCCAGTGACTCGTGCAGCTGCAGCTCTTGCCAAACACACACTACTGCTGCTGATTTGAAGAACTTGCATTTGGGGTTGGTTACAGATGGTTAGGATGAGACACTTGGCCTTGTTTTGGTTGACATCCATATAAACATGCTTCATTATGCAATAGGGGCCAGATCCTGCAAGCGTTGATTCACGTGGGCAGCTCTCAGGCAAATGTCTCACCTGGTGAAAGTACGAGGTGGTTATTCCACTGCACACACCTTAAAGAGCACCTGAAACCTTCCACAAGCTACCTACTGCAACCCACCAGGCTGCCTTCCAAGCAGCTGCTGCCTCAGCTGCAACGTGCCTTATTTTCCTACGCAAACAAATAATAATAATAGAATCTCCTCCTGGACTAATAACAGAACTCCACGCTTGCCAGTATTTCCTCATCTTGTAGTGCAGCAGTCAGTGTTTCCGTGCAGGCCACGCCACACACACTCGGTACAGATGTGCTCCTGGCACCGTGGCAGGCAGTTGTATTGCAATTTTCAGGCTGAGTGTGCTTTCCCTCCCAGCTGCCCTCCAATGCTGCTGCTCAGAGGCGCTAATGATTTAATCAAGCTCTCCAATTCTTATCTCTACCACGTGGTTAATTAATACGGATTTTTATTTTTATGATGGTGAATGGGTTCTTTGTTAGGCCTTTTTGTAGCACTCTAACTGACCTTGGTTTTCTCTTGCCCTAGTTTTCAAAATGTCAATGACCTAGAATAAAAAAGCTATAAAAAAACCCCAAACCTCGATCATTCCTTTTACTTTGGGTCAAAACTCACTAAGCTAAAAAGTGGATCTGAGAGAACAGAGTAAGAACCTGGTAATCTGAAAATACCTGAAATCTATCACATTTCACCCTGTGTTAACAACCCTTTAGGGAGGAATAACACATACAAGCAACGTGTCACGTAGGATAGCCAAAAATCAATACACACTGCTGGACAATGACTGTTTTATTCAGTAATGAGCTACCAACAAGTGCTACAAACCAGGCTGATCATTAGGAGCACAGGGACATGGCAAGGACCACGTGAGTGCTGAATTCTCCCAGGAGGGAGAGGAGAGCAGCAGCACTGCCAGCCACTGTTTTACTGTTTTCCTTTAACTGCGATGCAGAAAAAACAAGACTTAAAATTAGTCTCCTCTCCCCTGCTGCCTTCCATGCCTCCCTTCCTGAGCTGGGGGAATGGCAGCTCCAGGGAAAGCACCATCTCCTCCTTCAATAGGGAGCTGGGGGAAGCAAATCATTGCAGAACAGATGTAGCCTGTCTGTCCACACTCATCAAACACTGTCACCAAACAGCAAAGATGATTTATTCTATCACAAGGACTTGTGTATCACTGCCAGGGAACAATTTACAACTGTACAGCTTCTTTTAAAAAAAAAAAAAAAAAAAATTAAACAATCATTTTAATGAGCACAAGCCTGTCTTGTCATCTTCTCATCTCTGTTTCACCAGGAGGAATTACCTCTTGTGTATGATATTTTTGTATCTTCCTTTTACCACTGAGGTCAGCTGAGGCTACGTCTACAGCAGCGTGCAGGGAGCTCATCAGGAGCAGATCAAGGGAGCTGGTGTTCATAACGCAGTGCATCCACCACGTGTGCAGGGACAAAGGTTGTGTTGGGCTAACTCTAGCCCCAATGCCCACAGACAGCCACAGCACCTTCTTTATTTCAGTTTCATTCCAAATAACCATTTCCACACTCCCTGAGAGCCCAGCAAAATGAACCAAAGGATGGGTAGCAGGGATAACTGGGAGAGCTCCTTCAAGACAGCGCTGCTGGTATGAACTAACACACCAAGCAGGTACATTCTTTAAATGATTGGAACCATCAGAAGAATGATTAAATACTTGCCAATCCAGGGAGAGAGTGAGCAATTAACCCCCAAGCCCTTTGTACAGTCCCTTCCCTTCCACCTAGCAACAGTTTCATGTTCTGCAGACAGGAAAGCAGGGAAAAGAGTTATTTCCAGCATTTATGTTCAGCAACGTGGTGTTAAGCAATTAAAAACAAACACAGAATTTTTTGTCAAGACTGACAAGTTTATCCAAAACCCAATGAAGATGAGGAAAATACCCCTACAGGCAGGAATGGGTCTTTTCAAATCCAAATATATAAATAATAACTAAATCACTGCTACCACATTAATGAAGCAAGTGGAAACTTTCTACACTACTCCTTTCAACTCCTTTTCCTTTTGAAAGCAAATTGTCCAATTTACCAAAAGTGCTGCTAACTCAGGAAGTGTGTTCACACCAGGCTTTGCCCTCCTGGCTTTCTTAAACCCTTTTGCTGTTCTCATTGTCAGGATGCTGGAGCAGCCCTGCTCTGAATCACCACTGCCTTTACTGCCACCACAATGTGATGTTTAGTACTCAGGGGCATAGGCAGGTTGCAGATTAAATTCTTACAGGTACCAAGTCACATCATTTAGATATCAACATACTTTCGGAGATAAATGCTTAAGTGGCTTTTGTAACATTTTAAAGAAAATCCACAGTGAAGCAGGGATCTGACTCTAGTGGCCTCCAGTGCCCTTTACAGGTGCCTCAGGAGCCATCCACTCCTTTGGCATTTTAATGCCGGTTTTTAACCAGTTATATACCAGATAATGCCTTTAACAAATTGAAATTTACCTAGCAGGGAACACTTTTATGCAACTATACAATCTATTTTTTACGTTAGGCGTGTGAAGCAGACAAAAATACCCATGACTGAATTTTTTGAAGGCAGTGTCATGTGTCAGTTGCCTCTCCAGTGCCATCAGCCCTGTCACATGCCACGAAGCCGTGCAGTTACGGGAACTGCAGAGCAGCTCCTCACCCGGGTAGCATAAACCGGGAATACATTTCTGTGCAGCTCCTATGGGAGCTTTTTGTAAAAGTCACCCTTGTAAAATTGTAACAAACGTTTAATAGGCTGGTTTTAATCGTACTGGTTAAAGAAAAAACAGTGTAGCTGCAAAAAGCAAGTGGCCCCATCAGATGAGACACACAGTTAAAACAAAAAAAAAGATGGGCAAGAATTATTAATCTACCTGACCTCTGGATGAATTAAGAGGGTCTCAAAAAGAAATCCCCCTTTACTCAGAGATGAGTACAATCTACTACGAACTGCACAACAAAACCTATCCATACACATCTCCATATTTTCAATTTCACTTGAAGAGAAATCATTCATAAAGGATTAGACATAACTGCATGAAAATAGTATCATTCATTTTTATCACTAAACTCTCTTTAAAAACAGTTTTCTTCAAAAACTCTCTTCAGTTTTAAAAACCACATTCCTCTATTATCATCCTTTGGGTTACAATAATAAACTGTAACACACGCACAGATTAAAAAGTGGAGCCAAAAATTAGGACCCCTGCAGTTAATTAAACAGTAAAAGAGTAAGTACATGCCCCAAACTCCAAGAGCTAAACCACACTCTCTTGTGTTTGAATTAGCTCAGCAAGCATGAAAAGAAAAGGGAAAACAGAGTTCTGCACAGGCTTGGTGGGAAGTGCCACACACAGGGTCTGTTTGCTATCCTAGGGAAGACAGGGGAAGGATTTGTGCATGGGACAGAAAACAGAGGTTGAATCCTCCCACAGGTAAAGAGATTTACATTCCACAAGCAAAAAATAATCCATTCCAGAGTGCCACAAACCCTGCAGAGTTCCTGCTGCAGCCACCCGTCCGCAAGCAGCCGCGTATTCCCCTCGCTGCAATCCCGCACTCCTGCTCAGCACCAAAGCACGATTCCATCTCCAACAGCTCCCAAAGCACTGCCAGGAGGCCCTTCTCTTACCAAGGAGGTGACATGCCTCCCCATCTCAAGTAGCCAAAGGCAAGTTTGGATGTTGACTGTGCCTCTTCAATTCACAGAAGGATGAGGAGCAGGCTGGACTACTCGCTCTGGGGCCAGCCCATAACGCAGTGATGGGAGGGAAACACGGGAGGAGGAGACGCAGGACAGGGATCCTGCTTCATTCCTCCCATGCTCATTGCCAGCCAAGCCCTGAGCTCCTGCCTGATCCATCCTACACCAAAAACGACTTTATGTTTCAAAGATGGTCCATGGCACAAATGAAGCATCTCCCTGTCAAGCATCTTCTGTTCACCAAGATGTTTGCCGATTAGAAACCAAGACGTTTGCAGATTAGATTTCTGGCAGGAGAAACCCTTCCTTTAAGTATTCCCCCACTGGATATGACCATAATAGGTCCAGCTCCAGTCTCTTCACCTGCACTTTTACATGGCTGTGCAAGGACACAAAGCAGTCCTGCAGCTGCTCTAAGTTGTGCTGCATCAGAAAACTGGGAAGAAGCAGAGAGATGCTGAAGGAAAGGGCACAGATAATGTTGACCTTAATCTGATTAAATTTTATTATAACATCTGGGACAGAGGGAAGGAAAAAAGAAAATAAAAGAAGCCTGCCAATTCCTGACATCATGCATTTTCATAGCAATTTCCATTTTCTTGGCAGGGAGGGAAGGGGTAACTATTACTCTCATCTGGATATCAGCTTGAAAACTGGTAAAGGTTAAAGAGCAATACATAAATCTGAAAAGATCCATATAAAGATTTATATTCTTGCAGCTTTTTACTTCAGCCTCATGATTTTGTGACTAGCTTTACCATTTGAAAATGCCTGGAGATGGGGGCATTAGAAAACATATCATTTTCATTTCTTCACCTATTTTCCTCATGTTTTTAAAGCTTCATTAAGTCTCCTTAAAGTAATCAGCTGACAAGAAAGACACGCTGAGAACAAAGTTACATTTTTACCTATTTTCCAGTGAATCTCTTTATGGCATCTTCTAAGCCAAGCACTTTTAAGGAAAATGAATGTTCACCCTTGAACACTCTTCTACCTAAATACCCACTAACAAGCTTTCACACTATTAACCAACTAGCCATAAATTAATAGGAATTCTATAATAATTAGAGCTACTAAGTAGTAAACTCTTCACTAATTACTTGAAGGAGATTGTTCTTTCCCTCTTTTTTCCTTCTTTTTCTTCCCTAAAGTGCTGCCCTTGCAGAAGACTGTAATTTAAATAACAGTCAAACATACCTAAAATAACATACCTATACATGGTAGTGAAGAAAAAAAAAAATAAAGCTAATGATTCTGTTACATTTTTTAGGCATAAACTTCACAAAGTTATATGACCAAACTAATTGACACATTAAGTTGATCTTGCCCTAATTAACAAGACTAGACAAGTGCTCTACCCCCAGAGGATGCCTTTCAGGAATAACGGAAGGCCGGATCACAAAGAATTAAAAAGTAGATCAAAATATATCTAGACTACATCCAGACTAGATCTCACTCCTGCTTTTTCCTTCTGCACCATTTATGCCTGTCTCCTGTTATGCTGTGCATTACACAATGCTGGACATATTCTGTGAAGCTATATCCCAGCAATTTCAAAAAGGAGATCATAACAAGTTTTACATCCATCTGCAGTCACACAAAATGTAAGCTGCTTTTCTGATAGTTATAAGCAGCTATTCCTTGAATCTGAGATTTCTCTAACGCTTCCCCAGGTGGACCTGAAGATTTAAAGCAATCAATGTGTCCGGCCGCTTCGCAAATCTCATCTCGAGATTCCTATTAATGGAAAAACCTGTTTCCTTGAGTGACCCTATTCTTCTTATTTGACCTTTGCTACCACAGATCTCTGAGCAGAGCTGCTAATGGTCCCTATGTGTCATGTCAGGGAGCATGTCTTTGGTGCTTCCTCACAGCTGTATTGCCATTTGCTTGTTTGACCCTGAGCAGACGCTGCAGCGCCACAGCTCCATACACAAAACGTGTCAGTACCATTTGTTGTGTCTTCAATCATTACAAAAAATTGCTCATGTCACTTCTAAGGGATGTCTCCGGATGTTTTACAACAGCCAGGCTCAGACAGCCTGGGCACAAGATTTGCAGCGTGTTCACTTCTGCATAATCTTAAGAGCTCAATTTATTACAGCAAAGAAATGCAGTCATTTCAATTTTAACTAAGCAGGGCTCCTTCAATGAGATATTGACCAATAAACTCAATTCTTATTCAACACAAACACCAACCTGACTTTTAAGAAAAAAAAAAAAATTGAAAGTAAAACCCTGTCGTAAAATGGTATGTAACTTTAAATCTGCCTTAAAGCTAGAGAGTGTTTTCCAAATCTGTTTCACAACAACAGCCACCTCAGCCTTTCTACCCAAGGCTGAGTTTGACTGGCACAACAAATGTGTGTCTGACAAGCTGTGCTTGGTGCAAGAGTCAGACTAGCTCCTGTCTGCTACGAGTTTTTGCTTGTTCTCCTGAAAATGCAATACTGAAGCAAAACGGAAGAAAATTCACCATTAGAGACGCTTGGCTTTGGACCACAATTAACACTCACTCGTCAAAACACATGGCTTCAGCGACAGTACTAGTGCAAATATGGATCACAGAAGTGACTTGGCAGAATATTCTTTTGCACCATCTGTTTTCAACATATTTGCTCTCAACCAAGCACCATAGAAATTTCATTGCGAGAGCGTTAAAAGGAAACAGCTCCGTGGAAACACAAGTTAGCCCATCCGTTCTAGAATAACCAGGCTCTAAACATATCAAAACCAAGCTTTTCAGCAGGGCTAGTCCTGCTGCCTGGACTAGACTCCTTGACAACCTCTATGAATATGCCCAGAGCAAAGCCAACCTTCACAGAAAATTCTTATAGAAGGAAATTCAACATGTGAGTGAGGAAAACCCGAAGGTTCTGAGAGGCCAGGTCAGATGCACTCATCACCACTGAAGTGTCCAGGTAGATGCCATTAAACTGAAACAATTAGAAATCAGCCAGTGCTTCCTTAAGCAGTTAGAACTCATGCCAAGTAAAGATGAAAGACTCTGACCCATAAGAAATTTGTTTAGAAGCCACAAAAATTATCCCCACTTGCAGGGTACATAGCAGTAAAAACAGAAAACCAAATAAAATAGAACAAAAAATAGTATTGTAGTCAATAGCTTCATTACGACAGTTCAACGCAACCACGGAATTGTCAGCAAGCTGAAAACAAGGAAACTAATGAACTGGCCTGTTTTCATGCTGATGGTTCCTTTCAAAACAGTTTACAGCAACATGCATTCTGAGTAACAAAGCATAAGAACCAGTGAGCACATCAGTACCAAAAAAGGCAACTGATCTGAAAATATCACGAGAAAGTACTACAAGAGCTTATCTTTCATTTCCCTGCTGAAGCCTCTCTCATGAGACACAAACATCAGCAGAGAAGCACAGGCATGAACTAACTACACTCACCATAACACAAGTGTAAACAGGTTTTTCAGAATTCCCTTCAACTTCTGCACACAGCCACAGATTTTTGACAAAAATCAAAATTAAAAAGGCACAGAAAACTTCAGTGACTTACCTTGCAGCGTTAGATGGAGATCATCTATTTCAGAGGAAGCCTGCTCCTCTGTTGATGCAGATGACTGCTGCAATGCCATATTGAATTCTACGAAGATTCTTTAATCAATTTCCAAACTGAAATTACATATGGAAAAAAAAAAAAAGAAGAAAATCAGTACAGTTTTATAAAAATTTATGACACTCAGAGATGATGTGGCACCAAGATATGCATTTTGTTCTGGGTTTTCTTCCCTCGGTCAGCTGTTTCCTTAGTTTATACAGAATAAAGAGACTGTTCCTACTGCAGGAACCCAAGCTTTGATCCTTGAGTCTTTTCTAACAGTGGCCAGCAGCACTCCACAATACAAACCAGGGATCCCAGTGGATCTTGCCATGGAAACAAAAGCACCAGGATTAGGAAAATTCAAACACCGTTGCTTTCTTTGAGAAAGCCAAGGTGACAAAAGCTCACAATGCCTTCTGCAGACTGGCAGCTGCCAAATCTCATTTTTTTAATCCTTGTACCTTTCAGATCTCCCTTCCTGCCTGGATAATTGTTGCAGAATGGAAACAATTCAGGCACAATTTGCAAAGATCAAGGTGAAATGAAAAAGCAGCAGTTGTCATATGAGAATCAACACAACTGCTGTCTCTGTTTGGTACCTTTGTTACTCCTCAACCCCCCATGAAGGAGTTTCTTTTTCCAACTCCTCCTTTTTCCTCTCCCTGGATAACTCCCCTATCTCTAATGCAACTTTAGAAAACAATATGCTCTATCTTCCTTAAAAAACTACAAGTGTTCCTGGTTCTGCAGTAGCTATATTGTTCAATTTGCCACTGTAGGAAGAACTGGATGCTTAAGATAGAGACTTATTTTTATCAAGAACCCAGAAGTTAAACAAATTCAAAAAGAAATTAAGCTGAAAGTTAAATAAGGGCTCACTCTTAAACAAGCTTTGTTACCTACACAACTGTAACCTTTTCACCAGAAGCACTAGGATTTCCACACCATGTATTAAAAACTCATCCACCAAGTATATGTCAAAATAAAGGGCGTGAATAGATGAGTCAAGAAATACAACATTAAGGAATGCCAGAGAAATTCTTACATCCATTCCCTTGTGCACATGAATCATGAGGCAGCCTTTGTTTACTCCTCTCCATACTATTTTTCCTCACTCTCTGCTCCTTCACTGAGCAGAAAGGAGAACACGCATTTCACGAGGAGCTCTTCAATATTTTACTTTCCTCACCCTCAACAAAGTGTGTCCTTGTGCTTTATCCAAGAGCTGCTCTGATGACAGGATTATTGAATCCCTCAGAAGATTTTCTATGGCACTCACCACCCCAGCATCTGAACACTTCACAAACATCAATCAATTCACATTTACAGCACCTACGTGAGACCAGGGGTTATTGCCCACACTTAGAATCACAGCATGCTTTGGGCTGGAAGGGACCATCAGTCCAACCCCCCTGCCATGGGACAGCACTTTACTGATGACAAGCAAAGGCCAGAGAGAAAAAAGGCAACAAGAAAAGTCTCTGGATTTCCAGAGAAATAGATATCAGCTCATAAGGCTGAAGCACTGATTCCAACTGCTGCAGTGACCGTGCAGCCCTTCTGCAAGTCACCAACAACTTAACAGCTGCAACTCAAGGCACCAGATTCAAGAAAGGGGAGTTTAGCTGAGGCAGATAAAGGTGAGACCTATCTGGATAATCAAAGAAAAACATGTTTTACAAGAGTTTGGCTTGCTTAGCTATCAAAAATAAGAGGAAAAGGACTATTTTGATCTTTGGCTGGCACAAGAACATGATGATATAAACAAGACAAGCCTTGAGGTTAGGATGGAAATTGTAAGATATCTAAATTAGCCAAGAAAGCCAACAAAATGCTGGGCAGCACAAACAAGGGCATCACCAGCAGAACCAGCAGAGATAGAGAAGTGATTATCCCACTCTGCTCAGCACCTGTCAGGACACCTGGAGTACTGGGTGCAGTTTGGGACCATGCTGTATGAAATACTTTGTCAACAGGCTGGAGAGAGAAGAGCACAAATATGACCAAAAGAGTGGGAGGCCTGAGTGGGGAAATGGCTGAGAAAACTGGATTTGCTGAGCCTTGAGAAAAGAAAGCTGAGGGGAGACCTTATTACCACATTCCAGTATTTGAAGGGTGCCCACAGAGAGGGTGCAGACCCCCTTTTTACAAGGAGTAACATGGAAAAGACGAGGGGTAGTGGGTACAAGTTACTGCTAGGGAGATTTTGATTAGACACAAGAGGAAAATTTCTCACAGAACAATCACTCATTGGATTTATCTCCCCAGGGAAGTGGTGGATTCCACAACACTGGCACTGTTACAACTTGGCTGGGCAGGATGCTGTGCCATCTTGTCTGGACCATGCTTTTAGTACAAAATATTGGACCAGATGGTCCTTGAGGTCCCTTCCAGGCTGAAATTCTATAATAAATACTGGGCTCTTACAGGAACTGAGGATGGGCAAGGGCTGAGTAAGAATCCAGTGCTCACAGCTACGCTGCCTATGCCCAAGGCAAGGCAATCTTTCCTGGGAAACTCCCTTCCTTTTTCTCTCAGCATTAAGCAATATAAACCAGAAGTCTAAAAATGCAAAATGTCAGGCAGCCTTAATATCTTTTGGGTATGACTATGTCTTGAATTTGGTTTTTTGATCACCACCTTGAAGGTGATGACAAATGACCCAAGTGGGAAGTATGTAAGCAAACTCCCAAACAGTGGAAACACACCTATCTGTTCAACTTCAAAGCATCCACATTCGAGATGACGACATGGGCACAGCCAATTTATGTTCAACTAACCTGCATGATGCTGGAATCACTGGGACCACAGGCCACAGAAAGGGAGCAGGAGTCAGCATTAAAATTCCATTATAGTAACAGGAAAGTATGCAAGAGCCATGAACAACTCTGATGGACATTTCATAAACAACACAAAATATATTTTTAACCTTTCTGTGACTGTTCCTCTTCTGTCCCCAACCCTCGCCAGCTAGAGCACAGCAACACAGCACATAGTGTCTCCTTTTATGTGCTTGCACTGCACTTCATGTGATGGGACCCCAATCTCAGTTCAGATCTCTACGCAATAAAGTAGTTAAAGCTAATAAAACTTCCAAGATTTCAAAGCAGAAAGTATATTAAGCTCTAAAGCATGAATAAACTTTAATTAAGTTACTTAAATTATTAATTAATTAACTTATATTACAGCATATGATCACAGAACATATATAAATGAAGAAAAGCACATGCTCTTATTTTCTTTTAAAGTCAATTTACAGCCTCCTTCCCAGAAGGATGGGAAATTTTAAACTTTTTTCTTTAAACACAGACATCCACTCAACAAATCCACAGTGCAGGCTATGAAGACACACAGCTAATACCAGATAAATTTATGCTAAAGCTTTCATGTCCCTCAAACCCTCAGTTCCCCATCCAACACAGCAGATGCATTTTGCCCTGCCCCAACAGAAGACTCCACAGATGCTTTGAAGGGGAGACACAAACACACTGGAGGACACACCTGCAAGGATTAGTCTTCTTTAAAAGGTACAAGGTACAGATTGTCTAAGAAGGGATTATACAGGGACAATATGCTACTCACTTTGTCCTCCTCCCTGTCCCAAATTTCATTCAAATACAGCATTATCAACTGTAACTCTATCATTGCAGCCTCTGAAGACTCTAAAACCATCAAGCTCTGAAGAGTCTGAAACCACCAACCAGCAATGGTTTTCACAGGCAGTAGGAAGGATCATCTTTTCTACTTCATATTTAAGTCAGTTATTTTGTTTCATAACAACTCAATGAACTGCAGAGCTAAACCAATCCCTTTCCCTCCATGAAATGCTGGACAACTAGGAAATATATACCCACAGTACTGAAAATAAATCAAATGCTTTCAAATCACACTTTTTCAGTGGGGATAAAACCAAAGGTGAAGGGAATGACCTTGTCTTTACCTCTCTCTGGAGAGTCTAGCATTAATGTAGGAAAGCATTAACTGCTTACACCTTGGGAGAGCCTGTGAAGTATCAGAGAGTCAAAGAGACAGTTCCAGGCACACTGGGACCTTATTTCCAATGGATTCATCTCCTGTGGATTAACTTCATGTGAATTGCACCAGAGCTTTTGTGCAAGCTCATCTTTTCTTCAGCACAGGCTAAGCCATACAAGAAAGGTGCATTAGCAATGTCCTCCTTGAAAATAAAGCTTTCCATGGTGTTCTCCAAAGGGGTAAATTCTTGGCCATCTGGGTTCAATCTGCAGCTCAAACAGTTCAACCATCAATAAAGCTTTCCCCATGACAAGGGCACTCCTAAGACTCAAACCCTTCTTCCCATACCTCTCCAGCTATTTCCACAACAGGCACCTAAAACATTGGTGGAAATTACATCAGCACAGTTGTTTCAAATCACTTCTACTGTCATTTCCCTTCCTCTACCTAATTCAGCTGATATTAGCCAGCAGATTGCAGAAAATCCTGGGTATTAACATACAAACATAGGCACACTGATAAGAGAGAAACCTAAGAGCAAGTAGCAGAGTGCAAATCTCAAGGAACTAACCTGAAAATAATCATACCCAGGCTTTGCATTCCATTATCATAAGAATAGACAACACTGACTTAAATACCTTGTCTCCAGTGAGGCTTAAGTTCTAATGAGACCTAAGAGATGCTCTTCTTAAGCAGGGTCTTTATAAGGACATTCTTGTCTCAGAAGAAAGGGGGGAAAAGTTTCAGATGGATTTAGAGGATTCATTAGAAAGGATTTCACAGCCTTAACGTTAGTTCAGATCAGGGTGGTTTGCAAACCTTGGCTTTCAGCTGTTCCAAGTACCGCAGATGGTGAGATTTCATCGCATGGAAAACCCAGCAGTTACACAGCACACTCCTTACGGTTAAACCACTGCCACCTTCAAAAAACAATCCATGTAACTACAGCTGAAACAGGAGATGGCTATTTCATTAAGCAATTTAAAGTTACCTCTACAAAGCAGCTGTGCACAGTGTTTAGGAAGCAAGGTAAACTAGTCAGTGTGATGTCCACACTGTCCCAGGTAAGAGCCCTTTTAGCCCCAGAGTTCACAGAGAACTTGTGCACGTCCCTGCACAGATGTACCCTCACGGCCCTCCCCAGGAGCCAATCTTGAAAAATCATATGCCATGAAATTAGCTCAGTTTTGCACTCCTTAAAGCTGAAAGCAGCAGACACCTTGCAAACAAGCCCAGCTAGAGGTAGCTGAATATTATAACCCACTGTTAGTAAAGCCCTGCTTCATTGGTTTTGCCTTCGCAGATCCATGCCCCATACCTTCCCAATTATGTTGGCTACATGCTTTCCCCTGGTGTTGCAATAAGAATTGCAGACATCTTTTCATGGCATCTCCAACAGCTTGTTTTTACTTTTCCTCCTTTGAAGTGCCACTGATTATTTATGACCCACTCGGGGACTCAAAGACCTGCCCTCCACAGAGGCCTCTCCATGTAAACTGAAGTCTGTTCCTAGCAACAGATTATTATTACTCATGCACTGAGCCAAGCCAACGTCATGAACAGAAACGGCAGATTTTTATCTTTGGTGAACCAATCCAAAGGAAGTAGAGCTCCACAATGCTGACCAAATGAAGACACTTTCCTTTCTGGCTATTAACAAAGATCTCTGTTTATTTAACATTCAGAAAGAAGAAGCAGCAGCATTCAGAGGTGCGAGTCTTGAGCCTTGCAACATGCTACTGAGCCACCTTCTTTTGCTAAGCTATCTTTCTGTAAGTTTGTCAGAGACTCCCTAAAGGCAAATTGTTGGCATCCAAATCATGACCCCATGACCTAAATAATTATCACATGAAACCCCTTAAGTTAGCTTGGTTTTCGCTCTTTTTAATATCTTCTTTTCCCACCACTTCTGACGTACTCACACCTCTGTAAAGCCTGAGAAGTTCACACAGCACTTCAGTCTGATGGTCCTGCTTTCTCAACACTTCACTTACAATGGTTCAACCATGTTTTCACCCAATGGTGAGGAGAAAGGTTTGTTTAAAGGATGCATTTTCTATCATCTTTGCATTTAAACACTCTTTATTTTTAAGATCCTACTCCAAACTGAAGTTCATCCCTTCCACATTTAAAGAGCTTTCCAACATCGCTCTTTCTGGGCCATCTCAGACTGTATCACATTCCCAGCTGGAATGTGATCACACAGCAAACATGCTGATCCCCGTCCCTTCAAACCCAGATCCTCAGGAGGCAGAAATCAGGACAGCACCATTTACAGATCTACCTTGATTTTCCCCAGTTGAGGAACTGACAACTTATCTATGTCTGGCAGAAAAAAATTATTTGTCATCATCCAGTATGCAATAATGACATATACTTTGTGCTTCCCTGGAGGAAGAAAAGTGCCTCCATTAGGTTTCCATCCCTTTCAAGGTGATACAGAAAAGAGGCTATAGCCTCCTGATCCTACATAACCCATACAGATGGGTATCAGCCAGTCTTTTAATAAGTGGTATTAGCGCATGTGGCATCAGAGAGACTCTGCACTGCCCAGGATGAAGTTGAAACAAGTCTGGCCTTGGATATTCCTGTGCTATCAGTAGCAGGAGATGAAGGAATCAAAAAGAGAAAAGTTTGGAAAAGATTGAACAACTCTGCTCAGGCAGAACCAAGCCAAGAGAGCATTAGATAGATCTGCAAGACACCAAGCCCAGAGAACATAAGATCTTCAGGAGAGTCAGAGCTGGACACGAAGCTGTACCCCACTGCCACAGAAATCATCTTGTCTCATGTGATGCTCTGGAACCAAATGGACAACTAAGGACTCCTCCAACGAAGAAGAGCTGCAAGACCAAGGCAGTTCTTATAAGTTTATTTATGACAAGCAGCAGCAGTACATTTTTGTTATCCAGGGACTTCCCAGTGATCTATTTATAGTTTTTGAAAACCAGCCAGGACAAGCATATGAGTATACAAAAGCCACACCATTTTTAAGGCCAGCAAATGTTGCTGGTTTGTCTTTGATTTACACACCAGTAACGCTTCCTGTTGCAAAAGCACAATGGATCTTCTTATTGTGCTAATCAATTTAAAAACACAGTTAGCAAAGTGTCTTTCTTGACCTTTTCTCTCTTTGGGGGAGTGGAAATATATCAGTCATCCTGGTACAATTACACAGTTTAAAAACTGCACTAACTCCACGCTGATGTTAACACACAGAGAGAAATGCTTTTATTAACAGAGCTAAGCCTTGTTCGCACAGTCACAAAGGTTGACCCATGGAGGTGCACGAGGCAATTACTTGCCCTCAGAAGAAGAGCCTATCTCACATTTATCTGTTCCCAAGTGGGAAGGCAGTGCCAAAGCACACTGACTAAAATTGCTGAAACAATTCAGTTTTCAACTGGTTTCCAAGATTTTCCACATTGTTAATAAACGCAAGAACTGCTCACGACTTAAAATCACAGCTGTTAAGGTAAAAAAGAGGAGTGCTGAATGCCTGGAGGCTCAAGAGACTGATACCATACACCTCGACCACCCCAGGGCCCACTGCTATGCAGGAAGCCAAAAACACCATGGTGACTTCATGCCTCCATCGACGTCAAGGGCTTGGGCGACAATTCAATCTCCGAAATACAAAGCCCATGAGCACACCCCAGCCCAAAACTACCTGTGCAATGCCCAGAAGCCTCCAATTATGTTCACAAAGCCATGTCATTTAAACGGCGTGTTGCCACGAGGCCAGAATGGAAAAGCTTTTCCAGAGCAGGGGTTGGTCTCGCACTCCCCCGCCGGCCACAGCAGCCCCAAGGCCGCTTCCCGCGGATAACGGGGCTGCGGGGAAGGGTTATCACAAAAACAACATGACAAACACGGGCTGGCTCCAGATCCACGCTGTACCTGGGAACTGCATCCAGCGCACAAACGCGGCCTCCTCCTACGCTCCGGGTTAACCAGGAAAGCAGACAGCAAGAGGACAATCGCTGTCATTTCACTCCTACAAGCCTTTCTCCCTTTTCCCACGACAGACAGCCCTACCTGGCCGCTTGCCCCGGCTAGCTGGGCTCAGGCTCAGGCTGCAGCCAGGCACAGCACGGAGTAGCCACGCTCTGCCTGGCCTCCCCTGGAAAGGGGAAAGGGCGCAGCGCGGCCGGGCACTGCCGGCGCCGCAGGGCGCAGACAGACCTCTGACCTTTGGCTGCGCGGTTCCCAGCGCCAGAGCCGCACACAGCTCGTCACAGCCCCTCCTCGGGCTTCCTGGCCCCGAGTCAGACTGTACAGTGGGGAAGGGAAGGGAAGGGGCGGGAATCGCCTGCAGTCAGAGAGAGTTTTAGCTCTCGCGCCAGATCGGAACAAACTGGACAACACTAACCAAGCAAGAACTGGACAACGCTAACCAAGCAAGAACTGGACAACACTAATCAAGCAAGAAGCATTGCAGCAAGTTGTTCTTCTTATTTACAAGTGTTTCTTTCCCTCCCTTGGATTGCGACTGAAAGTCAGTGTTTTAATACAGACTCACAGGCACACTGGAACCACTTTACATGGTAAAGGTATTTAAAATAGCAATATATAACAACTACACCTGCTTGGCATTAATGACATGGTATTAATGAGAAACAGGCTCCCAGTAATATTCTGCCTTTGAAGGAACACAAATGTTTCCTTCCCACTGCCTTCCCAATTCCCTTTTTCACCAAATAAAGGAAACAGTCAGTATTCTGTTGAGCGAAGCTTGCCTAAGCAATAAAAGGCCTGGAGTTTCTAAATTAAATCATAAGACTGTTCAGAAAGACCTTCCTGAAGAGCAGTAATCTGCTCTTTCAGGAAGTTAGGAAAAGAGAAAACCACTAAGGATGGTGGCAATCTGAATGCAGGAGTTTCCGCTAAAGCAGGGACTTTCTGTGACTGAGCAGAATCCCTGGAAGCAGCAGAGCAATGTTTGCACAACAGACCTCGCAGACAGAGCCATTGACGGTGCCGGGAAAGGGGAGGAAAGTGAACTGCACCGTGGATTTGGGAGCCAAAAGAGAAAGGGCATGTCTCAAACTAAACCTATCTGCTTTGGCAGCATTCCTGCAAAGATCACAAACTTGTTGGGATCACTAAATATAGCAGAGAAAAGGAATCTACTGCAAGTAGCTCTCTCCGGCAGTGCTCGCTGTTTTACGCGGGCAGAAGGAAAACACAAAAGAGAGATTTGTCAAGCAACTAGCAAACGAAGCTTGCCAAATCTGAACGGCAAATTACAATTTAAATGATAGGTCCTAGCCTGGCAGCTGTGAATTCATCAGCTTCTCTCTCAAGCATGTCCAGTCGAGGCTACAGCAATGCAAAATACTACTCTTCCTCAGCACACCTCTCCTCTGCCTTGGAGGGGCTGCCTCTCCAAAGAACGAGTTTTTCATATCCCTGTAATTCTGCCAGCTGAAAATTCCCTTCAAAGTGTTAGTTCAGGGTCTTATTTGTTTGTTTTATACCTTCTGTCCCACGTACTTCAAGGTTCATGGGCAGAGCAGCCTTTCTACAAGCACAGCCTGCACGTTCGCATGCCTGTGCTGGTTCTGCACATATGAAAGGGGCCCCTCGACAGTGGAGTCTCCCACACTGACAGTGCAGGACCTTCTCCACTAAAAGCACTTTCCTTTACCACTTAAGACAAAGCATCTTTCTCTTTGCTTTTAAAGAATTAGCTGCTTTAGGAGAAAGAAAAAAAAAAACCACAAAGCTAAATCTGATTTATAGTATCGTTTCAAGCCTGTAGAGTAACTTTTTGTGTGCAGTGAAAACCAGGCCAAACACTGTTATTCCTGCCAGTGCTGATGCCAGAGAGGACCAAACAGCCAAAGGGCTCATAGACAACCCAAGAGGAAGAACTTGGTGTTGCACAGTAACCTGCTAGAATAAACTGTTCTCACTATACAAAATACAAATATAAAATACAGGTGCAATTGCAAAGCCAAGTACTCCAAATTAGAAATAGCCCAGATTAAAGAACGCCTTACTTATATCATGCATTCCACTTCTGCACACTCAGGGTGACAAGAGTCTTCCGATCCAAGCCTGAATCACGGGGTGTCCAGGCTGCTTTCTTCGAGAATCAGGATTTCTTACAACGCAGACAAACCAGGATAGATGCCCGTGAGCCCCGTGCATCTCCCTCGCTGAAAGGCACCAGCATTACTGACACAAAAGCTACTTACAGACAAGTCCAGTCAAGCAGCAGAGCCGGTGTTGCGTAAGCAGAGCTGCTGCACCATCCTGTCCCGGGCCAGGCAGCACGGCCGGGGCCAAGCAGGTGAGGTAAGACATGAGCCAACCCCAGCCCGAGCCAGCTCCAGCCCACCGAGGCGTGCTTCTGTACAGTTTTTAGGGACACACCTCTCAAAATCACCGTCCAGAACGAAACCCCAGCAGGGAGATGGCGTGTGATCACCAACACAAGCCCTTGGAACAGGATATGCTTCAATTTCCTCGCAATCCACAATACTGGCTTTCGGTACAGTGAACTCCTGGACTGGCTTCTTGCAGAATTTTTGCAAGAAGAAACACGCTCAGAGTCACCTCCGAGCTTGGCAAAGGTGATGCCTTCACTCACCAACATTATCTGTAAGGCCATTCCAAGGCTACCTCAGGCACCAGCAAGGCACAGCTGCTCTGCAGGAAAAGTGTTTGCTCACACTAAATTGCAGAGATACCCACTTCCACCCCCTTAGGAACTCCTGAGGTGACCTGGACATTAATTGGGAAGAAAATCCAGACTTTTCACTTCTCCAAAATGAAGTCGGCTCTGCTCTTGATTCCCTCCTACAATAACAAGCTCTGCTTTCTCCATCCCAGGGGTATTTCATCACCAACATTCCACCCAGTTTTGCATAAGAAACAACACTGCAAACAGTTTATCATATACTCTCTTTCTTTAAAAAAAAAGCAAAAAACCCACCAAACAACCCGAAATCTGTCAGCCTGCTAACTGTGAAACCGTTTGTTACAGTCTGAGCAGTTGATGAAGCAGGATGACAATGCCAGGAAATACCTGGAATTGATCTTCAAAGTTTATTTTTGGAGACTGGCTTTTCTCCCAGCTCTTATTTAATAATTTGCTCTTTCCCTCTCCCCAGTTGCTCTCTCTGGGATCAAATTGCCATCTGTTTCACCTCCTGGAGCTCACTCACAGACCCCCTAAGAAGAACTTTAGGAATCAAATTCTGGCTCAGACAACACGTTCTTTCTATTTCATGGCTATCATATTCTTTCCCATATATCAAGAAAAATCGGACAATGCTGTGGTATTCATCTAGATTCAGACATGCACAGGATCCATTCAACACTCAGTACCTGCCTGTACTTCATATCTCTGCTACACAAGCAAATTCCTTCAGCAAAGTCTCCCTTGACATTTAGCTCATTTAGCAAAACAAGTCTTTCTTTAGTGAACTAGTTCTCCACACAGGAGGAATTTTATCCTAAGCCCACCGGGTTTACCGGCACAGATAGACTTTTGCTACAAGAGCTGGTGATTTCTTTTCCAGACTGCTAAATAACACAATGGTGGCAGCAACACCTCAGAGGTGACCAGGGCGTGGTTCCCTGTTCCCTGGATGGCTCCAGAACTCCCTGAGGTTTGCATTTAGACGCATCTATTGCACAGTGTGGATGCGTCTGTTTAAAGAGTTTCCACACATCATTCGACCACCAGGGAATCACCACACCTGCTGTCTGGGGCCAATACAGGACTGGAATGTTGCACATTTACCCCAAGGTTTAGCTGCCTGTGACTGAGAGCACACACACAGTCACCCACAGCAGCCTCGTGGATGCACAATAATTCAGCATTGTGCCTGAGCTATGGATTTTTGCAAGAGAAAGGACAGGGGAAGAGGGATGAGCCTATGTAATTTTGCAAAAGGTTTTAAGCCAAAGCAAGTGAGTACCTACCGGGTGCTGTCCACCACTGAGAGCCAGTGCCAGGCTCGCCCCCGGGAGTGCAGCAGATTGCAAGGCAGCTGCGAGGAGCTCGGGCAGGGGAAGGAGCACACCCCTGGGAGCCCGCAGCGTCCTCATTGCTTCCACCTCTGCCACTAACCTGATGTGCGACCTTGAAAACGCCACTCTGCAAATCCCCTTCGGCCTCTTATTTATAGCAGATTGTCGGGTCCAGCCCGAAGCTTGTCTGAGTCCAGGGACTGACCAGCAGAGCAGGGTGGATTTCAACTGGACATTGCTGTCTGCTGCTCAGTCTCAGGTACAGCCAAATACCTTACACTGCACAACCAACACCAAGTCTGGTGGAAATGAGGACACTCAGAGCCCTCCTAGACGCTCTGCTGGGACATGAGACACTTTGGCAGAGATTCAGCTCTCCTGACACTAAACAGCCACGGGAGCAATACCTCTGTAAGTGCTCATTGTTTGAGCTCAGCAGAAACAATGGAGAGGAACAGGCACTTTTAGGGCAGTTTGTCCAATGTATTTTTAGATGTCCAACTCAGTGTGGATGAATCATGGCTCAAAAGTGTGTGCTCCTCTCCACTGACTATGAAAGGAGTCTGCAGAACTGTCTCTCACACAGATAGTTATGTTATACAGATTGGCAAGATGAATTGTGCCCTTTTAAGAGGGGGAAAGGAAGGAAACAAAGCAGGACCCCCTCGAGTTACATTGAAGTGAGAACACCCTCCAAGTGCTCTGTGCCTCCCTCCCCCAGAAATACCTTGTAGCTAGATGATACACAACCACCTTCACCCTTGGACTTGGCTTTGCTAGAAGAATTTCATTCAGTTATTGAACTTGAATATTTCACCAAATATTCCTGCAAGCAGAGCTGCACATCGCTCACAATACAAGAGCCTCCAAGAAGCTGGACATGCTTATTGTGTGGCAACTTTCATTTCTCTCCCTGCATTATTGAGGTGGTTATCAACAACACAAATCCACACAACACAGAGGTCTCTAAGGGAAATTGAACAGAACCCATTTCTGAAGTGTCTTTACAACCACTTCATGGATGGATGTACACAGGCTGTGTGTCACAGACCAAAGGGTGTCCAGTGTATTCATTCCCCTCTCTGCCTCACCCTTTTGCTCCACAATTCACCAACTTCTGGTCTTTTTCCTGGCAACCAACAGGCCAGAAGGTTCAGAGTGCTGAACTTTTTCCCGCAAACCCCACATTTCTGCCTCCTCCCTACAATTCCATGGAAGTAATTACAAATGCTTTGTTTTCCATCTTAATTGTAATTTCCTTTGATAGAACTTGCAGCCCAAGTCTTAATGCTCAGACAACTAATGCCATTCTTTTCTTCCTCATCCCTGGTCACAAACAGTATTGCTTGTACCAGGGTCAGCAGTTCCTTAAAAACCTCTCGAGCCAATCTGTGCGGCTGCATTGTGCAGGGAGTTATCAGCAGGCTGCAGGAAGGTTAGAAAGCAAACATGCCTTTCTACGAGACCAAAGCTTTGCCCGGAGTCAAAGCTCTGTCCCGTTTCCCCTCCTGTGGGGAGATAACAGCCTGCACCAGCCCTTTCTCTCAGAGCTTTCTGCTGTGCACACAGCTGGGCTAAACAGAAGTTTTATCCTCCCTCTTCTGTCCCTGTCCTGGTCCCTCTGCATCTCCACAGAAGCAGATTGGTCCATTTCCTGCTGTGAATACTGTGATTTAGGTAATCTACAGAGGTTGTCTTCTTTGTACCCTCACCAACATCAGGAGCTGTGTGTGATCCATGAAGGTGCCAAGAAGCTGTCCAGTGTTCAGTGACACTATTTGGTCTTCCCATCTCCACTGCAATCCTTTCGTAAAGAAAATGCTCCAAACATGAGGGGTCTGTCCCCTCTCAGAATTATCCCAAGCCAAAATACATTCATCCTTCACAGTGATTACTTGCTACTGGCACCCTTCACGCTCTGCAGGATGCAAGTCACTCCAGGAAGGGTAAGGCAGTTAAATTCATGTCCTATGGGGTAATACACTGCAAATTTTTTGATTCATAGTCCAGTAGTTGTAGGTTCTATTGCAAGTAGGATCTCCTGCTCCTCCTGCAGGAACTGCATGTTGGCATGGAGAGAGTGGGGTGAACATCGCCTGTCCCTTAACATGTATATACCACTTGTACTCCCACACATTTATATTCCTGACCAATTCATCCATGCCAGCTGAAGTAAAAAACTCTCTCTGACCCAAGTCAGGTCTTGATTCCCCCCTCCGGGGAGCACAAATGGCAAAAACCTGATCAACATGATCTACATGCCCACCTCTGCCTCAGTTACAGGAGTCCCCCACCCAAACTGTCCAGGGATGAAATTCAAGCAAGGAAAGATTAGGTGAGAGGTGTATGAAATGTCACCTTCCCTTTAATCACAGCTTATGGATCCATCCCAAAGCGTTACTCATACAGTGCTCCACACTCCATATTGCGTATAATCCCACTGCCTAATCCAACTACTTGTTCAAACAGGCACGTTGCTAGGAGTGGGTCCTTGCCATCAGTGGCAGCATTCCTTCAAGACCACATCCTCTCCCACATCTAGAAGTCCCATGACAGCTCAGAAAAACCTGCAGGAAAGGTAGAGCAAGCGTGGTGCACACACAGCTCCTCCCTTCAACAGGACACAGCCCATGGCCATCCTCTCCCACGCTGCCAGATCGTGTTGGGGAAACACTTCATTTGTGGTAAGCAACAGATAAGCATCTCTGCATCGACACAGAAAAAGCATCTCAGCTGGTAGACTTTTAAAACTGGTATTTATTGTGCCTCAGGGAAGAAAATAAATTGGCTAAAAGGGCTGAAAGGCACAGCTTCACTAGGCAGAGTTTGGATTGTCTCTTTGCATCTTTCGGCACAAACCCGGCCATTGAGAGCCCAGATCTAAAACAGAGCCGCAGTTGCTAAGAAAACAGCGCTGCAAACAGATGTCAGGAGATGATTCATGGAGTAAGGGCATATCCCTGTACTACAGATAAACCAAAATGAATGAGGCTCTTTATACCTGATCTCCCAAGCTGAGCTTCTCCACACCCGCTTTGGGACTTTTTCTTTAGTTCCTTTCTATATTCAGATGCTGAGGAAACTGAGCAGAGCTGAACCCACTGTTTATGGAATAATTATTGTACAGGGGTTTTACAGTGTGCATAATGAACTCAATAAATGGGCTAAACTGTTGCCCATTTTTCCCCTGAAACAAAGCAATTTTCTCCCAAAACATGAAGCAACCTTTCCAAAAACATATCACAAGGAGTAACATAAAACACACAGATAAAAACTGCAAAGGAACAAACAGTAACTGGTTGGGGTTTTTTTTTCTTACTTTGTCTTTCACCATAAAACTTAAAATTAGCAGCTAGGGAGATAAAGCATTTTCAAGCTATTAGATCATTAGCCAGCAATGCACGCCGCTCCTTGACTTACTTCATTGTGTCTGCGCTTAAAATCTTTGCCTGACAAATAAATAAAAAATAGCTGGCACACTACAGGACTGGTCAAGTGCTACTGACACCAACGAAATTCTCAGTTACTTTACTGAACTTTTAGTCAGATTTAATAGGAGAAAGATTAGCTCCTTAGAATATCCAGAATCATGTAACATCCTGAGTTGGAAGGAACCCCCAAAGAGCATCAAAGTACAGTTCCTTTGCCCCTCTTAAACCACCATGCGCATATCCTAGCACTGTATAATATCAGTGGCACTTAAAATAGTTTCCTGAGGGTATTTGTAAGGAATTGTTTAAATAAAAGAACTTTAATACATGTTTCTATAGACAACTCAGGTGAAAAGGCAATTATCATTCATTACCATTCATTAGGAAGATGGGAAGAACGAACATCAATTTATACACTTCTGAATAGGTGTTTGTACAGCATTTCACATGAGGGGGCCCAAACATTGCCACTGCATACATCAGTACAGGGTGACACGTTATTGTGGTCACTGCTGGTGTTTCACCTCCAAATTCCAGTGTCACTGCCCATCTCTCTCTCTTCAACTCATCCCCACTGCCACCACCTGCAGATGCCAGGGCTTCCTCTCCCCTGCCACCTCCTGCTCACTCCACACCACACCACCCCACCCTCTCTTGCTATGACATGCTGCCTTCTGCCTCGGAAATCAATTATTTAGGCTGCCCTGATTTCAGCGTGAGGTGGCTGTGTGTGTGGATACTGTTATTGTGAGCAGAGTTAACAGCTGCCACAGTGCTCCTTCTCAGAGCTATAAAGCCACCCAGAAGTGCTTGAAGACCATGACACAGCTAACCAGGTGCCAGCAGCCGCGTGTGTCCCTCCTGCAGGAATTGCATTTCACATAGAGATGTAAACAGAGGTGCCCGCCAAGCTGCGGCTCTGATCACTTGGCCAGCAGTCACAATGACGAGCCAGGACCCTGCACGTGGCACTTACGTCTTTGTCTGTCTGTCCTGCGACGGGAGATCACCCTGCAAGCTGAGAAGGTGGAAAACACAGGAACGACAAGAGAGGGAGAGGGCAGGCGGGACACAACAAAGAGGGAAGCAGAGAAATGAGCACACAGACACAAACATGACAAAGGCTGCGAGAAACTCTAAGAACAAACTTGCTCAAAGTTTTCTCTCTGCAGATTCTGAGTAACTTGAGGAGGGTGCACCTGCTCTACTTCCTGATGCTTCCAGCAGGTCTCAGGAGAAATAGAGAAGAGCGATTCAGTTTTGGAGCGACAGGGATAGGACTGAGCCCAGGTTTACTTGTGGAGGTGAAAGGAGGACAAGGAGTCTTCCCTTAAATCCACGCACACAGAGCACCTGACACTAAATCAGCACCAAGTTACAGACAGGGAGCCCCACGTGCGGCATCCCACGGGCTGGAATAACACATGCTTGTTACATCCGTAACAACTGCTCCGAGAGGAAGCAGGAGGCTGCCAGGAGCCTTGGAAAGATGGGAGGAAGGGAGGGAAGGCAGGAGGGAGGCTGGCAACGAGGCGGGAAAGAGAAAGGAGCTCATGTGCAGCGGGAAGCTCAGAGCGCGCGAGTCCTCAGCGGGCAGCGCTTCACCCAGGGCAGCGGCACCGGCAACAGAACACGGCGGAGGGAGGATGCCGGTGCCTTCTGCGGCCCTCCCAGAAAAGCAGTCGCTCCCTTTTCCCGAGAACTTTGCCCGAGTAAGTTTGCACCATCAGTTCCCAAACACACAACCCGAGAGATACCGACGTTCCCAGCGGTACCCACGGCTCCCCGGGGAAGCGCCGGTCACCTGCCCGCACCCCCTGCGCGCTCCCCCGCCCCAGGACAAGCCGGCCCCGGGACAAGCCGGCTCCGGCCGGAGCTCCTCCGGCAGCGCGGCCCCCGCTCGGAAAGGGCAGGGCAGGACCGCGGGGGCGGGAGCTCGTTCCAAGCTCGCTCCGAGCCCGCTCCCGCCGCCGGCCGAGCCCGCCGCGCTCCCCCCGCGCAGCCCGGCGAACTCCCGCCGCTGCCCCGCAGCGGTGCTTTCCCCTTTTCCCCGGTTTTCGCAGTGCTGGGAAAGAGGGAGACCCGCTCCGGGAGCGCGGTCTCTCCATCCGCGCCCCCCCGCGCAGCGATGTCCCGCGGGGGGCGCGGGCGGTGCCGAAGGTGCAGCCGGCACCGAGGGAACAAAGGCGGCGGCGGCGGGGAACAAAGAGCGGCAGGTACCGGCNCTTGGCTTTCGCATGTGGGGTTTCCCGGTCTTTT
Source organism: Aleadryas rufinucha (assembly GCA_013397815.1). Taxonomy (NCBI): domain Eukaryota; kingdom Metazoa; phylum Chordata; class Aves; order Passeriformes; genus Aleadryas; species Aleadryas rufinucha. The sequence continues at coordinate 408,091 of VZTH01001672.1, forward strand.
CCCTCCCGGCGCTTACCGGGACGGCGCTGTTTGTCCCGCCCCTCGCCAACAGCCGGGCAGGGCCACAGGCGCTCTGTGTCCATGTGCTTTGGAGTAAGGACTTGTGCTGGAAGTGAGAAAACCTGTGTGTTGTAGGAACCCTTTTCTGGTCTGGGAAGGTTTGGAGTTACAGGTGATAGAAAAGAATAAAATACTTTGTCACAGATGCGCAGCACCCCCAAATCAAATTTAAAAGATCGTTGGAGACCGCTCCAGTTTCTGCACAGCCTCCACAGCCCTCCCCAAGCCGAGCTCCCCTCACCTCAGGCACAGACCCCAGGCATGACCCATCTTCCTCTCTCTTCCACATTCAGACTTTCCTCAGTCCTTTCCTCAAGAGGACAGCATCCTCTAGCCATGCCCAGACAGAACTCTGGAAAGTAGATGGGGGTCAGTTATGTGAACATAAGTTGGGGGTGTTTTAGAACGCAGAGGAGGGTTTTTGGAGGTGTAAAAGTAAGAAATTCCTTAGATTTGTCCCATTTGATACTGGATAGCTTTTGGCTGTAGACTTCACAAAGTGAGAAGATACAAATAATTGAGATTGAGCTTTGCTTTACACATCAGAGGTGAGCCAGCTATCCAAAGGAAATGTAACTTTCCAAAAGCCACTTCCTGCCAGTGCCAATATATTCTCCTCAATCTGTGTTGGTAAAACATCAACCAAGTTAAAAGAGGGAAGCCAGTCAGGTCCTGTATTTGAAGGCTACAGAGCCAAATGTACCGACTAACTCAAGCTTCTCTTTATACCCGCAGATCTGCCTAAAGAAACCCTGCAAGATTTGGAGCCCTGATTTTCTGTAAGGAAATTCTTCTTTTCCAGGCAAAAGTGAATCCTACACCTTTTTCAGTGTCATTTCAGCTGGAACCTGAGAACGCAGTGACTTGCAGAAGCAACAATCAAAGCTGGCTGGGACTTGACTGCCCTGCCTTGGCAAACACCTGGTCCAATTCATGCTTTGTTGCCATCCTGGCAACAAACCAACACGTGATGGCTCTTTGTGTACTTTTTTTACTTGTTTTATTGAGGATTAATTAGTGTTTGTATAGTGACACAGCTGTCTGGTGCTCCATGGACACAGCTGAAGGCAAAGGCCTTGGGGCTATGCTGTGGTTTCCTAATTCCTGTGTTATGGCTACTGTAATGCATGTCCTTGAAGTGAAACAAACATTTCTGACTGATTTATGACTTTTGACTGCCAGTTTTCAGTCTTGCGCTAGAAGAGGGAGAGAAGAAGATGCAATACCAAGTTCCACTACTTGAAGAGTTATTTCAACTCCCCTGTTGATCACTTGAGGCTCTTGCATATGCTGTGAAATTCACCAGAAGTCTCATGGAGCCTTGATCTTTTATACCTCAGAGAACACATCCCACATTATCTCTCCATGTTCTTCTCACTGACTTTACCCTGCCATGAATCGCAGGGCTCCTCATCCCAGCATACACAGCAATGCAGGCATGCCAGGCTGTGTCAAACACAGCACAGGTCCCAGCCCAAGGTACTTGTTTTCACTCAAATTACACATTTCATAACTCGCTTGTAAAGCACTTTGAAGATATGACACTGTGTTACTAACACTAAATAGTACTGTTGGACAGGCTTAATGTGAGCAATTAAGTAGTAATTCCATTAAAAAATGTGCAAGACACTAAGGTAGAATTAAGTCATATATGCCTACTTTGTATCCACATCTTCAGGCTGTTGATTACTTAGACTGACACACTGAAAATAAGCTTTCATCTCTTTTTCCACACAACCTTCCATCTAGGAGCTACTACGGCACTATGCTCAGACTATACCTGCTTTGACAGGTATATGGGTGCTGCCAGCAAGGATAGCAAGTGGCTGACACGAATCAGCCTTTGTGGAAGGTAAAGATCTGGAAATTGTTTGAGCAGGGCTCTTGCCTGCTCTCTGTGGGTGTCCAAAATTAGCTGCCTGGATGGGTGCACAGAGCACTGGGGAAAAGCCCTACAGAGCAGCACTGTCAGGCAGTGATGAAGATAACTGCAGTGGGGATGGGAAGCCCTCACAAGTCCCATGAAATTCCCTCCTGAAAGAGGGTCTGATCAGTTCAGCAGTAATTCTTGCCTCACCAGCTTCCTGCACCACCCAGAACAGCAGAGTCACAGAGCTGAATGTTTCTTGTACAAGGCATCCAGGTAGTGATCATCCCCCTGTACTGGGCACTGGTGAGGCCACACCTCAGATCCTGAGTTCAGTTTTGGGCCTCTCATGACAAGAAAGGCATTGAGGGGCTGGAGCATGTCCAGAGAAGGGAACAGAGCTAGGGAAGGGTCTGGAGCACAGGTCTGATGGGGAGCAGCTGAGGGATCTGGGGCTGTTTAGCCTGGAGAAAAGGAGGTTTAGGGAAGACCTTCTCACTCTCTACAACCATGTGAAAGGAGGATGTAGCCAGGTGAGAGTTGGGCTCTGCTCCCAGGTCACAAGTGACAGGATGAGAGGTAACAGCCTTGAGTTGTACCAGGGGAAGTTTACATTGGGTATTAGGAAAAATTTCTTCACTGAAAGGGTTGTGAGGCATTGGAACAGGATGCTCAGGGAAGTGGTGGAATCTCCATCCCTGGAAATGTTCAAAAGGCGTGTGGATGTGGCATGTGAGGACATGGTTTAGTGGTGAATGTCGTGGTGGTGTGGTAACAGTTGGATTCAATGATCTCCGCGGTCTTTTCCAATCTTAATTGGAAGATTGGTCCATAGGTTCCACAGGGATGAACACCATGAGTTTCATGGTAGGACATTCCTTCTATAATACAGAATTTGCATGTCTAGATTCCAGCATTGGAGGGAGATCAAACATCCCCAAGTCCCAGCCCCAATCTGGATAAAGTGTTAACTCTGAACGATTGCAATGGCTGTGTAAACTAATTTTGTTTGGATACTCCAGGTTACATTTGCTCTGCAGTCTGCCAGGACAAACCTTTCGCTTGGTGACCCTCCTCTTTGCCCTGTGTGCAACCCCCTGTGCTGGTGTGGTGTGTGTGCTGGAGCTGGAGCTGGGAACCAGATGAAAGTTAGCCCTGAAGAAGAACACTTTGTTTTGATCTGGATTACTCCCAGGATTTGATTGTGGTGTGGACACACAAAGAGGTATGTCAGCACAACGGAGGGGGCAGCAGGATCCAGCACAGGGACAGGAATGCACAGCAGAAGCTGGAGTTGGGAACAGGACGCTAAGCAAGAAAACAAGGGATCAGCACTGTGCCAGAAACATCAGCCTCTGTGCCCAGCTGCTCCCTGCTCACTTCATCCCTTGCAGGAGAGAGAAGAATTGGGAAAGGGGAAGAAGGGGTGAGAGTAGAAACTCACCGCTGGACTTTCCAAAGGACTTTCCACCCTGCTGGTGTAGCAACACCAAGGAAATACAGATGCAGTTTTGCAGACCTCATTTTTGGTGGCAGTACTTTGATGGACCGGTCAGGTTATGCTCCCTCTGTTGTGCTGGTGCAGCTCTTTGTGCTCTTGTGTTGTCAAACAGACCAGGAAACTGCTTTTAAAAAGCAGCACCCTCCCCTCCTCAGTTATTTTTACCCTGGCTCAGTTCCCAGACACAATTCACCTTGTCTCCACTGAGGTGCAACTGGAGGAAGAGTGCTGGAGTGGGAAAGTGCAGCCAGAAGCAGGGGAACAGGGGTCTGCCTAAATTCACTGTGCCCCTCAAAAATGCCCGTGGCCCAACACCTTCGGGAGGGTTTCCCTTCAGCAATCATGGGCAGCTTGTTTGTCAGAATTAGAGAGATCAAAAAAGAGGAAAGGAAGGTTGAATCCATGCAGACACGTGCAGCATTTGCATACTATTTTCCTCTGGAAAACATAAAAGGAAATCTGACAGTAATCATGTTAGAAATGCTCCCTGTTCCCCTCCCACTTAATCTAAGCTCTGTGTATGACACTGTCCCTGGCTTGTAAGACGGCTCCAGCAGATCGCCGGGGCGCCGACGCTGCCTCCAACACCCAGGCGTTTCTGCTGAAGTCAGTGGAAACACTTTGATGGTTAAAGGTGCCTGTGCCTAAATGCTCTGTTAGGTCACGAGCTAATTTTAGGATGGAGAAGCACAGTTCCAAAAGAGAAAAATAAGTTAATAACACTGAAGTCACAGCAAATCTGTAGGAAATCTCCTGGAATAGGTCCATAATTAGCAAATCTACAGTTCACAAAGAAGATATCATCACCTTTTCTTCAGTTTCCTTTTTCTTTTGATTTTCCCTGTGGATTGTGGCTCCTGTGGCTAAAAGCAGGGTAAACTGAAGACTTCTACACTTAGAGATTAGTACCTGAAGCTTATAGCAGCATCCAGGAGCCAGAACCATGCACTTACATCTTTCTATACAGGATTGCACTAGGGAGGTGTTTACTGTCTTAAAGTAAACAGTGCTGGTGTGAACTCCCAAATTTTTCAGAGCCAAGGCACTGGATTCTGCTCATACAGAGGCACATCCCAGGTTAGTCTCCTGAGGACAGGCACCTGCCATCTGAACTGAGCAGGGCTTATTTTGCTCCATTTGTAATGCAGGCATTGTGCAGGAATAGAGGTTGCCACTCTGTTTTCCCACCTCCCAAAGTGCAACAGCTTCTCAGTTACAAGTGAGGAGATTTTATTATACAGAGATGTAACTTCAGGTTTCACCCTGGAAATTAAAATTCAAAGGTGATCCTCCCCAACCCTCAATTCCACCTTAGTGGGGTCTTTTGGATCACAGGTATTTACTGAGTTATTTACCTCTGACCTGTCTAAGTCTTGCTTCAGGTACTGAAGTGCCTTTGTGGATCCTGCTTGAAACCCTGCATTCCTGATTGGCTTAGTGGGCTTAGCAGACTGTGTTTTAGGAGTCTCTTGGACTTCTGATAAGATCGGGTCAAGGTTTTACAGACCTTTAGGAGCCCATAAGACCTTGACCCAACCTTATCAGTAAATTCAGGCAAGGTTTTGGATTCAGAATCCCCTTATCTTAAACCCAAACATTTATCCATTGTTTTCACTTACATTGATCAGTCTAACAAAAAATAATACCTCTTCTATCCTTGGACTGTCACAGCTGCAGCCCTTTTGTTTGTAAGAACACTGTAATAAGCCTGCAGTCAAGACCACACCAGTCTTGTCAGCTTTGCCCTCATGCTCCAAGGCTGGCTGCTGCCTCCCACACACTCTGTATCTCACCAGCAGTTTGGCATCTCAGTTTTAGCTCTATTTCTCAGAAGTTGTTTGAGAGAAACCTGCCAAGAAGCGCTACTCAGCTGGCCACAGCAGAAGCTTGAGAAACACAGTGTAGTGGTGAAATGCCAGGTCTGGATTCAGGAACCCACAGGATGGATGAGGAAATAACAGCAGCTGGACAAGCAGCTTCTTTGTAAAATAGTTCCAATGGCAGCTGCAAGCTCAGGTGCTTGTAAAACAAAACTGAACAGCAGAAGCTTGAGAAACACAGTGTAGTGGTGAAATGCCAGGTCTGGATTCAGGAACCCACAGGATGGATGAGGAAATAACAGCAGCTGGACAAGCAGCTTCTTTGTAAAATAGCTCCAATGGCAGCTGCAAGCTCAGGTGCTTGTAAAACAAAACTGAACAGCAGAAGGCAACCGAGGGCTTAGGCATTTTCCTCTTGCTGGCCTCCTCTCACCCCTGAAGCACTTTCACTGAAGCTCAGGCAAGACCTGCAATAGTTTCACTTTGAACATTGTTTTAATCCCTTGACAGCATTTCCTTTGCTTGCCATCTCCGAGAATGGAAAGGAAACAAAGAGAAAACCAACTTTCTCTGTCGTTGCAGGCATTGATAGTTCCAGGACACACCTGGGCTGAGGAGTGCACAAACCACATCAGAACATGGAAATACTGGACCAGGCACCCTTCTCACCCCTCCATGGTCAGAACAGGGCTCCCTTGAGCAGCTCTCAGGCAGCAGCAGTTTGCTTTGCCTCCGCTGCCCCTGCAACACTGACATGTCTTGGGTGGCTGCAGCCCATTTTCAACCATGATTCAGTGGAGAACAAAAAAGCTCTCAAGGGTAGGAAGTGGGGCTAAGGCTTCTTTGGAAGCAGGATTTAGTAATCCCAGTTGCCACCTTTAAAAATCAGTGCCCTTGGGTCCCAGCCAGCCCTCAGCTCTGTCAACATCTTTACTGCCAACTTTACTAACAGTCACACAAATGTAAATCTACTGTGAGAAGAGGATTAAGCCCATTCTGGTTTTATAGCCTATGAAATGTCTCCTGCCCTGCTGCCACTGTGCAGTGATACATAACACAGAAAAGAGAATTCAGGCTGCTATTGTGTCTTCAGAATTTTAAAGGGAAAAATGTAATTCCAGAAACCTTACCAGCCAGCGAAGTGCATACGCAGACAAGGGTTTTTCTAAGTCAGAAGCTAAAGGCCTGTACCTTGCCAGATGTTGGTGGAAGTACATAATTTTTTCCTCAAAATAAGATTATCAACAGCAATTTTCCATGCATTCAAGTTCAGGATTTTGTCTGCAAGGGGATTAAAGCTCAGGCAAACACGAGCCTGCCTGAACACTGCCCTGCTCCATGTACTGCTCCCACTTGGGATGAGACCTGTGTAGGGGGGTATGTAGGAATCCCACTTAAATAATTATTTCTTCACTAATGACTCAGTTGGCTGAGAATTACAAGCAGGACTGAGGGAATCATATTTATGGTTTCTAAAAAAATTCAGTTTGATGTGGGTTCCTCACTCCCTTAGGCTGATATTTTCATACAAAAGGGGTTTTTTTACTATAAAATTTATTATTGAGTTTCAGCTCTTGGGCTGGGCATATATTTTGGTTCCAGGTTTCTAGTCTCAGAGGATGCCTCAGACCTCTTAGCAAGATCTCAGTACCACTAAATAAATGTAATGATCACTAACAGAGTAACTCCATTGAGCTGTCAGCAGAAAAACAGCCGAGCTGAATACGTATTTCAATTAAAGATGCAGAATTATGCGTATTTATGCACACGCCTGAAAAGCAGACGATATTCAAAATGTACTTCGGGGCAGGAGAAACAATTAATTTTTCATTACTTTCAACATTTATCCAATTTATCTCTAACTGGAAAGTCTCATTCATTCAGTCCTTATCTGTGTCAAGTTGCTGTTGTGTAAGATTTTGTGGGTGACTGTGACTATTTTGGTCACAGGGGATAGGATAGGTAGGGACTACAGTGAGATACTACACCGACCCTTGAAGGCACAACTGATGGCATTTGCCAGAATGGGAATCCATCTCCCTGGCAGACCCTCACATACACACACTCAGCCTCTCTGCTTCATCTTTCAGTCCTCCTGGTCAAAGTCTCCTGCAGATCAGAAAGAAAAGTGGCGTGTGAAGACACACTGCAGTGACCCCTTGCTTTGGTATGCAGTGTGGTTTGTTTTGGCACTGCAGATATATTTAGTAAACTGTCATCTGTTATAATTCGTGTGGGGACAGATCCCGTATTTTGAGAGACGTTCGCTGTCCTGCATTGCCTGGAGTCCGTAAATTGCTCTGTCATTTACACACTGGTCTATTTTAAAAGCAGAATTAGTGGACACATCCTCTCCCTTATCCCACTGTGAGGACCCTGAGCTCCCAAATGCTCCTGCAGCAACACGGCAGGTTTTTAGCCAAGTCCTATTCTAAGCAAACAATTTGATATTTATTTACAGACAGTTTTCCTGAAACCAAGGGAAATGCATGCTAAATGAGCCACTCCTGTGTTTCTGACTGTGTGACACACTGTCCCTTGAAGTGTGGCCTCAGCCTCCCAGGGGTATCGTCCTCCCTGTGACAGGCCCAGCTATTTTTGGCCACCAAGGCCCTGGTGTCAGGCGCTGAGGGACCTTCTGCTCCACAGGAGCACGTGTTCCAACAATCCCATTCCATGCAGGCAGCCACCAGCCAAGTGTTGGTCCCAGCCACAGGTTTGCTTGTTCATCTTCTGACCACAGAGCAACACCTTGCTTGCAATTTGCAGGGGTAAAAAACCCTACTTTGTGTGTAGCCCAAATATCAGCAGTCACCCTCCCATCTCAAAGAAAGGGAAGGAAATGACAGCAGGAAGAGCCCATGCCAGCACAAAGCTGGGGCTAAATCACCAGGATTGGTGCAGCATTGCTGTCATTTCAGACTCTGCAGGGTCCTACAGGTGGAACCCCACAACCCCCTGGTCTCCCCACACCTCTCCACAGCCTTGCAACTCTTCATCTCCACCCTGGGGCTGTTGCATCCCATGTCAGGGTGAGCTCCACCCACCACTAGGGCTGGAGACAAGCCCAGATCGAAGACAGCTGGTCATCACCTTCTTCAGCTGGATTTGGGCTTCCTCAGCCTCAGAGGGCAGAAATAGCCCCTTGTTCCCTCTGCCAGTCAGGGCTTCTCCTTTCATTATCACTCCTAAATTGCTCCTGATACAGGCTTGTTCTGTGCAAGTTCCAGATCTCACTCAGGTATACATTAGAGACAGGGTCTGTGGGTGCAGCAGGGAGCTGAGCTGCCCCTTCCAGCTTTGAGCATCACAGGAAGCTACTGGACATCTCCCTGCTGCCATACAGTGAATCCCTGGCCTTTATTCTGCAGAAATAAACTAAAAGCTTTTTCCAAATTTTAATTTCTAGAGAATGCCTACTGATACATAGGCTAGTGTAATACATTATCATGTATCATATATTGCTTGCATTGGAAAAAGCAAGGTCAAAGGAGAACACCAAGGCACGGCAGAAGTTTTGTGATGATGGCAGTTCTTCCAGGAGTTGTTATTTTTAGGGTTTGCAGTGCCTAAAATCCAGGACTCTGCTGTGGCTAAGGGAGAAAAAGGATAAGAAGGGCCTGTGCACAGCCCTGGAGGTGTCACAGGTAACGGAGTCATTGTGCAGGACCTCATTCCTGGTGGAGGCAGGCAAAGGTTGGACCTGTTCAAGCCTAAGTTGGTCAAACTGATGCTCAAGCCTCCTTAGGGTTTGGTGGGCAAGGAACAAAATGGTCTGGGTGAGCTTCTGGAAGGAGATTGGAGCTGAGGAGTCCCTGGCAGAGCTGATGCTCATGGAGATGAGGACAAGGGCAAAGAGGGGGGGAATGTGGGTGTGAAGAGCAATGAGGTCCTGGCAGGACCAGGGCTGAGGTGGAGGGTGGCTGATGCAGGACCAGGCTGCTTCTGCAAAAGGCATTTCTGTCTTTTCCCCACCAGCTCTAGCCAGGTGTCCTTCACATCTCCTCTGCATCAGACTGGCACTTGTAGGAATCATAAATCCCATCTTAAATGAGCTAATGGAGCTGCAGAGCAGTCAGGAAAAAGGCGTGTAGTTGGTTATCCGTGGGCTGGCTGGAGCCAGCATGGGAGCCACGGCTGATGGATCAGGGAGAGCAGGCAGGGCACAGGCTGCAGCTTCTGGCAGCTCTGCCCGCGTGGGTGAGCATGAGCCAGCATTTTGTTTGAGCTGATCTAAGTGGGGCAGTCACAGTAGGGTGATCCCATCCTGAGCTGCCTCAGCTGTGCCCTCTCCTTCCATCCTGCACTAGGTTTAGTGATGAGAGGTCACCAGAGTGAGTCACCTCAACCAGCAGATCCAACAGAAAGCTGCCAGGAAGCCTTTCTTTTTGAGTGAGTGTGGTCAAACGCTGGAATAGGCTTCCTAGAGAGGCTGTTGATGTCCCCAGCCTGTCAATGTCTAAGAGGCATTCAGACAATGCCCTAAATAACATGCTGTAACTTTTGGTCAGGCAGTTGGATGAGATGTTCGTTGTAGGTCCCTCCCAACTGAGAGATTCTATTCCATTCTACTCCTCCATGGAGGCACTTTCTGGGATGCTTCTGATCAATCAGATCAGCTTACTGAACAAATTCATCCCATGGGCATGTCACCACTGGATACAATGCAAAGGCAATAATCTTAAGCGTGTGGTTTTGTGATGTGGCTGAGCCCATTCGCCTGCCCCAGCCCCTGAGGCACGTGCTCTGTCCCTGCTCCCCTCCCCGTCACACCGTGGCTGGGCAGGACTGCGGTGCTGGCACTGGCACCCACTGACCATGCAGCCACCTTGTCCTTCAGGGACCTGAACCAACCAACAGCTCATTCCAAGCAGTAAAAATAGCTCCAGGCTGGGCTGGTTGAGCGCCCTGGCAGACCGTGCCGGGAGCACCGAAGCGAGGGATCGGGGGAACTGGATGTGCTGGCGTTTGATGCACAGAGCTGTTCCCCAAAGCCACCCCCCCAGCGTGACCTTGCAGCAGGAGCTGTGGGGCCAGCAGGAGGCAGGAACTGCTGCTCCCAAGCAGATGTACAATGAACTGTCCCAGTACAGCCTTACGCAGCAAGATGCAGCACAGGGCTCCAGATGTTTCTCCAACCCACAACAAAAAGCCAGGTCAGGGTCTCTCCAGGCGACACAAACCAAGCTGCAGGCAGATGTGCATGAGCAGACTGCATTTCTATAAAAGAACACAACTTTTAGGACAAAACTCAGCTCTTTCTAGTGCAAGGGAAGGTAGGCTGGGGGTGGGAGAGCGTATGCTTGGTGGAGCAATGAAACAACTCTTCTCTGAGTGTCTCATGGGCCCCCAAGAATGCCCTTTGTGACACAAAAATGCTGTTATTCCACTACCACCATGGACTAAACCAAAATGTAAATCTCTCTCAAGTTCAAAGTATCGCTCCATGCTGTTTCAATAACAAAGTTCACTGCGTAATTTGGCTCCGTGCTCTTTATTCACTTCAGACAAGTCCAAAAATGAAATGGGATCGGGATAAGAGGCCAGAGCTGAAGTTGTTCATAGCTGATGTTTAGTTCGTGCCATTAAACTTTCATTTTCGGTTCTACTAATCCTTCATTTTGATCACAGCTTTGAAGATGCATTGTAATTACAATGTAATGCAAAAGCTGAATCCAGAGACGTAGCTGCAGCAGGGGAATCACCTCCTGTGCTTTGTATTTAGAGGAGGTGATTAACTGTACATTTCAGGGACGGATTGAAGTGATGAATTTTAACAATGACCAAGTTCAACAATCAGGAAATCTTAATTTAAAAAAATCTATCTGCTACTTTAAACTTCTTTTTGCAATGGTTCTCCGCAGTCATTTCAATTTTTAAAGAAAGATTAGAGACTAGAGACTGTAGGAATTAATTAGATGTGACTAACCAGGAGGGCACCTGTGGCTTTTACTTATTCAAGTGAGTCTGTATCTTATATGCATTTATTCAGATTCCTAATTATATTTTAATAAAACTATTAGAAATGGTGAATAATTCTTTTTAATATGATTATTTTTCTCTTAGGTCAGGTTGGATTGCAATTAAAAATGAATGTACAAGTGCTTTAAAATTTGATTTTACTCTACAAAATAACTGTCCTGAATACATACAGGAAATGACACATAACTTACACTTCTTTAAAAAAATAAAGCTAACTGATTCATTAAATAAAGGAGATTTTCCTGTAATTTGATTTGGAATTTTTTTCCTGGATTTCAAGAAGTGCTAGCTCTCATCCTCAGCCATCCTCCTTTCTCAGGCAAGAGGAAGAAAACAACTTTTTCTGCTTTTTTCAGTAGTCAGTGCATTTCTTGAGCTGTCCTTAGCCAGGTAACTGAATAAACTGGAAATAACAAATACTCTTTCTGCCCCAGCAGACCAGATCTTGTCAGATCCAGAACTCTGCCTGGTGCCAGCGCTGGCTGTTGGACCCTCCGACCTGGCAGAGCACCTGCGGGTCATGTTTAATTACAAATAGCCCTATTTCCGGCAGAATAAATACAATTAACTCCAATGACCATAGCGGCTGTTCGGAGGGCAGTGCCAGGCGCTGGGGTGGGCTCCCATCGGCGCGACAGATCCTTCTAACGAAGCCAAAAGCCTTTTGGTGCAAACCTCTCCCAAAAAGTGTGTGGTCCAGGTGCCGGCGGGCGGGAAGGTCTCCACCAGCCCGCTGGAAGCCTGACTAAATGAGGGAGCCTCATTAGAGGCTTTTAATTAACCCCTGGTGATTTGCAGGAGGGACGCTGACATCTAGCGGGGAGTCCGCGTTACTCGGGAGCCGGCAAAGAGTTTTTGGGAGAGATTTTTGCGAGCGGGAATCGCCACCACGGTTGGAAAGGCACCAGTGATGAACAGTCAGTATCAATGACTTACGTGGCCCCGAGTTTCTGGGGCAGAGCTGATACCCGGCACTGAGACCAGCCCCGTTGTTTTTCCACTCTGTTTTAAGCATCACGGCGTCAAACCTTCTCAAACCAGCCTTAAAACTGAGGGGTTAAAGCAGCAGAAGGAAGGGATCTTGCTGTCGATCTTAACTCTGTTTTGTACTACAACCTATTTTTTAGTACATATTAAAGCTGCCTTCTCAAATAAACACTGAGCAAGGGCATGTGCTGGATATTGCTGCTCCACGATCATATCTGACAATAGCTGTGAAAACAAAGAGAAATCAGAATTTTTATGTCTGTAGTCTGTGCCTCTCCCTCTGCTTCTAAAGGACAATTTGCCAACCAGTTGCATTAGAAGTTAAAGGAGGAGGTGGTTCCCTAGAAACCTGAAAAGGCAATAGCGTGTTTCATAGCCCTGATGGATAAGAACAAAGATATCAAAGGGAATGATAAGCCTCCCACACCTTAGAAACAGCTGTGAGATTAAGGTGGGAGAGACCATGATGGGCTACCAGAAAAATCTACTACCACAAGAGCCAGCAAGGAGAGGCTGAAAAATCAGGGGAACTGTGCTTTTAAGGTTTATTTTGCTTTGTAAACTCAGAGTGGATGAGGTCTACTCATATGTATTCTGTTTGGAAAATGCTACTGCATGTCAGGACGAAGCCTTTAGACTTTGTAAAGGCTAAATTCCTCCAAGAGCTAACTTTCCTACAGGAAACATGGAGACAGAAGCAGTTTCCAGGGGCTTCCCCAGGAGAGGGGCAGCAAGGCAATATTGGCAGGGTTGCACAGGCCCACAAACTGCAGTTTTGAGCATGAACAAGAAACATGTGAAAACTTTGCTTTTCCAGTTTTGAATTATAAAACCTGTAATCAAACAGGGCATATTCTCAGGCAGTATGTAGAAGAGAATGTCTAATTTTCATTGGCTTGAAGAAATTCCTTAAAAAGAAGGGATTCTTATGGCTGCAAAGAAAATTTACAAAACATGATCTGTTTCTGGTAAAAGAAAAATGTTATCAGGACCTTAAACAATGTGGTTGGTTACACAGAGAGCTAAAGCATCCCTCAGTTTAGGCTTGTTCATTAAAACCTAACACTAATAGAGAACTCTCTATTGTTCAGGATCGCTGTAGTGCCCAGCCTAAATCTCCAGGTAAATACTTGACTCATGTTTTCTGCTCTGGGAGTGTATTAAATAGACAATAGAGCTGCTCCCCAAATACAGGGTCTTGTGTCACACAGTATCCCTTTCAGCTGTTGAAGAAAGCTTACAGAGACCCTGCAAGGTTTCCTGCCTGAGTTGGCTAGAATTGCAGGACTTGGATGCAGAGGGATGCTGAATCCCTCATCCACACACCACAGATGCCTGTGGAAACACTGGAAAGCAGGAGTGCTTTTCTGAAGTGATTTCTACTGTGGTAGCTTCTGTTAAAGCAAAGTGTCTTCTCGAGCAGTTCCCAGTATCCCAAGTTATCGTGGTCATACAACAGTATTTTACTCATTACATTTCATTACTTTTTTTCCCTCTCTTTTGTTTGCCTTTGCAGTTTGGAGCTTTGTTAAAGCTTTATTGGGACCCTAAATTGAAACTCGGCAAAGCTACTCACAGACAAAGCAAAGCTGCAGCTGGAGAGAACAAACAGTAATCCCTGCCAGCACTGAGCTCTGTTTGCTCAGTAAAGTGGACTACATGGAAACAGTGATGTGTATTGAGCAGGCAATCACGTCTGCACTTGGCTGCCTGGGAGGATTCTCTTCCAGTCTCCAATGCCAGATCTGGAGACTGAAAACCAACTCTCAGAAGTGCCTCTTCGGCCAGACAGTACCAATATTACAGACCCCACCATACATGCTTATGTATTTACTTTCTCTTTTGGAACACCCAGACAAGACACACCAGCACCAACCTGAGGGCTTGTGGACAACAACATTGTGCTCTGGCTAACATGAGTACGAAGGTGACAAAGCTGCTGTCACCTTACGTGTGCCAGCTCATGTCACATCTCACCACTGCCACTGGTGATACAATTGATTTGAACAGGCTCCTGTGTGACCTTGTAAAACTCCCCACAAAACACGAGGGATGTGATGCAAAAGTGAAAATTGAAGATAGGCAGAACTTACACTAAAAAAAAATTGAAACTAATTGATTCATTAAATAACAGGCAGAACACTTGGACGGTGGAAGGGCAGCAAAGAAACTTCCCTGAAAAACCAGACAGTGGGATTGTAACAGCTTGGTGTAAGAAGTTTGGGGTCATTTCTCCTGCATCTTGAATTGTGTAGCGTAGGCTGTTAGATTTTTACTGATTGCATTTTTTGGTGATAGAGGCAGAAAATGCATTTAAATGAAGGATCTGCACTTGGAGAGATTCAGGAATCTGGGCATACCAGGAAAAGCTACTGCTGAAATTTCATCAGCGAGCATTGCTTGTGAGATTTCTATATTTCTCTTTACCAGCACCAAAGTGAATGAAGTACAAACCAGAGAGACTTCCCAAAGTCTTTCAAAAGCCTTTATTAAACCTTGGAAATGGGGGACAGGTGAGACTGCCCTGCCTGAAAACAGTCCTACTTAAGGCTATCAGCACTGGATGAGACTTCCTGTGTGACTGTGGTGCCCACGTGGGTGAGATGTACTTGTGAATCCCACAATGTGGGGAAGGGCATCAAGCAGTTGGACTGAGCGTGCCCCCCGTGGCTGAGGCTTTCTGGGGAGCAGAGGACCTGCTGCACCTGTGTGCAGCACAGCATGCAGGTTCTACAGTTGAGCAGGATGTCCTGACCTGTGGGAAGTGCTCATGGACACAGTCCATCAAGATTCCATCTGCTGCACTTCTGGAAATCTTTACCAAACAGAAAGGACTTAACCAGAGAAAAGCAGTGCATATGTGGCAGCCTCGAGTCCACCTATAAATTCCAGCTCTGTCAGGCATTCTAGCACAACCCCCACACTCAATCACCCAAATTAGCCTCCTGTTAGCTTTAATGAGCAGGGACAGCCCAATATGAGTGTCCTGGGAGGCCTATGTGTGTCTTCTCACACACAGGTTTCTCTTTACCTTCACCTGGAAAGCTGACTGATTTACTCCAAGCTATGTGTAATGTTTGTGCACACAGTCTGAGAATGCTGCTCCTCACAACCCTACACATGGGGCACATTTCCAAAATTCCCAGATCCCTTTTACTTTTTGCCACAGATTTCTATCCCCCTGGTTTAGGTTTCTCTTCGCCCACACTGCGCCTGCCTCAAGGGTGCCTAAAAGGCTTATGGTGCCCATGTGCTGCAAAAAGAAGAAATTGGTGTCTTCAGACCAACACCCTATGGCTTGGAGCAGATCTCACATGGCAGTTGTTGGGTTGGTTGTCCTTGCTCCCCACTCCCACATCCTGACCTCCCTGGCTACCAAGCTCCATGTCCACTGGGGCAATGCTGGTGCTTGCAGGTATTTTCCTACATGCCTTCAGTCCTCCTTTAGCTCAGCAGATGCAGTTCTGTCAGTTCACATTCATAAATGCTGTGAGTTATTTGATGCACAGATCGGCACATTCACACGTACTACAGGCAGTAAACCTCAGGCCTGGCATGTTTTTGCAGATGCATTTATGTAATTAAACATTTAGGGGTAATTACTCTAATTGCTTAGCTTGACTTGTTAAGCCTCCCATTCTGAAGACGAAATTCATTTACCTAAAGGGGCTTCATTTTCACAGTCCCCTTCATTCATATTTGTCCCTTACACAGCTTTGCCATATCCCTTTCCCTTACATTAGAGGTGGGCACTGACTAAGGGCTGCTTGATCCTCAGAGCTGGATGCACGTGTTACAGGGGGGCTGCAGTCAGGAGTGTTCTGGCGTGTTTGCTTGCACAATCCCACAGTTTCCAGTAGCTATCTAACCCAGCTGTAGCCTGGCATGGCCATCCCCCTCCCTCTCCCTCCACTCACCAACCAGCACAGGCTGAAGAGCTGTGTGAGGCCTGGCTGTGCAATGTGGGTATCTGCATCCATGTAGGAGCTAATCCCTCGTGTCTGCAGAACTCCCTGGTCCGTGTGTTCACAGATAAATCTGCAAATGAGAGAACACTCTGCTTTCAGCACAAAGCTGCAAAGACCTTGGCGTTAAAAAACCCAAACTGCAGCATATGAGCTGTGACTTCACATTTTGACTATTTAGATAAGAACGCTGCCTGTTCTGTTACTCTTTACACAGGCTCAGGTTTAATCACTGGTGTGCCAAAGGGAGATATGCCTTCATTCTTGCAATAACTCTGTGCTGCTTGCACTGAGCTGAAGGGTCCTGAAGGAATGGAGCTGTTGTAATCATCCTCCAGCACTCTCAGCCTTTCTGAAGAGACAGACTTTCACATGTTCATCATGCAGTGCCCTGATCAGCCCTACCCAGCAGCCTTTTGCTGGAGGGTGAATTTTTGTTTTCCCACATTGGATGGCTTTCCCAACTCTTTTCAGCACATGTAGAAATTATTCTCAGAAAAATCACCAGTGGGATCCAGAGGAGAGGTGGATAACCAGTCCTGAGCTCTGCAAATGCACTGACTTGTCGTGCCTCAAAGCTATGGCACAATGAAAATTAAAATAAATAGTACAGATGAGTGTTTTCTTTATAGCCTTTCTTCTCTTTCTGGGCTCTGGGCAGCTGAGCTTATAGCAACTCCTACATTTATTTGGACAGATGGAAAGAAAAACGGGGCAAACTCATTCACCCTCTTAATTCTCTGAAATAGCTCTTAATGAGATGTTATTGTCTACACAGCATATATAAAACAGGCAGTGATCCAACACAAAGTTTCATGGTGCTGTCCTTTGGAAAATTTATTTAATTTGCATGTGGATTTCATGCACCCATAATACACATTCCAGACTCTCATGAATAATAACAAATACCCTCTATAACATGCCAGGGCACGGTGTCCCAGCATGAGAACAAACCTTTCCCTGGAATTCAGAGGTACCTGCTCCTGCCTGGCATCATGTCCCTGTACCACTAGGTGGCTTTTCCACCTCGTAGTTTCTCCTTCTTTCTCCAAAGTCACTACAAGTACAGCGAATCTGCTCCTAAGTGCAATCATCAAACCATTCAAAGAGAGAACAAAGCTAAGGCATTCTTCAGCAGATGAACTCTTAAATTCCCATAGTTTTACAGTGAAATCTTTACCAACCCCTTATCTGTCCTGCTAATGCTTTGTTTTGAGTTAGTTACAGCTGGCTTATTCCCAGATTTTGGGTATCATAAGGTATCTGTTCAGATACATTTCTGTACAGCTATGGAACTTCACAAAATACTGCATGTGTTGAATTTTATAATAGTCATTTTTGTAATTCATTAGCATAAAACAATTATTAACACAGAATCAGGATGTGTATTTGTTACATTAACGCGTTGCCTCACCGTGTTCTCAGGAAGAGTAAATCCAGCTTTGTCTTCTCAGACATGTCACTCCTTTTTTTAACTTAACCATTTTAACTACTGATCTTTGCTCACACCTAAACACTGCAAATATCTGGCTATGAATAGTATCTCTTTGAAGTAGCTCTCGGTGTCTGAAGTTTTCTCCAAAAAGAAAAGCCCTGAGGGGCTCATTGACTGGAACACAGAATGGTGTGGGGGAAAGAATGAGGGTTGCAAATCCACAGTTATGTTTAAAAAAAATAAATACAACACCCCTCTGCCTCTCCCCCCCACGTTTTTGTTTAAGTTTGGCCACGTTGAATAGAATGTATTTTATTGGAAGCACAACGCAGCTGAGTTAGGCAGAGACAGACCTAAGAGATGTTAGAATTTCAGCAGATGAACTCAAGATTTGCATTTTTCATTCATTTCAGTCATTTTTTTCCTTTCACATATTTAACTCCTGTTTTCTGTTACAGAAATGGTCATATATTCATTGGAGAGAAACCATGGAGCCATCTCCTGACAAGTGCCCTTCAGTGGTGTGACAAATTGCATCAACAGCTCTTTCAGGTGGAACACATGGAATTTACACGTAAATTTTAGGGGGGGTCACTAACCCTGCAACTAATTTAACACCCAACAGGTAAGATTTCAAAGAGGAATGTCACTATTGATGAAAAGGCTGGAGAAAGCTCTTGCTTTGGAAAACAGCAGAGAATCTCATTTGGAATACCTGTGTAAAAGCTGGTTCCTATCTCCAGACGTTCAGCAAAGATGGACAGAGGTTGACAAGAGGTTGAGAAAAACACACCTGGAGCTGCTCTGCACTGGTGCAGCACTGTGTGCTCTTGGTTGCCATTCCTGATTTGTGCTGTTTGGATCCACGTCTCAGTGCTGATTGTAGCAGCCAGCTTTTTACACCTGCAGGTTTTCAATACGCAGCTTTCCCAGAGGCCCTGGATTTCTGAGGGAAGAGGAAGATCGTAGTTAAATTTATTGGAGCAAACTGATGCTCGGTAAAAGCTGCGCCAGGGGAGATTCAAGCTGGACATCAGGAGGAATTTCTTCACAGAAGGGGTTGTTAAGCATTGGAATGGGCTTCCCAAGGGAATGGTGGAGTCACCATCCCTGGAGGTGTTGAAGAAACAACGGGATGTGGCACTTGGAATCATGGTTTAGTTGACAAGGTGGTGTTTGGCCAAAGGTTGGACTCCATGATCTTGGAGGTCTTTTACACCCTAAATGATTCTGTGATTCTGCAGTAATATAACTGAATAAATAAAGCAGTTAGGAATACGTGATGCTTTTTTTCATTACACAAGTACCTTTCAAACTGCCTTTATACAGCATAAGTGTCCATGGTATAATCCAACTACAAGCTGTGTTATCACAGTAGCCTGGTGCTGATTCAAAGTCAATATACTCTGCTCCCAGAGGGCTTTTCTGCTGGAGTTTGGCACCACATGGATGCAGGAACACAGCTTTTGGTGGGCACGGAGCATGGGTAAGAGCCATCTGTGTTATCTCAGTGTAGGTGCATGTCTAGGCTGATCTTTAAGTTACAATTATCCTAATCAAGTTTTGATTTTTCACATTCAGACAGATTCATCATAATCTGTGCTTTTGCTTTGGCCTGGCACAGTTTGAACCTGTGAGTGCTGGCAATGTTTTTCCTGGCCAGTGAGTGCCTCAGTTTGTGGCTTCACTTGCTGAAAGGCACTGGACGAGTGGTAAACCTCTGAACAACCTCTGATCTCTTGGCTGTCCCTCAAGCTGTATTATCTCTGCAAACATGCACTTCCCTTAATCTCTATATAATCTTATCCCAGACAGAGTAATTAAAATACAGTTCCATGTCTTTTCCTTAGCTTCTTTCAGCTAAGCATTCTGCAGCCTCCCCTCCTTGTGCCAACAGTCCGTAAATTTTGTCCTGTGCTTTTTTCTAATCAAGCTGTTTACTACTCTGTCAGCTTGGCTCTTTATACAGAACGTTTTTCAGGTGAAATGCTCTCTTGACCCCTCTTCACCTCATGAAGATTATTCATGTGGCTGAAGAGTCCTTGTGGAAGCAAGCTCTGATCCCAGCTCTGCATGGTTTTCAAACACTCCCCTCCATGAACATCTGTCATCTCTTCTTATCTCACTGTGCCCACAAGCTGGAGCAGACAGCTGTGGTGCATGAGCAGTGAGAGGTGAAGTCTCTGTGCCAGAGCTGTTTCCTGATGTGCCACAGGTCTGGATGCACAAAGGGATTTCAGCAGGATGGCTCTCAGTGAGCACAAGTGCTGGCAGAGGAGGCAGCACCCAGATGGAGATATCAAAGCGACAGCCCAGGGTTGCTCTGAGAAGCAGCTGGACACCTCTCCCAGCTGTGCCCAGCATCCAGGGCCACCTCCTGCCCACAAGGGCCCTGCCCTTCTTCCAGTCCTTGGAAATGCCCACTACAAAAGTCATGCGTCATGGGAGGATGTGATATGCTCTTCATAGGGTTGGTATTTTGTTAGGTCTTCCTCTTCAAAGCTTTTCTCTTGTCATCGTCAGGATCATCATCTTCTTTGTTTTTAAGCCTTTGTTAGTTCTGTGCTGATCATGGGACACATGCGTGCTGTGCTGTGATGCTGTTACTGTTTTGCTATACTTTGACATCCATTTTCCAGCACAACAAAGAAATATTGTTATAATCCAATATTCTCAATTATTTTGACTGTGGTTAGACCATACAGGGAAGAGTGTGAAAATGGCTTTTGCAAAGTATCGATTTTGTTTTTGCAAGGACTGTACGGGCAGTTTATACCTTATATTTTAATTGCTTGTGGTAAGGAAACGTCAGTGGATTCAATGTAATAATATTTTTCTACATGAGTGCCAAAGATCCTGCATCTGAAATGCTACATGGAAATTATTCACAAAAAGCAGTTTTTCATTGCATTGACAACAACTTTTTTGACACTTTCAACCAGTTGATTTACAAAGGAAATCAGTGTCCTTATTTCACTGTTACTGGTACAGAAGCACAGAAGGAAAAAGGACGTGATAAGGTTTATTCTTCCTAACAACGTGATTGCTTGCAGAGGGGTTAAAGACTTCTGGCTCCTCTTGACGTTATTTGGAATTAAGAGAGCCTTGGGGGCCTATTAAAAAACTATCAATGTTAACCTAAATAATTTCTTTACATTTCAATCTATTTATTATCTTTATAGGGAGTATTTCAACACTAAGATAGGAAGCTGCATCTTAATTCTATTAGCAGTAGGCCCACAGGCTTCTCAAAACTAATTTCAAACATTTTATGACCTTGTCAAGATTCAAACATGTTCAACTTCCAGCACTGAGTGCCTTCCCTATGACTTCAAAGGAATGTAAGAGTATGATGCATAAAGATAATCGCTTGCAGAATCACAGTACTGGTCAGTATCTTTACTGGAAATTAAACACTTCATGGGGGGGTATTACAAAGAGGTATTATTTTGTAGTGACACACTTGGGAGAATAGTATGACTGCCTTTAATTTGAGATCACTTCATGCTGCAAACCTACACAGACTGCCTTGTAAGAAATACCCCTTAAAGTAAAAGGTGGCATTTTCTAAGGTCTTTGTTTAAGTGCCACCCAGGTTCATGCACACAGGCCTCCTTCATCTCTGTGTGAAAAGAGCAGTTATATTAGTAACTGTATGTGGCCAAAAAAGCTGCTGAAACCAGAAGGCTATAAATGACTATTTACACAAACCTTTTAAACTCCAGGTTTTAAACCATTTAAGCCAAAATATATAACTCAAGCCAGATTTGCTGAAGGCATGACTCAGGTTCAGTGAGACAGATCATAAAACTTAGACAGGCTTAGACAGAATCTGATCTGAGTTTCAGATTTGTAATTTATGCTGGTTTGAGGTTTTCTTGCAAGTATTTTGCATGCCCTAACAAATTCAACTGCATTTTAGTTTTTACAGTGTCAGGGGTGTTTGAGCACCAACACACCCTTCAACCCTGCTCCAAGGGGTTTGGTGCCCGTGTTCAGGGCCAGCTCTGTAGCCTGGGACAAGACTGCAGGGAAAAGAGCTGTGAGAAGTCTCCTCCAGGCTGGGATTTGCCTGGCCTTGTTCCTGATCCTGCCCTGACCTCCTTGACTTGCCTTCCTGGCTCGAGCATTGCCCTTCCTCCCTGCTGTGGCTTTGCACAGCCATCATTGGGCTGCAGCTGATTCCAGCTGGTGTCACCAGGGCTGCTCTTCTCACCTTGCTGGGGTGCTGCAAGACTGTGCCCCAACAGACACTGAGCTCATAATGAAAGAGTCTGACATGTGGCTTTTCCAAGCACTTTTTTCAAAAATGAAAACAGCTTGTTAAATTACAGAAAACATCTTACCATGTCTTCATTAAAAGTCTTGCAGGCATTTGTCTTATAGTTAAACAATAGAGTCTGACACTTGAGTGAAGTTCTGTTTGCCAGGATTTCACTGGACATGGTATGCAATAGCAGCATGATGATGATGAACAATCCCTTGCAACATTTAGATGTGATTTCCTTCTGGACACGGAAGTCCTGGTCGCATTTCAGTGAGGGTTTTGTTGGAGGGTGGTGATTTTGTGAGGCAAAGAAGGTGCTCTTATTACACCTGAAATATGTCTGTTAGTCATTGCTACACCATGTTTGCCTTGTTCTCCACATTATTCTTTGGATATGTTGCTACTGGCATGAATGCCAAATCTTGCAGACTCAGAGGCCGGAAATTTCTCTAGGACAGAAGGGTAAGCTCTATTTACACACTGGATAATATGCAGAAACCTATGATTGTATCTATGAAGCTTTAAGTTTACTTAGGCTTTGTTTATGATTTGGTTTTGTAAATTATATTGGATAATTACTGTCTACTCATTCAAGGACATGATATGTTCTCAAGCAACTGTGTCATCCTGTGTCTCCAGTTTCTTAATGAAGTCCAAGTTCATAAGGAAAAATGAGGAAGAGTCCTGTCCTATGTACACCTTACAAGCCATATCCAAGAAAGAAATTACTTTACTAAGGGAGTGATTCTGTCTGGTGTTTACTTTTTTCCATAACAAATCCAGTTTTGCTCTTGTTATTGGCATTGCCAGGAGGAGTCTGGCAGTGCTTTTCTTCAGGTGGTACTTAAAGGGTGAGAAAAATATGAAATATAGTAACATGACCCCAGTACTACCATATGACCAGAAGTGTGAACACTCCACTGGTGCTGCTGGTAGGATTAAAGAGTAGGACAGAAGCGGCTGTACAGCTTGTGGCTGCAGAAGCTCTGCCAGATACACTATGTACACAAAGCCAAAGGGACTTCTAAGAGTTCTCCTGACTGCACATGTGGGTGAAGTATTAATCAAACAAATGCAGGGGAGAAGACAGAGCTAATGAGAACAAGGCATAATAAAAAAGGTGTATGGGTACACATATACATCATACAGAGTGGGACAGCACCACAGTAATAATGCAAAATCAGATTCCAGAAAATGAGCACTTCCAGCCTAGAAGAAATAGGATAAAACCATCTGATTAGCCAGAGAACCTGCCAATTTTAAGACATAGCGAGTGTGACAACTCCAGCCCCTTCATGAATAGTATTTTATCTTCCTTTGTTGTCTAGCTAAGCTGGTTAGAAAAGTCCCTTCATCAGCAGTATGTAGTTTCTAGCACAATAAAGGTGCAAAACTACACAATCCTTAGAACGCCAAAGTCTTTAACTGATGAACCTACATTGCAAGTTCCTCCAGTCTTGTTATAAATACCTTTTTTTTTTCTAAAATACAGTGATCAAAAAGTTATGCAGTTTCCTACTGCCTCCAAAATTAACAACTTCTTTTAAAAATGCTTTTCCTACTATACATCATCTTTTACTGGTTTCTTTTCAGGAGCCACAGCAGATCACGAGGGCGGTATCAGAAGACATACAGGCAAACAAACACAGAGCTACTGCATCCTCAAGTTGTGCTTCAAGCATGGTTGCTCCACAGCTCCGTGAATCAGCAGTCTTGTGTTCTTGGCCAATTTCTACCATTTACATATCCTGACTCCAAACCTACAGCTGCATGACTTGTTTGCATGACTAATTTCACTGTACTCCAAGGACAGGACTTTGGGGGGCCTCCAATTGCAACTCCCAGTACCTGTGGATTCAGGTCACCCAATCAAGAGCCTCTGCTCCCTCCTCAGCCAAAGCAGTTAAGCTCCATCAAATGTGGATCTCCTACATCCCAGTCACCAAACTACTTGTAATGCTAGATCTCTTTCCATTCCTCTGACAGAGGACTTAAAATCAGGAGGAGGGAGGAAGACACAATGCCTTGCATTATGCCATAACCTGGTGGCTACAGCAGCCTTCTGAGTCATGAGTGGGTTGCATCCCATCAGGCCAAGATGAAACTGAATTGAGATTTCCCACTCCCCAGCTGACTACATTTATTAAGATATTATGGGAAGTAAGCTCTGCTGCTTCTCTTCCCTATCCCTTTTCACAGAAGCCTGTGGTTTTTCTGTGAATGGCACTGGCTCAGTGCTACAAGGCTCTGAGTGTGCACAGCAGAGTGGGCTCCTCCAGGGATTCAGGTGGAATACAGTCATGCCTTTGCTGTGTCCCTGAACCAGGCTGAGGGCCTGGCCCTACTGGTCACTGACATCTGTGCAGGCATGGGCATCCCAGTTTAGTAACCTAGGGAACTGCCAGGACAGTTGGTGGTAGCAACTTTTACATACCTCTAGGCTCAAACAGCTGCCACAGCAGAAAATAGTTTACCTGACAGGTATCTAGAAGATAGGCTGTTTTCTTGAACTTGGCCAGATGAATCAACCTGGGTCCCACTTCTGGTGCCCAAAGTAAATATTGTAGAACCTATCCATCATGACAGTGCATTTATTTAATGACTTGGATGTCTGAGGGCAAGTCACATAACCCTATGTATTTTAATTCACCACCCCAAACATCTTAATTACTTACTTCATGATGATATTTTAAGGGTTAATTTACATTTGAGCAAATGGCTCAGGGTCCCTAGGGAAATGGCCACAGCACCAAACCTGCTGGAGTTCAAGATGTGTTTAGACAACGCTCTCAGGCACACGGTGTGGGGTGTGCTGTGCAGGGTGGGAGTTGGATGTTGATGATCCTTGTGTGCCCCTTCCAACTCAGGATATTCTGTGATTCTGTGAAATATCACACACACATAATTCTGAGCACTTTCTGTGTAATTAAAAAGAGCAGCAAGTGTTACCCTGAGAGTGAGAGCCGGCAGAACCACCGGCTACATCCCGAACACTTGTCATACAGGTTCTGAATCGCCCTGGGATGCACAGGTTGCATTACCTGAAAAAGGGTGCAGCAGCAAGGCAGGCAAGTTGTTCTGAGTATCACCATGTGTGCTGAGCACACCTGGCCTTTTCCTGAGAACCTCCTCAGGATTGGGAGTATGTAACACTCCGAAGATGGAAGACTGATGGAGGTGGATCACTGGCATTTTCAGCAGATTGAAAAAAAATGGCTCTTGGCAATGTAGTGGATATTCTCAATTCACCTGCAACAAACAGGACCATAATGAGAGTGAATTAATATTGGCTATCACATTGTTAAAAGGGCTTAGAAATGTCCTTCCCTGGCAAGAGCTCTGATGACTTGGAATTTATATCAAAAGTGGGCATCCTATCCTGTAAAAAAGTGGCATCTACCCAATTATTTATAGAAGTAATCACAACTGACTTCCATCAGTAGATCCTGTATTGCACTCAATTCAAGGTATCTCCCTTTTAGTCCTGTCTGAGGTGTGAGATGGAGTTTCAAAGTCATCCTCACACTTAGTTTGTTATCAGCCAACTCCAAACAGCTCTCTCATCTGCCTGTAGATCTCCTGGACTGTCTGTCTGTTAAGACATCTGCCTTTTCCAGTGAACGATTCCATGAATTATGAACACATTTCCCAAACTGTGGCTTCTTTTCCCCCTCTGAATAGAAAATAAATAAACGTTGTCAGAAAAAACCCTAGGGAAGCTTTCACTCCTCCTACTCGAGGGATGAGTAACTTGACACACCCTTGAACATGAATCTTCTCCATTTCATAATCTTGGCAATTTGTGATCTTCCAAGAAAAAAGTCCAGAACTGACATCTGTGCATGCAAAGGCAAATTCCCCTCAGCTGTACATCTTATACTTTGCATCTCGATTCTCACAGAATATCAAATCTGTCTTCCCTAGGGATTTATTTAGCACATCTATGCCTTGCCTAGTTACCTACACATGAACTTTTGAGCCTGATGGGAAGATTTGAACATGCTCCTCCCTTTCATGTCATAGGATGCCACGTGGGGAACTCTCTGCTCCTGCTCTTCAGGTTGATTCCCATTAATTCCTTCCCATTCTTGTGGTGTGGCATGCATCCCTTTGATGAGTCTGAGGAATCAGAACGGCTCTAGCTTCTTGAAAAGGAGCTTTTTTGGGTTTTTTTTTCCATAAAGCTGTAATTCCTAGGATGTGATCACCTTTCTAGGTGCCCTCCCAACTCTGTGATGCCCTATGGAGAGGGTTGTTTTCATCCTTGGCCTGGGGATAAGGCCTTTGAACTGTCCCATCACTGAGCACATTCTGCTGCTGGGGAACCAGGAGAAGGATCCCTGCTGCTCTCAGCATGCTCCAACAAGAATCTTCCTGCTCCCAGGAGTTCTCAGCAGCTCTTTGCCCCTGTAGCACAGTTGGCTTTCAGACACAGATTTAACTGCCACTCTTGCACACAAAATTCGGCCCAATGTGCAGTAATTGCAGATGATGAGAGTCAGCGTGAAAGAACTTACTCTTTTCTTAAAGGACAAGTACTTTTCAGGGATCTGCAGAAAGTACAGGGACAAAAAGGCTGAAAGTATGGTACAACCACCAGAGTCCAGGTGATGAGTGGAAGAGGGAATCATCTAATTCCGGGCTCCAGGTCCTTGAAGGGCTGTGCACAAGTTTTGATTGTTTGGGGTTTTTTAATTCTACCCCTCCTCTGCTGTCTTGCTAGTAATAAAACATAGCTATAAAGTAACGCAGTGATGGCACCCAAACGCATGCAGGCACAAGTTAGCAACTTGCCCCTTCCACAGAAAAATGTTGTGGATAAGAAAGGAAAGCATGGGAAGGAAAGCACAGTCAGTTATTCTGAGTGAAAACAAGCAATCTTGCAATTTAATCCCTGGTAGCCAGAGTGAAGAAACAACTTCCATAAATGAGAATTTCACACCAACATCTAGGTATTATTACCCACATCTAGGGATTATTAGTTCAAACTTTAGAAAAAACAGGAATCTAAACTTCCTTGTCTTTTTTTTTTTAAACATTGTGTTTTTGAAAAAGAACAAACATACTCTGCCCACCTACAAAGCAACTAATGTCTCCCCCACCTTCCCAAATTTAATTATTTTCAATTCCAAATCCTGGGATGAGGAGGCAAAAAGACCAAGGGTTTATTTTTGCTTTAGGATTTGTTAGTCACTTTGAGAAACTGCAGGGAAAAAAAATCTCCATTTTCTCACCACACAGTCAGCAGATCCCTGAATTAAAAATTTAAAATTACAGGAACATGGGAAAATGGAAGAAATGCAAGCATAATGAAAGTGTTACCAAATCAGTATCTCTTTCCCAGTAGTAAAATTAAGGGGGTGGTAATCACATGTTCCACTCCCTCGCAGAGTTGTTCTGACGAGTTTCCAATTACGAACTGTAAGACACTAAGATAAGTGTATTTTAAGATAATGTTGAAAATGGAATAATCTCATTTTTAACACAATAGAAACACTCCTTAAATAATGACACCTTATCTGAATTGTGTTTGAGATGGCACGTGACAGAGTTAAATACATGGATTTAAGTTCCCAGAAGAATGAAAGGACTATAACAACTGCATTCCTAGAACGACTTTACAGAGGAGACCTCATCACTGCAGTCCCTTTTATTACTTATTTTCAACTTTTTTATTCTTATTTGCTGTAACGAATCACAGCATTGCACACCTGGCATCCGCACACAACCACCTAGTCACTAAAATTCTGTGACTTTCCCAGATTATGTGCCAATACAGACATGCAGAGAGAAAAAAGAAAAACCAACCCAAGCAGCTGGGCAGACTCTGGAATGATGGGCACACTTGGCTCTCATCTAAATGAGGCAGCAGTATAATAAGAAATATATCTTGTGACATGAGGACGTGCTGCTGTGCCACCCTGGGCTAAAATAGCAACACACCAAAGCCAGCTGATTCCATTCCCTGGAAAATCCAAGCTTGTAACTCTGAAGCAAAACAGCCACCATTCAAACAAAGCCTGTGAATTCTGCTTTTGTTGCTCATGGTCCTATTGCTAAGGTAATGTTATTTGGGCCTTCATCATTCAATTTATCCGGTCTGCTAAAGGATCAGATTTCTGAGGTACCCAGTGACCTTTCCCTATCGTACCCAAATGCCAAAGCACTGTATGTGCACAATTTAACAGATTAACAAAGTAAATAATACAGGCAAAATGTTATAAAACCAACAACAACAAGAAAAGTCTCTCTTACATACAGAACTTTGCGTGGTATCCTGCAGAAATAAATGCATAACCAGGCTAAATTGAAATCAGGGGATTGCAGCAAGTCATTGAACTAATTTTTTATTGCAATGGTAAAGTTTTTAGCATAGCAATTAGAAAACCAACAAAAAAAGTAGAAACAAGAAACAAGCCTTATTCTTTCCAAACTACTGAATTTCTTTTTACCCATGCAGAATGACATAGTTGTTACACCTTATCTAAAAGAAGTGCTACATTGGCTCATTATGTATGTCTTTACCAAAGACAGCTAAATTCCTTAAAGTTCCATTGAAAAAGCCATCACTGGGATTCATGAACTGTAACTTTTACAGAGATAAGCAATATTTTAATACTTTAAATTGCTAAATAAGAAAAGTACTGTGCAGGACACAGTAACAACCAATTACAGCCTAAGTGAGCTGAAAACCCTTCAGTCTGTTCTTTCTCCAACGGCTGTAATGGTACATTAGCACTTGTCCAGCTCCTTCACTGAGCTATTGCAATAGCTCATACTCAAGAACAAATTAAAACACTCCCAGGCTTTTTCTCTTGCTTAGAGCAATAAGTACTAATTAGAAATAAAATCCATTTTCCCTTATTCTCTCATGTACTTTCCAAGACTTATAATAAATACATTCTTGCCTTCTCAAATCTGGGCACTCAACTCACCAATTTCTTTAAAAATTAATAATAAACCTGATATGGTTAGCACACTTTATTCATTGACATTCAAAAATCATCTAAAATGAAGCTTTCCTCTGACTCCAGGCACTTTAACATCATTAATAATATAACACAACCCTAGCAGCATTACAGTAATTATTCCAACAGGAAAGCAGTCCTTCAGACCTGTACAGATACTCCTTTCCATCCTTCCTCATGCTGGGAAATAATCTTAAGTCTCTTGACAGAATGCTATCCTACATGTCTTTGGCACAAAAAGGTGACCAGATTCAAGCTATTTCTGGTGATGACAGAAAACAACCCCACAATCCTGGAGAACGTCCTGACACCTGCTCCTTCAGTTTTATTAGGACAGAAAAACAACCAGCTCCTGCTGACTGGGATGAACTGGTCTGCAATTGTTAAAAGCTTTACGAGGCAGAACTGGTATGTTAAATACCAGTGCTCATCCAAGTGGATGCCAAGCAAGATGTTCTGCTTCAAAAAGGAACTCCTGGTGCTGCTCCTATCACTCGGGCAGGGCTGTGACAGCAGCAGCTCTAAGTGTGATGTGTTCTGCACCTCATTTGCCATTGATTCCCACAGCTGCCTTGTCAAATCCTGCCAGCCTGGAGAACATGGCTGCGAGCGCGCTGCTTTGCCAGGCATCCTTGGAAATGCATGTTATGGGTGTCAGCTCAAGCAGCCTTTGTGTGCTGAGTAGAAATGTATCCAGAACAGCCCTGGGGCCATCTTCTGCAGACAGTACAAAGAAACACAATTTCTGTCCAAGCTCAGTGTTAGGGTGCACCCCATATCCCTCCTGGAGTGCCCACTACAATTGTTACTTGCCTTAAAATGCACAGAGGTAATTTAAAAGCTACCTCAGTATTAATGTCATGCCATTTTCACACTAACAGTTCAAAGTCAAAGTAAACAAGTTTCAGCCACACACACAAATACTTTCTGCTTTTTAAAGTTTCCAAACACATACCATAAAGACAAGTCTCGCTTTGTAATCACTGATTTTTCCCCCCTGTACAGTTATTCAGATCTCATTCCAGAATTCGTCATCTGGTTAATTAACAGATTGCAGTTTGTTCTGTGTTTAAGGGGAGATTGTTTGTGGCTTGACTCTGGGAAAATGCACAAACGAGGCAGCAGCTTGTTTTTCAGCTCCTGTCTTTGCATTTTCTGCCCAAGAGCCAGGGAAGCATGTAAATTAGGAAGCACATGCATCTTGCAGGATTAGCATTTCTCAGAAGGCAGAGAAATGACAGCACACCTTCCAGTCTCAAGACAGAAAAATTGATCATGTACCATTTCAGGGGTGGATTTTTTTCATGTTTCTCTGCCAAGCTACTGATCTGAAATCTTATTTTTATTTCATTCATCCTTCTTCCAGTAACAGCAGCTCCTCTGTTGGTAACATAATTGTTTATATTATAATGCCTCAAGTGAGGTTAAGGCTGTACGATAAAAACATATGTCACATACAAAAATACATAATGCACAATATAGGAAATCTATCAAGATTCATTTGGTGCAGTTACCTGGGCACTCTGCATAAAAATCCCAGAAGAAATATTTCACAACGTGAACATCAAATATGTAAAATTGCCTCAAGGCCAAGAGAACCAGAATGCACCAAATGAATTTTCTTGTAAGGATCTATTCCTTCAGAGATTTAAATGAAAACGCAAAGAGATTTTCCCAAGTAATCCCAAGAGTGTAAATTTAGGAAGGAAAAGGCCAAAACCTTTAGATATTTTCTTAGTAAATATATTCTTCAGCCAAAAGCTTAATTCAGATCTGCTTTTTTATGGTGCATAGGTATTTCAAGGCAAAAAATAATTGATTCTAATGCTCATGGTAATAAATGAAATGTCTGCTTCTGGCACTTAGAATTTGAAACACAATGGTCCCAGTAGATCAACTTGATGCTGTGCTTATCATGGACCATCAGATTTCAACTTGCATTCATCCGATAAAATAAAGCATAACTTCTGCTCAGCTAAAAAATAATTCTCAGAAATACATCTAATCTTCAACAGAAGACATGAAATGATGGTAAATCCTCAGCTTCTCTTGGGAATGTGTTCTGGTGGTTAACCATAGAAAAATGTGTGTCTTATTTCCTATTTGAATTTGTCTGGCTTTTGCCTCTGGCATTACTTCTTATTATGCCTTTCTTCAATAGATTAAAGAACCCTTTAATATCCTGTATTTCCCCCTCAGGAATGTTCCTATACACTACAATCAAGTCACCTCCCAATTCTCTTCCAGATAACTTTAACAGCCTGAGCTCTTAAAACATCCCAGCACAAGGCATTTTCTCCAACCACCTGAACATTTTGCTTCATTCTTTTGCTCTCTCTTGTTTTCCAACGTGCTTCTTAAAATCTGAAAACCAGCACTGTATGCACTACCCTGTGATGATATTATTGAGGTCAAACATGAGAGGTAAAATAAACATTTTTTAATTCCTTTGTTTATACATTGATTAATCCTTTTCTGCCATAGCAGCATACAGGAGAGCCCTTATCTGATTGCTTACTTATCTGACCCTTAAATCCTTCTCAAAGTCATTACCTTCAGAGTCTTCTATTTTCCAGTTATGGTCTCCACGCTTGGGTCTTAAGATAGACACCTATATACTTTGATGAATTAAAATTCGCTAGGTTTGAACAAGCTGCTTGTACAAACTGTATTGATCAGTGCCCCATCCTCATCATTATTTACAATTCCACTTATCCTGGAGCTGAATTTTTGCAGCAGCAGGTTTTGATCTGTTTCCAGATCATTGCTAAAAATGTAGCAGGACATGGAACCTGCTACTGGGACCTTTTTAGACACCATCTCTTTCAGCTAAGTTGTCATACAGATTTCTTCTTGAGATATGGCAGCAAATTCCATTTGTATGGTTTGTTGGCACTGCATAATGAGAATATCATACAGCACCAAGTCAAGCACCTCCTCAAAAGAGTATTGATAGCTATTTTAACTAAAACACTGTAGAGCTGCATCATATTCCTTTGTTTCAACATTTTATTATTTGAATTCTATATCAGATTTTCTATTTTGGTTAGGATAACTATTAAGCTAACCAGGTACTTGGTTCATATTGTTCATCCTTTTAAAATGGCATAAAGTAACACTTTATCACTTGTTTAACCTCCTGATTTTAAGGCAAGATATCAATACACAGGAGCAGCATCTGTTGTACAGGCAGAAGCAACAGAGATCAGAGGTGGCCAGATTGCTTTTCTCACAGCGTTTCCAGAATGGAAACCCCAGCAACTGTGGACTCGCAAAGTACCTGTTCACAAATGTCCTGGTCCTGCTGAACTCCCAGCCCTGCACACACACACTCAGGAGGAGGTGTGGAATCTCCTCCTGACTATGGAGACGGGATAAGGCACGACTCCTTGCCTCAGGCACTGCAGAACCTCCCTGAGCGGCTCTGCAGCCCTGGGGGTCACTGACTGCCCCCAACGCTGAACCGGCCTGACCGCCGGGGCTATGACCACTCGCAGCCTCAGCTTTCCCTCTCATGTTTACACCACCAGATTTACGCTCCGACAAACCTTAAGCAGCGCCACGGGAGGTTTAGGTTGAATTAGGAAGAATTTCTTCACGGAAAGGGTGATTAGATACTGAAATGGGCTGCCCAGGGAGCTGGTGGAGTCACCATCCCTGGAGGTGTTTAAGGAAAGACTGGATGGGGCAATCAGTGCCATGGTCTGGCGGACAAGGTGGTGATCGCTCATAGGCTGGAGTCGATGATCTCAGAGGTTTCTTCCACCCCAACTGATTCCGTGAGTCTATAACGAAGGCGAAGGAGAAGCAGGCTCCGAGGCGCCGCACTACCCCTGCCCACCCCGCGGCCCGCCTTCTGCCGCCTCTGCCCCTCACGCTCGAGGCCGCCTCACGCCGCGCACCGCCTCGCGCAGTGCCGAGCTCCGATTGGCTGCGCCGCCCGTG
The DNA here is from genome assembly GCA_013397815.1 of Aleadryas rufinucha. NCBI lineage: Eukaryota > Metazoa > Chordata > Aves > Passeriformes > Aleadryas > Aleadryas rufinucha. The sequence goes on from VZTH01001672.1 coordinate 440,888, forward strand.
GGGGCGGGACCTAGATAGAGCCGCGGCCAATCCGCGCCGCGATGGACGTTTCCCGCGGGGTGGGGGCTGCGCGCAGGCGCGGCGTGGCAGGGCCGGCGCGGGCGTGAGAGAGAGAGGGAGGGAGCGAGCGAGGAGGGAGGGCGTGAGGGAGCGTGCGGCGGGAGGGGCTGGGCTGAGGCGAGGGTAGTCCCGCGGTGTTCGTGGCTCCGCGGCGCCTCGCCCTGCAACGGGTTTCTCCTCAGGGAGCGGCTTTCCTCTTCCGCGGAGCCCCCGTCCCCCTCTCCGCCCCTCAGACGAAGTCCCCCGTCGCCCTCAGCCCTCCCCCGGTCGCGCCGCTATGTCTCTCGGCCAGCGCCTGGCCCGGCTGGCCGCGCACCTGCAGGACCCGCGGAAAGTGGCAGCGTTCCAGCGGCTCTGCGGGGTGGAGGGGCCCTCGGGCTGGGCCGGCGCGGAGCAACGGGGGCCGGTGGCGAACGGTGGTCCCGCGGGCGGGCAGGCGCATCCCGCTGGGAACGGGGCCGTGCCCGGCGCGGCGGGAACCCCGCGGCGCTGGAGAAGGAGGCCGCGCCGAAACTCGCTGACGGAGGAGGACGGCAGCCAGGAGTTCGCCACTCGCAGCCGCTTCCTCTACTATCTGTTCAGCCTGGGCACGGAGCTGGGCAACGAGCTCTTCTACATCCTCTTTTTCCCTTTCTGCATCTGGAATGTGGACGCCTGGCTGGGCCGGAGGCTCATCATCATCTGGGTGTGGGTGATGTACCTGGGGCAGTGCACCAAGGATGTGATCCGCTGGCCGCGTCCTGCCTCGCCACCCGTGGTGAAGCTGGAGGTCTTCTACAACTCCGAGTACAGCATGCCCTCCACCCACGCTATGTCGGGCACCGCCATCCCCCTGGCGCTCCTGCTGCTCAGCTACGGCCGCTGGCAGGTAATGCTCACACCTCCGCGTCCTTATCCGTGCGCTTTCCAGCTCCGGGGTGTAAGGATGTGGCAGACCTGATTTCTGTTCAGGAGGGGAGGTGGCTGAGTTTGCTTGGGAAAATGTGAGATTCGTACCTTTTTTCTTGCTTCACCTTTTTTTTTTTTCCTGTGATTTAAGCAAGTGCTCAGATAACGAGAAGTGTTCTAGTAATTCTGTCTTGTGAATGGAAGTTGTGCTGGCTTCGGGGATTAGCTCAGCACGCATGAAAAGTTCGCGGTAACAATTTGCGTTTTGTTCCTGCGAGGTTTTTTTTTTTCCAACTTGTCCCTTTGCGCAAAGTTTGGATAAGCATCCAATGTTTTTACAGGAATTTGGTTTTACAGAGTGAGAATTTGGTGGAGAGCCAGTAACTAAAGGGCTTCTTGTTGATCCTTCTTTGCTTCGAGTCACTTTGTAGCGTCAGTGAGTTTTAGCTTTAGCCTTTTCTTTAACGATTTCATTTTCATTAACCACAAGCTGGAAATGGTTATTTTTGGTGTTTGTACTTTCCAGAGGTTTTACAACCTATCAGTTCATAATTATCAGGAACTGATAATCTGTGATATTTTCAGCACCTTCATTCAGCAGAATCTCTAAAATCTGGCTATTGCACTTAGGGTCAGTAGATAAGTTAAAATAACACTGTTGATCATCTGGTTTACGCAAGCAGTGGCATGTGCTTTGGCGCTGGCTGCTGGAAGTATGGCAACAGCAGCAACTCCAAAGAAAGCACATCCAGCTCTCTAAATCACTGCGCCAGTTTCGGTAGTAACGGAGGGAGAAGGCTTTCCCAGATAAATGTCCAGTGTAGCGTTTTGCTCTGTAATGTTTAAGAAGTTAGGCAATAATTCGACTCTTAAGTTGTTAATGTTTACTAATCCTTACTGGTTTAAGTTGGATGTAAGTCATGTCGGTAGAGAGAACTAACTCTGGATTCTAGGCTTTGTGCAGGGGCTTAACTCTTGTCTTCCCAGTTACTGGTAACAATCACCAGTTGTCTGCTGGCGCTGCCTGACACTTTGTGGCTCTATCTCAGCATCTAGAATGAGTGACTGAAAGGAATGAGATGGTTAAGGGTTAGAGATTGTATTTGGCCTCTCTAACCAAAGATTATGTATCTATTTCTGCAAGGTGATAGCATGTGCCCAAAAGGAAACTTTTAGGGATTCATATTCGCTAGGAAAATGTGAAGTATTACTGTGCTGGAGTTGTGCAGGCATAATAATTATATATATGTGTGTGTGTGTATGTATGTGTATAATAGATATATAAATGTAATAATAATGTCATGTTTTGTGGGTGTTTGAAATAAATATTTGAAGTTCTGTCACTGAGATGCTTAATCTCAAAGTTGTTTTTATTAATTACCAAAAATTGTGTATTTGATTATTGCTTGTTGGATGTGTTGGGCTGATGTCAATTGGAAAAACAAACTGGATTTGTACTTCTTTGCATGTGGGAAAGCTCATTTAGCAGTACCAGTCGATCAGCTTTGCACAGACTGATGTCATGTGTGCAGAGGAGAACCTGTCTCGATTGCTTTTATAGAACCAGCAAACAGTGTGTGAAATGGTGTTTTTGCCAATGAACCAAGTTCGATCTGTGGTTCGCCAACCCTGCCACTGCAGTCTGTGAAACACTCTGCTAATTGACTAAACATATTTATCATGGATGCATGGTAAGAAATCATAAACATTCAGCCTTGTTATTCATGTAGAACCGTGCTAAAAAAATGAAGAGGCAAAGTGTTTGAGTCTTGATTTAAATTCCTTTTTCTTAGAAAACGAATATGAATAAAAGACCTCTCTGAAACCAGCTTCTATCATTTCAAAATACTCATGTAAAAAAACCCCAACCTTCTGATTCTTAAATTGTTTCCAAAAATTAATCAATGACTAACCAATGGCATGTCAAGAGTCTTTTGATTCACATCTAGAGTTAACCTTTCATCTGACACTTCTGTTCTCCATGTTTTACTTCTGTTGAAAGGGAATAGAATCTACATGACATCTTTTTGTCATGGAAAATGGTGTTTTTCTGGAAATGGTGTTAAAAAATACTCAGAACTTCTTGGAAAGCTGTTAATTATAAAGGAGTTTTTAATATGATTTTTATTAAATTCTACAAATTTACCAGTAGATGCAGCTGGCTAGATTTAAATTTGTTGACAAATGTTTGGGTACAGTCTTTCTGTATATATTTAGTATAAAGAAGCCTTACACAGAGCCTGATCATGATGAGTCCACATCTTGGGACTGTTGGTTCAGCAAATCATAGTGGAACGAGGCTGAGAATGAATTTAAGCAGATAACAGTTTAACTCTCTGCAGGGACTTTTACTCTGGAATACAGGCAGCTTTGAGTTTGTCACTTTGAAGTTTATACTAAACCAAACAAAGCTGCTCTTGCTCTAAAAGATGTTACCCCAGTGAGGAGGGAAGCTCTTGTGTAGCTTATTTGCAGTTTGCTTTCAGTGATCTATGACTTCCTACTATTGTGTGATAGTTCTTTTCTATCAAAGACAATCTATTTGAGTCTTTTTCTTGAGGAACATAGAGAACAGAGAAAATTTGCTCCTATTTTTCTAGATGTGGCCCAGATTGTCCATTTAAAAACATGCTTTGATTGCAGTAGGGTTTTTTCTTAACCTGTTACGTTTGTGCCTTTAAGCAATCCTGTTACAATTATTTTCTTTTCACATATTATTCAAATGGATTTTTGACTATAAAGCTAAAATACTTTCTATAAATGCAATTGTTCAAGTAAAATATTTTCAGAGATAATGTATTTTAAATATGGTTTTGGCAAATTATCACAATTAGAGACTTCAGGTGTAAGGAATACTCAATAAAACTGTCTTTCAGACAGAATCAAGTTACATATTAAGATAACTTCCATAGTTGCTAACTGTTCTGTCCATTGTATCCAAATTTTTTGGTTTCTTCTTGTATTATGAGAGCTTGCCTGAAACTTTTGATTCTTCTTGCATAATCCACATTTATTTATTTAATATGTTACATTTCTGCAGGGAGAACCATTTATTTCAAAGATACTTGAGTAACCTTGAAATATAAAGCTCACGTCAAAGATTCATGAGAATTTGGGAATGTTATAAATGTTGATTTCCCGCGCCCCCC
>VZTH01001672.1:444989-467675 GCA_013397815.1 Aleadryas rufinucha
CCCCCATCTTTGAAGCGCTGATACCCTGAAAGAGGAGGGCAGACACTTAAAAGACGGTGAGGTTATAGATCTTGATATGGTGTGGGAAAAAGTACCCTTTAGCAAACTGGAGAAAAATTGCTTTCTTTGAAATAGTGACAGTTTGAGCCAGGCTGGCTTATATCATGTCCCAAATGGGGGGAGGAAGAGATAGTGTGAACTGCTAATTATCCACAAAATCTCCAAAGGCTCAGGCTGAGACTACTGGAAAAAGTATTTTTTATATTTTGTTTGATTGTGTTGAACTGCTGATTTCAAATAGATATCAAGATGTATTTTATTAGAAATGATAGTTGAGTTGGGATGGTACCTGAATGTGTCATAACTCTGCTGGCTTATTTTGAGGAGAAAAAATAAATATCAGCCAGGGATGCAGAAAATAGGCTTCTCTCCCAGAGTTCCTCCAGGATCAGCCTGGCTCTAGCAGTAGCTGTCTGCATTAGGAAATGATGGGTTTGCCCTCCTTCCTGAGCTCTGCAGTAATGAGATCAGTGAGGAACTGCTGACTCTCACTGTAGCCACTGAGCAAACTTTGGTTGATATTCAGCAGGAGCCCAGAGCCCGGGTTGATGAGTAGCAGGCCTTTAACTATATTAACCAATGCTGATTTACCTTCTGAAGCAGCTTGTGGTGCTAAATATGATAGCATTGTCCTCCCTGGGTACGTGTCTGCCAATGTTTGATATGCAAAGCTTGTCACCAGTGACTGCCTTTCCACCCTGCTGATGCTAATGGTGACCTGGATAAACACCACTGCTAAACCCACAGTAGATGCATCTATTCTCCAATGGCCTCTCTGATGTATTTTTCATTTTCAGTTTTCATTTACGCAGTGCTCTTTTGACTCTCAGTGGTACCAGTTGTGTAAGACTCTTATGTGGTACCACGTGAAGCTCCCTTCCAGAAATCTTTCATCTGCATATGACTTTTATCAACCAAGGCTGGTGAATCTAATTAAATGAGATGGGTTTGACAGGATCTGTATTGGGATTTCGGGGAGATCTGCATCGCTCTGTGGATCTGATTGACCACTACTGAATATTACCTCTAGAATTGTCTGCCTGCTCTTTAATTTCAAAAGACGAAACTCTCTGATCCCCACTGGAAATAGGGAATAATTGGTTATTGGGGATGAATAAATAGCCTAATCACAGCAGTGCTGTAGTGAGAATTTTGCAGAAAGGGGCAAATCCTAGTTTTAAATGTCTGTCCTTGTTGAAAGGCTTGCATTATTAGTAAGATTGATGTAGTGACAAACTGGAAGCTACACATAGAAAACCACCTCTTACATACAAAATCTATGTGCAGGAGCAAGTGCAGTCTCCTTTCAGAAAGAGACACATCACCTCTCAGAGAAGCTCAAATGGACCTTTGGCTAAAATACTAAAATGTTTAGAGGAAACCTCGGCAAAGAGATGCATGCATGCTTGTCTAATTGGTCTTCTTGTACATGTTCCTTAAACAGTCAAACAAAAACTCTTCTGACATGGGAAGCACAGCTGAAGGGATGATCTGAAAACAGAATTACCCACACAATGGCAAACATCTGAGAGAGAGAGAGAGAGAGATGGGAATTTGGAGGGTCAGCACTGGCCTTGTCTTGTGTATTTGAGATGTAAGGTCTTCTTCTGTGAGCCATATTAATGCCTGTAGTTTGTTTGTAAAGGAAGCTGAAAAAAGTTGTATGACCTGTTTGATGCAGGTGTTCTTAAAAGTTTGAAAAAAGCACAGCCAGTTCTGACAATGTCACTAAGTAATCTCTGCCAGAGGAATACAACAAGCCTGTCTTATTAAACTGTGTTGATTGTCACTAAGTATATTTTTCAGTTTTGCCTAAGCAAATCTTTAATTAATGTAAAGGATCTTGGGGGGAAACATGTAAAAACAAATGCTGTAAGGTTGGATACAGAGTTTTTGGTGAAAAGGTATTCAAAGGAAATAGTTCTCAAGCAGTTTCTTTTTCCTTGGTGCATTGTACATGTGTAAAGCACTCCTTGTTCCTTCAAATAGGGTGTGTTGATTGAACTGAGAAAACACTATTTTGCAGAAAAAATATAGTTTTAGGTATTGGGGCATAAACAGAGCAAGCCATAAGTAAGTGATTCTTGGTAGCTGTGTTCAGAGAGGGATTATTATTTTAATGACTGCAATGAAAAGAAGTAACAAGCTAATTCCTATTGTTACTCCTTAATTTCTTTTCAGATTAGGTGTAGCAGAAAATTGAATATTTTAACTTCCTGCAGGACTGGCATTGAAAACTTTATCTTGGAATTTTAAAAAAAGGTTCTTGTAGTGACATGTAACACTGAAGTCTTTATGCCTCTTGATATTAATGTTGGTCAGTGCAAGAAGGGAGAAAATAATTGATAAATGTAGCTTAACCAGTGGTATTTACCACCTGGCCCATTTTGAAAGCAAAAGTTTATTTTTCCTAAAATGACTGATTGTTGGTCTCTCTTTTCTAACAATCCTCTTCTCCCTTTCCTTCTGCTCCCTTCACAAAATCATTTTTATGCTGTGCTTTTTGAACTCATCTGTCTAAGCAGGGTCCTGGAGTCATTCCCATAAACATTGATTATAGCTTCTCATATGACTATTGCCAATACATGGCCCAAATACCTTATTAAAAGCCTGGTGCTGCAAGCGCTGCTTGGATTCTTTTGGTGAACTCTAGCCCAAAATAATTGTCTTAAATCCAAGTTGAACTTCTGAGTTATGATATAATTTAAAAAGATCACTGAATACTACAGAACACTGAAAATATTAGGAAGTTAATTTGGAACCCTTTGTGGGTGCTGGAAACTTCTCCAGTGTAGAATATGCTTTAAAAAGGTAAAGAAGTGAGCATGTAGAATGTCTTTTAATAGTGTTCCCTTATAAAAGATGGAATTTTCTGACCTAGGTCAAAGCTTTTAGGGCAGATTGTTTCCTTATGAGCATTTTTAAACAATGGTTATGTTATAAGACTCTTGGCAAAAAGATCAAGGAGAGGGAGGAGGATAGGGAAGGGTTTTGTGTATAATCCAGTCATAAGTTTGCAAGCCTGTTTTGGAGGATGTAGTGGAATTTGCTATTGGATGGATGTTTTCTTTTAAAAACATAGGGCATAAAGTTCTCAAAGACTTAACAAGAGTAGTTTCAATGCTATTTTCCAAATATGAATTTAATTCAGTTTCTTTGATTAAAACAAGATCCTTGATATGGGAAAAAAATTGAGGTCTGAGACATGATGAGTAGTTTATTCAATCAGCTTTATACCTAGCTTTACCCTAATATATGAAGTTAAGAAATCAGTTAACTTCTTTTTATTGTTTTTTAAATAACATGCTTATTGGTTTGGGGTTTTTTAATTTATAAAAAAGGAAGCAATATGCAGTTCAAAAAATCCCCCCACACTCAGAATTGTTGAGGTGGCATGTTGGCTATGGAGGCATAATGAGTTTTTAAGGATATACATAAGATGGTCTTAATTGAGGGCATGGAGACAGGGTTTGAGATGTTTGTGTCCAAAATGGGCTGCTCCTGATTATGTGACTGAAAGTGACATGAAGTGTGGTTAAGAATGATGATACATCAATTCTTTTATCAAAAAGAAGAAGCTGAGAGAATGAAACCTGGGTTTTATGTCTACCTCTCCCAGCTGTGATCTCTGACAACCTTCCACACCCTCATTTGAAAGGACATGTGATGCCAGTCTGCCTTCTGATGCCTAAATGAGTAAAACCAACAGTGAACTGGGGAAGAGGGTACAAGTAAATTTGTGATCTTTTGTCCTTTGTACCTCTGTAGGTCTGGTTTGGCATGCTAGGAACCATGGGACTAAAACTGCTGGAATTCAACTGTCTTGCTTTAATATATCTTATTTAAGTAGAGACCCAAGTCAATATAATAAAAAAAAAGTGCTTATGATTTTTTTCCCTGAACACTTGATATAAGTTTATATTAGAATTTTCACACTGCTGTTTCATAAAATGTGTTTGTTTTAAGTAGAAAACCTAGTAAAAGCTGTTCTTTTTTCTTTCTTTGAATATTCATTTATGATTGGGAGAGGAGATTTTTGATATCCATTATTATAAAACAGTATTATTATAAAGCTTGCTGGTACCTCAGCATTGCAGGCAACAATTTAGAAACTTTAGTTTATGGCATCAGCTTTTTTTACAAGGATCCAGGTGATGTCCCCTGTTGGTGGTATGACTCGGCACGCTGCTGAGCTCAAAGGTGTGTGGGAGTGCTAATATTCTCCTTTAGTCACCTTGTGCACTTATGCCTGCGTGTGAGGACCAAATACATGTTTGTCTTACCACCTCAGGGCAGTTTTTAAGCAGGTGCTACCAGTTTGGTGTTCTGGGAATTCATGAACCCAGTGGCTGCTTTTAAAAGGTAGAAGTGAAAACAGGCTGAGGAGGACGCAGGGTGTTGTTCTTAGTTTGTGATCAGTACTTAAAGGGTGCTTGTAAGAAAGATGGGAGCCAACTTCTTTGGGCCTTTTGTGATAGGAGAAGGGGTAATGGTTCTAAACTGAAGGAGGGTTCATTTAGCTTAGATGCAGGGAAGAAGTGTTTTACTTCTGGTGGTGAAACACTGGCACAGGTTGCCCAGAGAGGAGGTGGATGCCGCATCCCTGGAAACATTCAAGGCCTGATTGAATGGGGCTCTGAGCAACCTGTTCCAGTTGCAGATGTCTCTGTTCTTAGTAGGGGACTTGGACTAGATGGCCTTGAAATGTATCTTTCACCCCAAACTATTCTGCTATGTTTTGCTGCAGAGAAACTAAACTAGCTCATGTTCTTAGATGGTTTAAGGGTTATTTATTCAGAATTAGAGTGAGATATGACAGAGCCAAATAATCTTACCAAAACATTCTTCAGAGCTAGTTTCTGTTTCTTTCTTCCTCAAATGCCTCTCCCCTGAGAGCTCCCTGACAGCAAGAATTTCTTCTTTCATTTTCAAATTTATTCTAGTCTCCCTGCTGTTTACAATCACCTACTCAGGACTCCTAAAACAAGACTTCTCACCTAACTATTTCCTTGTTACCTAACTATACTCCTTGTTCTCAGGATTTTGCTGTTTAGCTGCTCTAACCTCTTTCTTACCCCAGTCCCAACCTTTTACCCACAGTATCATGGACTGCTGCTGAGCCCTGCCAAGCCTGGCACTTCATTGGTCTTCCTGCTAAAGCTCCAGCCTCTGTTTCTGTCAGGTATTAGAGAAACAGGACAAGTCTTTATTAAAGAAAAGCCTTACCCCTGTCTGGGCCCTGAAAGCACAAAAGATGTGTCAGGAGACAAGGATGGACATACGGTGTCAAGTGATGGCCAAACAGTTTGAAACTTGAAGCTGCTCTTCACTTCAGAGGCCACGGGGTATATCTGTCCCTGCATATACAGCACTTCTGCTTGGGGAGTGCTCTGGGAGGGAGAGTGGAGCAGCACTGTGCACAGAGATTGTGTGGCTAGTGCAAGCAGCATTCCTTCTCCCCTGAGATTAGTGGCAATGGGAGAAGCACAATGGGGCAGAGGGATGTGGCTGCACTTGCAAGGTACCAGGGCTGCTTTTGTGGCTGCTGTAGCAATGTTGGTGTCTGATAACTCTGCAATCATGTTCTGAGTGTGACAGAGTCACTGGTGTATTGCCTGGGATTAGCAGAGTTCTGAAAGGCAGGAAACTGAGTTTGTTCCTTCATCGTTCCAGTCAGAAATGAGTCACAAGTACATAGTTTTGTTTAGATCCAGTTTGTAGATGAATGAGCTAGAAGCAAAGACAAATGTTGCTACAGGAATTGGAGTTTAGTCTAGATGTAATACAACAATGAGCTGGGCATTTAGAATTGATTTTAATGTGTAATCTGCTTCTTATGTGAAACATAAGCTTCCTAATTTTCTCTTGGTTTGAGAATATTTTAGGTTTGTCATACAAACATGGTTCTGGAGTTGAGAATTCAGGGAAGGTTGGAAAAACGCAGAAGAGTGGTAATCCTATCTCAAACCTTTTACTGAAAGACTGATTTTGGAACTTTGCAATCTGTTAAGTGGCCTTCACAGAGGACACAGAACTTCCTCCAGTAATTTTAAAGATATTTTCTCTAATTTGTTGGCTATTCTACCCTTCAGGTTACCCATAAAAGGAACAAGGGAAAGGGCAAGAAAACTGCCTGTAATTCTTAGATTTTGTTCCTAGGTTTGAGTACATCGAGATTGCCTGTTTATATTGAAAACGTTTATCGTAGGAAGCAAAGCAGTTTTGGAAACTTGCCATTTTGTCTTGTGACTACATCTTTTATAGAATAGTGGCAAAAAAAAGAAGCTGTATCCTGTCTTGTACAACATTTTGCAATAGTGGAGAAAGTATTTCTTACTGTGCTGTAATATGTAAATTAGCATAGTTTTATCCAAGACGAGAGAAAGTTTAAAAACTATGTTTCTCTACATGATATGTGCTTATTAAAGCAAAGTATTTTATTTCTTCCAGGTAAACAGCCCTTATTAATAAAAAAGAGTGAGAAGAAGAAAATAATTGGAAGTGATTATTTGATGATTTTTGTTTAACAAATGTGGCTTGTAGGAGGAAATTTATGTGGGTTTGGAAAGAACAAAAAAGATTACTGTTTTAGTAGTTTCATGATGATGCCCAGAGATTGAGTCAAGGATTGCAGAAGCTCTAAAGCAAAGAATTGAGGAAGGAATTTAATTTCTTTACAATTTTGTTATGAGTTCCTCCTTTTCAGGAAAAAAAGTGAAGCCACTGTATTCTGCTTGGGTAATTGCTAACAATACAGTGTGTGATGTAGCTGCTTCGCCCAGTGTAACACTGTTCCACAGTTCAACACACTTGTCTCTGCCCATGTGGTCAGTTTGGGATATCAGAGCATGGCAAGACAACTGCTACAGAGATCAATTCCTTTCTTACTGCTTTGAAAAAGTGTGACCAAAGCACTGAAATTCATATATCCTGAATGCAAAGAAGACAGGAAAAGGTTGAAAACTTGACTTAACAATGACTTTATGAAAAGGTGCTCTGGTAGGCCTGTGGAGGCTAGGGCAAGGAAAACGGTAAGCATCAGTGGTATTAATTGGAATTAATTATAGAATGCTCATAGAGTGGTTTTTTTGAATTTATTTTTTTCCAAATTCTAAAACAGTTTTTGTGTTTTTCTTCCCTACCAGTATCCCCTTATGTTTGGACTGATCCTGGCATTCTGCTGGTGTTTTTTGGTTTGCTGTAGTCGAATTTACATGGGAATGCATTCAATTTTGGTAAGAAAATAATCTAATCTACTACTAAACTTCTATTTTAATCCTGTTCTGATTTTATAAACTTCCATCACATTGAAGGTTTTACAGTGCAATAATTGTATACAGATGTATTTTTTGGAATGTCCTACCATAGAGAAACAGAAGACTTACATTTCTTCAGCAGAGAAGTTGATAAAATAGCTAAGCATGAGAGCCACTTATACTTGTCTTTTATAAACTCAGTCCATGGTTGAAACTTAACAGGTGTTTAATGTAATTTTTTAGTGAAGAAATTGATGACTGCTCTAAAGTGTAGACTAAATTTTCCTCTACAGAGTAGAAATCATTTTGCAGAATGAGAAAGTGGCTGTTAAAGTTCACTCCACATCAGCTGCTTAAAGCCATGTGCATTTCAGAGTGCCACTCTACATGCTGGTGTTTCATTTAGCAGTTTCTAAAACTGGGTAACAAAGCTGCCATCTTTGAAAAACAAGCTCATTTATTAAACAGGATTAAAAACCCCAAACTGAAACGCGAGTGTATGAAATGTAAAAATGAGAAAACAAGAATACTACAAAGTGGTAATCGCAATGGAAGATGGCTAATGAGGATGGCTAAAGATATTTTTGAGGATTGTGTGCTAGAAAAGCTAACAGACAGAAAAGAGTAAGTCTGGTAGGGAGGAAAAGCTGGTAGATGAACACAGCGTAAAAGGAACATGGGAAAATAAGGCAGCTCAGAAAAACTAAATTACATTTTTGCATCAGTAGTTAGGAGGCTTCCCAATCTGAAACCACTTATGTCAAGGATGATGTGATGGACTGGTAGTTCAGCTGACACAAAATGTCATAGGACAAAGTCGTGCAACAAATAGTGAGCAGACAGGGCTATTTAGTAGTTTCACATCTGAATCCTCTGCAGAGTCTGAGGGAATGCAGTTCACCCTGTGTTGCCTGCAATATACATCAACCACGGTGCCTAAGTTTGGGGGCGAATAGGTGGCAAATAGAGCAGAAAGTTCTTGTTGCTGCTGAAATGAGCAAGTCTGATGTTTATATCAGTCACTTTTATTAGAGCTTTTATCAAGCTTTCAATTAGTGGAAGCAAATAAAAATGATTCATTGAAGCTGGAGCAATACAAACTCTGCTGATTGAAGTCCCACCTCCTGGCTCATGTGGAAGAGTTGATAAGCATGAAAATGAAGGCGAGCCACTTTGTAGTGCTTGGATTGCACAAATTCTTCCTTAACAATTAAAGGTGACAAAAGTTGCAGAGAATTCCTTGCAACTGAGTGATTAGTCAACAGTAACTGAAATTTAATGCTGAAGTAAAAAACAATTGAGTAACCTTTTCATTAAGAAATGACCTTTAAAAACAATAGTAAAACTGAAAATCAATTATGAAGCCACATAGGTTATCTCCTCCTCTCCTTTAATATTAGGAAACAGTTCTCATTCTTCCAGCATTGTTAATTCTGAAGCTGGAGTGGAAAGGTGAAGCTGCTCTAGTGCCTGGCTGCAGTGGTCCTCGACTGCTGTACCAGCTGCTGCTGCCAGCGAGCTTGTGTGTTGGCACCCAGGCCCTCAGAGCCACTGTTGAGCTGTTTCAGCAAACTTGAGTGGGCAGAACATGTTTAGCTGGGCTGGATTTGTGCTGAGTGTAGGTTGGAATGCCCTGGCCCTGGACAGGGACCAATGTTGCCCGCAGATAAAATCATAGAAGTATCACAGAATGGTTTTGGGTTGGAAGAGACCTTTAGAGGTCATCTAGTCCAAGCCCCCTGCAATAAGCAGGGACATCTTCAACAAAACAGGTTGCTCAGAGCCTCATCCAACCAGACCTTGAATGTTTCCAGAGACAGGGCATCCTCCACCTCTCTGGACAACCTGTACCAGTGCCTCATCACACTCACTGAAAAAAAAAAGTCTTCCTTATCTCCAGTCTGAATCTCCCCCTTTTTAGCTTAAAACCATCACCCCTTACCCTGTTGCTACAGGCCTTACTAAAAAGTCTGGACCTGCAGCTTTGATGAAGGATCCTTTGATCATAATTTCACTCATGATCTAGTCAGGATGCAAGTGATTTGTTAACAGGTAATCAAATGCAATTCCTTACCTGATGTTTAATATAAGAAAGATTTAGTCTTGTAAAAGGGAAAAGATGGGAATCCACAAGCTACTTTTAACAATGCAGCAGCTAGGCTTGTATTCTTGCTAATGTAACTTGAGGGGTTTTTTTTAAGTAGTTATTACACCGATATCGTATCTTTCTCTTCAACAGGATGTTATTGCTGGATTTCTGTATGCTATTCTTATCCTGGCTGTCTTCCATCCGATTGTGGACCTGATTGATAACTTCAACTTAACTTACAAATATGCACCCTTAATTATCATCAGTCTCCATTTGGCCCTGGGCATCTTCTCTTTCACCCTGGACACATGGAGCACATCGCGAGGAGACACAGCTCAGATCCTGGGCTGTGGTGCCGGTGTGGCCTGTGGTTCTCACGTCAACTACATCCTGGGTCTGCAGCTGGATCCTCCTCCCCACACCTTGCCTTTGTCTCTGTCTTCCCTCACCGTGACGGTATTTGGAAAAGCCATATTACGGTTGTTGATTGGAGTCATCGTTCTGTTGTTAACAAAAGTCGCCATGAAAAAGGCCACGATTCCGCTGGCATGTAAAATATTCCGCATCCCACACGACGACGTACGGAGAGCCAGGCAGCGCATGGAGGTCGAGCTTCCCTATCGCTATATTACGTATGGAATGGTTGGGTTCTCCCTCATGTTTATTGTTCCTTGCCTCTTCCACTTCATTGGTCTTTCCTGATGCAGTTTGATCACTTTGAGTAGGGAGAACTGAGCTAGTTGCTTTTTGAAGAGGTGCACTAGTTTGCTAAGGGAAGGCCGGCCAGCTTGGCTTTAGCAGGGTCTTCACATTAAAAGCAATACAAAGCAGGCAAAGCATTTAAAGGGCTTTGCACATCTCTGGGGATGGTTTAGGGCCAGGAGTCCAGCATCAGTCCAGGAGAAGTGCTGACCTCTGTAAATGCTGTCTCTGGACTTACTGCTGTAACCAAGTCTGTGTGTGTGTGATGCAGTGAATGTATCTGGGATGTCTGCCAGTCTGTACCTGTGTACACTGACACTTTAACAGGTATGTCTGACAGCTAATCAGAAGGCTCCATTCATTATCTGTTTGCCATTTCATGGTAATTTATTCAAGTTGTTGGACCATAGACTGTTAAATTTGCTTTCTTTTGTTTTTTCCTGAAGTCCTGCTTCAAGGTATTTCAGCTAATAGTTATTTCTAATGGACCAAACTTGTAATGAGGTTGAGTTTTTCTAAATAAACGAGCAGAAGCCTTTTTCTTTAGCCCCCTTTGCAGAGAAAAATATCTGGATTAGCATTGGTAGATATCACCAGAGTATATGTAATTCAGGTACTGTATTTTATGGTTTAATAACTGTGCCTTTCTGTTGCTAAATTAAGAAATGCCATATATACTGTGATGTAAAAATGCCTAATTTTATTGAAAGTCCTATATAATTAGGCAGATATTAAAAAAAGTTAGATTGTCCATGTTGCTGACATGGTTCAGGTTAACCAGAATGTTCAGTTTTTCCTGATCAAAATTGCATTAATGAAGTGACCCAGGAATTGTGTCCTTGAACTCAAGATATTGTAAATGAACAATAGTCCCTTTTGTAAGTATTTTTAATGTGAATTGTAAGTTACTGCAAGAGGATATATTTTTCTGGAGATTGTTTATACAGTGGATGGATATTCAAAATTAATTATTTAAACATATAAACAATAAAATCACCCCATTCTGCCAAGAAATGGGCTTCACTTATTATTCCAAACTAATCTAGAAGGACCACTGCTTTTAGATATTTGGTTAGAACATATAATACTTATTCTAGAAAAATATGTATTTTTAATGCATTAACATACTGTATTTAAAGGTGATAATCACTTTTACCCAATTTAGATAGTTATAAGAGAATGTAACGATTAAATTAAACTTATAATCATTCTGATTGACAGATTGTGAGCAGTCAAGACAGTATGGTCAATGCATGAACAGTTTGTAATGTCTAAATTTGGCAGGATTTTATTATGTGCTTTTGAGCTTTTCATGATCCTTTTCCCTTCAAGTGTAATTTTATGTGCCTTTTTTCTGTTTCATTTTGTCTTGCTCATGTGTTGCCTGATCTGTTCTTTCCACGTCAGGAGCAGTTACTGCAGGAAGCGCTGTCTTAGTGTCTGACCAGACACAAATTACTTAATTTTGTATTGTACATGTTTTTCAGGAAAAGCATCATTTGGTTGGGAAGTATGGTGATTAGATAGAATACAAAGCCTACATTTTTTGTAAACAATATTTGGTTTTGGAAGGTTTTTTTGTGTTGGAGATGTCTCCAAGCTGTTAATATGTAGATTTACAAAATGAACTTCACTTTCTTTGAAGCAGACAAGGTTATGGTACGCTGGCACTAGATGATGTGAAAAACTTTTCTGGTGCATTTCTCCAGTGCATCCTGAATGCACTGCTATGAATGTATTCAAACTGAGGTACTCAGAACTGAGAGTGTGTTATACAAGCTGAAAAGACCTTACCCAGTAGAAAATGGTTAGCTTGTTTCAGTCCATATTTCTGGATTTGATTTTTGTCTGTTCCTCTTTTGCAGTTCAATGCTGAATGTGCAGTACAAGGTAAATTGGTTTCTGAGGTTTTGAGAGTGGGATTTCCACTGATTTGGCTTCACACACCAAGATAGCCATTAAATAAATAGCTGGGGGAATGTACACAAAATGCCTTATGCTTAAAGCCCTGAGCAAGTGGTGTAGTTTCAATTATATTAAATTAGTCTGTTGACTGGTAAAAATAATAGGATAACTTTCTCTGAAATTTAGGGCATATTCTCCTTAAATATCCTAGCTTTACAGTTTATAGCAAAAAATGTTTAAGTTCTAGCAAAGAAAAGGTAAGTGAACAAAACTAATTTTTTTAAGGTACATATTGGACTTAAAGAAACTTCAAGTTTACATCGTAAAGAGTGTAACTAAAGCTGTCTTTTCTAGCTGTGCTTGCTCTCTTGTAGTACTAATGGAACATGAGACTGAAGGATCTAGAAGAGGTGAAAAAGATCACACAGAGCTTTCAACAGCCTAAGGAAAATTGCACTGTAGCTTATTCTACTGTCATAAGTGTATTTTTTATATTTTTATACATTACACTGAGTAAGTTCAAAATGTCATGTTCCATGTACCACTGTGTAGTACCCAGGAAATGTCCATCAGAA
Organism: Aleadryas rufinucha; assembly: GCA_013397815.1. Classification (NCBI taxonomy): domain Eukaryota; kingdom Metazoa; phylum Chordata; class Aves; order Passeriformes; genus Aleadryas; species Aleadryas rufinucha. The sequence goes on from VZTH01001672.1 coordinate 457,577, forward strand.
GGTTTATACAGCACCTTCAGCAACTACTTTACTGAAGTTTACATGAGAAAAAAGTTTTACTTTTCTATTTTCATGTTTCTAAGGAGTTAGGCTCAAGAGGGCAGTTAGCACAAAATGTCATGCAATATGAATACTGTTAGAGAATAAAGAATGACAGACATGCTTAAAAATCCTAGTAAAGTATTTGTATTGTAGTATAATTTTGTTTACTAATAAGCTACGATTCCTTGGAATTGGGCATAACAAAGCAGCAGGTAAAACTGGAGCACTTTCTTTGCCCTAACCTATTCTTGGAGTTGAACATAAATGTTTCTAGTATGAGCATCAGCTGATACCAAATTATTTATAAATAAAGTTAACATAGCTTTAAAAGGTAGTTAAATGTCTTTGCAGAAAGACAATATGCTTGAAACCCTTCATGACGTGGTGCAAAAACTTCCTGCTAGTGAACTCCCTCAGTTCCAGAGAGAAATACTACTTTATAGAACCAGATATAAATGCACATTTATTACAGAAAATTGTAGGCTAAATTTGCCTTTTTTAATTATTGTATGAAATAAAACCAACAGGTGGGTAGAGAGTAATTTGACACAAAATTCTGTTTTCCAAGAGGCTGAAGAGATGCAAATTAGTCTGAGATTGCCTTAAACATAGGAGCAGGATTTTTTCTGACCTGGCCCTCAGTCAGAACTGACATGTGCATTGCATCTTGGGTGAGTTTTAGAATCTGTTATTTTGGAAAAAAGTTTTATGTTTATAAACAAGCATTGCATTTGCTTTCTCCTGTGTGATCACCTGTGAAGCTGTTGGGTCTCTGATTGCATTTGCCTCGCAAACTGTGCGGGGCAAAGCAGGAGGTGGAGAAGCGACTTGAAGGTAAATTGGCAAACCAAAGGGAGTTGGGTTTTGTTTATTTATTTGGAATTCTGCTTAAGGTTATGTACAGCATTTCTCCTGGAAAGAAGAACCAAACAGAAAGATGCATTTCTTTTAAAATGGCATCTCCAAATGTGATATGTGGCTTCTGTGTTGTTTATTTTTTTTTCTTACCAGAACAGTGTTAAATTGTCTGGGTATTAGCAGCTAATATGTTTTCCTTTGCCTTTTTTTTTTTTTTTTAATTACTGCTCTCAGTATTTTTTTCTCCATTTTTTGCTTATTTCTGAGGGAGTGTCCAGAACTTTTGTAAGCAATTGCTACTTATGTGAAGATTGTAATTTTGAACTTGTAAATACTTAAGGGCTGTTAGCTGCAAAAATATATAAAAACAAATCCTTGCATGCTGTAAGTAAATACATCTGTTGTGCTAAAAGATGTTTCTGTTTCAGTATTTGCTTTCTCAATAAAAAATTGAGGTTTTTCATACACAATACAGAAGATATTTAATAATTCAATGGTATGAAGGGGCATTGCTGTCAAACTCCTGTTAACTTTACTGGGAGTTTTGCACCTGGTTCCTTCCACATGACACTGAGAATGATCCCTGAAGGGCAAGTCGATGCTGGCCTGTGATCAGGCTCAGTGTGTGTGAAGTGACTTAGCTTCTGAATGTGATAGCCTTGCTTTTGAGAGATTGTTCCTGTTAAAATCACACTTAGCCCCATTTTTACAAGATTTCTAAAGGGCTTGACTTGGAAGCCCATTCTCTGTAGGTGGAATTGGCTGCACATTTGTAACACTCAATTGATGTTCCCTCCTCTGTACCATAATTCTGCAAACGAAGAGACCCCAGAACAAAGTCAGTAGATAAAATGAGAGGAGAATTGATTTCTTGGGGTATTGTGACTCAACTTATTGTAATTGATTCTTGAGTGGTTTTTTGGTCTAATGGAGAACGTTTGTTGGTTATACAATTTATTTATGTAGTCTACAAACAACTTCGAGGAAACTTTTTTGTGGGGGGAAATTGAATGACTTCTTGCCAGAACTTTATTCTGCAGGAAAGCTGAAGTGGCCTTTTTGTTTCAGAAAAAAATACATAAGCCTGTTTTAAAATTTGCTGTAAATGATACATTTGTCAAATTGATAGATTAATTGGGTCACTAACGTCGTCGTTCTTCTTGCAATACTTCCTGAACAAAGGCAGTCAAAGCTGAATTTGGAAACAAAATGTGATATTGTGTGGAAGAAAGGATATAGCACTTTAGGTGTTTTCTAAAAAGCACGTATCACATGCTGCTTTTGAAGCAAATTTAGCCATGCATTAGAGAAATTTCTTTGCACTCCATTCTGCCCCAGAAATTATTTGCATGTTGGTAAGAGGCCTTGTAAGAAAACAAAAGAAAGCAGTATGCGCTTGCAGTGTATGATCAGTAACTCTTCCTGTAGCATCCAAGGAGAAGAGAGGGTACATGGGATAATAGTACCTTAAAGATACTGACCAATAAATAATTCCCATCAAGTTGGAGAATTTTATTAGTCACTGAACTTTGACTAAATTAGTCACTAAGTTTTCCCACAAGTTTATTTTTGTTAGAAAGTGTAATGAAAGATAAGACTGATATTATTGAAATGGAAATTAGCTCTTAAGACAATTCTAGATGACTAAAGTATCAAAACTGAAAAAGATCAGTAATGGGAACAGTAAGAGCACAGTCTGAGGGGGATTTTGTATTAAACTTAATGCACTTGAAAATTATGCCAAAATTTGGCCTACACTTGATTTATATGAAATCTGTAGTACAATATAGATACATATATATATAAAATATATTGTGTATTGGAGTTTAATTTTTTTATGTATAGATTTTTTTTTTCTGGTTACTGCATTCCCTGATAAAAGGAAGTGTTGATAAAATACAAACCAGCTTTGTCTGTATAAGGTAAGGCTGTATGTTAGTAACTTTTTGGGAAATAATGCAGTTGTAACACAGTCTCTCAACCTCTTGGAGAACTTGATGTAAAAAAACCCCAAAACAATTGAGATGCACGTCCCGAGTTAGTTGAGGATCACATAATGGTTGCTGTATAATAGTGTACAACTGATGTTTTAAAAATTAATACATCAGAACTTTTTGTTATACTGTTGTTAATGATTTTGTACTCATTGTACACTTTCTGAGTTGTCAACTAATATTTAAGCTTATATTGACTGGTAACTGAAGTGTCTAACTTCATCTGCAATGAGTGGGAAATAAACTCCTGTTGGATTCAGTTGTGTTATTGTCTTTATTCCTTCCAGTGCTCAGGGACAAGTGGCTGGACACCTACCACAAGTGTGAAACACTGGTCACAAGAAAACTTACTTTTATTATCATCTAGCAATAATTGTTACAACAATATTGTCTATTAAGGGGTGGGCTTTAGAGGCAAAAGTTTAAGAAAAATACTGAAAAGCCACCACACCAGTTTGTATCCTGGTGGGTCCCTTCCTGGTAACTTGTGCTCACTCCAAAATGTGCTCTAAAAATCTGCCAGTTGTGGGTACCTTTTTTTCCAGATTATTTAATATCTACAGATTTTCAGGGAATGTATGTGGGCAGTGCACCTGCATGAGCTTTACTTCTTTGTAAACCAGGCTAACTGAAGAATGCTATTAATTTCAAATGCTCTGGGATATGTTGTACCATGGTTCCAAGACGCTTTAACACAAGCATGAGAAAGCATTAGTTCATTTGTGTTCTTGTATTAACTTCCGTAGTTTCAATTTACTTGGAGAAGTGTAGCAAAAAAAAATTAGCGAGCACAACTCTTGCTTCCTCTCTTCGTGCAGTTGTATAACACCCAGAGGGAAGTCTGAGCAATTGAGTGTATCTGAATGGTGTTGCAGAACATGGTAGAGGAGATGGGAACTGCCCCTTAAAAGGAAGCTGTGAGGCCATTTCAGATCCATTTATTGGGCACTCATCAGTGTTCCTCCTTGTTTTGCTTACTGGGAAGGTTTACATGGAGCTAGTGAACAAAACTGTGCCAGAGCTCGCAGTCTTCCGAGTCTTGCTCGGGGAAGAGCTCCAGCGACACACAGCAACCAGGAACGACTGCCTCTACCTTTGGCTCCTCCCAGGGCTTGATTTATAGGGCTTGTCCCAGCCCTGCAGCCAAAGAGCACTTCAGGTGGAGGTAGTCCCAGTTATTAATTGGACCCCGGGGGGGGGTCCTGGTCTGAATAAGAGTTTGGCAAGTTCATATCTTCAGGGTGTAGCTACACAAAACTGTATTTTTTTACGAAAGGTAAGAACTCATCCTTCATGCTCAGCAAACCTACAGCTTGTAGAGATTGCTGTTTTGTTGGGGTTTTTTTTTTTGTCCTACCAAAGCCTTTTCATCCTTGTAGAGCTGTCAAAAATATAACTAGGATGTTAATTCCAAGGACCACAGAAATATACAATCTTTTTGTTATTAGTTCTGAGTTTCAAGATAATTTTGAAGATGCTGAGACAAAAAACAAACCAAATCATTCAAAGAACCCCAGAAAAGAAACTCAAAATTGTATGCCCTTATAATTAAATCCTCGTTACCAAGGCAAACCTCTGGTCCCCTGGTTCATAAAATGACTCATACATGCTTGGTCTAATTCTTCCTTCTAAATAAAATAATTTTGAAGGGATTTGGGGTAAGCATTGCTCCTCTGCTTAAACAGCTGATGGAGCTTAATTTGATAGACTCATGGCAATTCTAGTTTGTGCCATGAACTGAAACCAGAAAGATGTAACTGGATCAGTCCCTCCTGGCCAAGTATTATTGATAACTGAATCTCCACAGACCTGAGATTTGGATCTTCCTCAGTTGTATATTGTTTGTTGTTCTTTTCATGAGACTTCTAGATCACAAGAGAAGCACATACAGGAGAACTGCATAAACTTTCACAGGTAAAAATCATCTGTACTCAGTTTAGCTCTGGTTCACATATAGATTGTCTAATTTGATTTGACTTTCTGCTTGCTAATTACTTTGCAGAAAGTAAAAGCAGGTTCTTGCCCAGAAGCTTAAACCTGCAGTGCACTGGGAATTACCTCTCCTTTTTTATACTTTTTAATAGAGCCTTAGTCTGTGAAGAAGTATTGGATGTGGAGATAGTTGCTTTTCTTTTCCGAAGCATTTTCTTATGACTCCCTTAATTGCCAAGTACTTATTACACCTTTTATTATTGGCTTAACTGAATGCTCTGGCTTCATCCAAGTGACATACTCTGACCTCATGCAGTAACTGTCCCCGATGGTGTGGCAAATCCTTGGTTTACAGATGATGTGGTTTTGATGTACGGCTGGTAGGATTGCTTTTACGTGCCTCTCGTTTTCCGACCCTCCCTTCCCCTTCTGGGACTGATACTTTGTTGTTGAGGTTATCTGTTATGGTAGCTGGAGAAGAGTCCATTGCCTGTACTAATTCTAATCCACTTCAATTGCAGGTAGTCTCAGATGTGTGTGGGTGGATCCAACCCCCAAAACAAACCCTCAAAGTTTATTTTCTGAAAGTTTTTTTCCCCTTAAATGTGTAAGGCTGATTTGGTATAGTAGCTTAGCAAGCATAAGCAGAAAGTACATTCTGCTTCCGTGTCAGTTGAAAAATTCCCTTGAATTGTTTAACCCATCATGTTTTTTCATCTCTCCTGGTATGCTAGTAGCCATATGTGGGTGGTAATTCCTGCTGTACAGAGTTCAGTCCTGGTGGCTAATCAAATCCACAAATGCCTTGGGAAGATTGCCAAAACAATGCCTGTAATGAAGAATTCCTTTGCAATTGCTTACCTCATGCTGTTAGGCAAAGGGATGTACTCATGTTTGCGTCGTATAGAATGATTAAATTTCAGAACATGATGACCCAGATTTCTACTAACTTGCAAAGATTTTCAAACTGGAAATTTAGGGACGCTGTTTCCCATGCTCCACTGTATGCAGCAGGTACTTCACTCATTTGGTTTTGGTGATTTACTGTTTGCAGCATTATTCATGCTGTAATGGCTCCTGATTGCTTAGTGGTCATTGCTGTGGACTGCAGTACATCAGCTGCAGATGCTGAAATTGCAAATTAAATAAAGCTTTTACTCAAATTGACACTTTCAGCTTTAAGAGTGAGAATATTTTCTCCAAGCTGATGTCTATGGGACATAATGCTTTCTCTGATCATTTTTAATAAGGTTTGAAGGTGTAAAAGTTGCTAGTATCTTTAAGACAGTGGTAAAAGCACAGAGTCAACAGGTCTGGCATTCAGAGTGATTTCATAGTGATGGTAATTAGCACTGCACTGTGCTTGCCTTGCAGCAGCAGTTCAGTTCTTTGCCAATGCGCTGGCCGTGTGTCAGTGTTGATACTGTGTCTAGACTTCAGGCTGACTAACCTTACTAATGTATAGTTGAGAGAAAAATAATAAATGCTTAGTTTTGGATTGGCTCTTTACACTTAGTGGCCTGTTTGGGCACCTTTTTTAAACCCCTGGTTGCCGAGTTTTCTTTCTTGTCAATGCAAATAAATTTGCATTGACAAGGGCATTCTGAGTGTTTCAGAATTTATATATAAGACACTTCAGTAGTTATGCAAGCACTGTATCTGTGATCAAGAATTCTGAAATACATATATGATACAATGGTCTAGTGCTGAACTTGGGCTTTTGGGGACCAGTCTTCTGTAAGTGATTGCGGTGTCATCCTGTCTCAGTTGGTGTTTGGAGATTAGATGTTGAAGCAAAAATAAGGATGGTACCCTCCCAAAAAACCCTGCACAGCCTGTGGAATCTGACAAATCCACCTCGTCAAGAAATTGCCCCTCCCAAAAGTCAGTAAGCAACAGATCTGAGCTGCTTTATAATGCATGCCCTTTGTGTTCAGGAATCTCACACGTGGGTGGGTTGATGGAGGTTCTTGGGAAAAGCCGGGCAGAAGGGTAATGGCTCAGGCTTGGCTCTACTGTCTTGCGTCTGTACAAGTACAGAAAAGACTGAGAATGTGTTAGGAGAACTGTGCACTTCGGGTGCCCTCTGCTACCCCTCAGGTGGAAGGAAGGCTCCTGCTTTAGTGCCCAGCTTGATCTTTCCGCTTCGGGGAGGAATCTGGAATTCTTGCCTCTAACAAAATTGCCAATTAAAAAATCAAATTTCAATATGTACACCCCTAGCAGGGGTGTTCAGGTAGTGAGGATAACCAGGAAAACAGAAATACTTGTCTGCAGTCTGTTTTCCTACCTGAATATGCCTAGAACATCCACTCAGCCTCTTAGGGATAGTTACAGGAAACAGCTGGGGAGGCTGAGGAGGAGCCTGCAGTGCACAGTTCAGGTTTTTGCCTTCAACAGGATCCAATATTAAATCTTAACCTGGCACCCTGTGCAGATAGGAGAAATTGTGAGCACTCTTACCAACAGCAGCATTATTAAAATTAAGAATTGCTGCAGCAAAGAGATGAAAGACACAGCTCTGTTACTGCAGGAGGAAGGAAGTTAGTTTAGGTTATGTGAAGTCAGGCATTGCTAATTCTGAGCTGATTTCTAAAAATGGTGTCCTTACCCAACAACTTGACTTTGCAATCAAAACTTCTTTTTATTGTACTATGTAATTAGAGTATATAATTTAATCAGCCTTTGATTTTGGTTTATTAAATGCTTATTCAGCACTAAGTGGCAATTAAGCATTGAAGTACCTTCAGTAAATCCCAAAACTTGATTATCATCAGTCATAATAAATTTGCCTCATTTGTACATTTTGTCAAGTTCTGCAGATAGAACTGCCAAAAAACGATGGAGAGAGGTTTGCCAGCTCCCCACTCCCCCTAATCCCCAACAAACAGAGAACTGAGAAGTGAAACCAGTGAGCTGTATCTTTTAAAGATGTTAAAAATAAACCCCTTTCTCCAGCAAATCGCATTAACTTCTGCTACTTCAGCTGCAGAAATCTGCTGATGGAGTTTTGTTGATTGATCCCTGGTGTGTAACACTTTGTTTACATGCATGTATGAGCTAATTACAAATTTTTACACTGAAAAAGTTAGTATAGGTAGCCCAAATAAACTGCCACAAAAATATCCTTGGAATATTAGGTAGATGCAAACACAGGAAAAAAAAAATCTCCTTCTAGACAACTTAGTGTTTGAGTTCTTGACCTCTGGCCTAGAGTAGATCACACTGAAACTCAGATTTGTTTAGACTGTTTCTTTTAAGGTGGGGATCCTAAAGATTCCCTTCTCAAAATATCTTGTATGTCTGTAAAGTAACTGTCAAGAGTTACAAGTGATGTCTGGAGCATCTGCCCTGCAATTCCTGTGGTGAACTTCACAGCTGCATCTCTACCCATGGTACTCTGTGACTCAGCAGCATCGGTGTCCTATCCAGAAAATGGTACTTTCTGTTAGTACAGCTGGACTCATCTGGGAGTACTGAGCACCAAATCCGTGGCTGCAGAACTGTGGCATTCCAGTTGATCTTGCAGCTGTTTTTACCACATGAACAATGAACAGAAGGTATTTGATGCATTTGTGGCAACTGCCCCGGGAAACTCAGATGAAAAACTCCCAGCTGAAAATATTATTGTAATACTGCCATTTGCAATACAGTCCTATAATGCATATTGTGTCTTCAGTGAAAGCATCTGCCTGCAGTTTGGAAATGTTCAGAACTATTCTCACCAGTGTGAGCAGACATTAGTTCTGGGTGACAGCTCTGGCAGGACAAGGCTTCAGAACGAGGGAAGGTATTTACTATAAAAACTGAAGTGTGAAATTTGGGTCTTTGTGGTTTTTATGTGTGCTTAGGTGTTTTTCTACATTCAGTGCACTGTAAAATTGTCAACCAAATAACTCATAAGGAGCAAAAATAAACAAAAAAGGGGCACTTTTTCATGGCAGTTGGGGGTTCGGTGAGCTGTGCGTCTGTGATTCCTCAGGAATGCAAGTACCTGGTTCTAATAAACTACTCAAAATGTTGCAGAGTGATCAACAGAAAAGGGTAATCTCTGCTCACAGAAATATAATTGCACTGGTAGGAACATAAATACATAATGTACCTACATAAGTAGCAGTAGTAAAAATAACAGTTATATTGGAGCACGTAGAATTAAAATTTTGCACACTACTAGGGACAGACAAATGAAATTGTCAGTACTTTGAACTCTTTTGATTGACTTTCTGCTTTAAGGTGACTATTATAATAAACTCAAGTACAAGGTGTGTTTTTTATACCGCTCCGTGGTCATTGTCCATGTAACTTGACCATGTCATTGGGTTTAGATAAAGCTATTTTTTAGTCTTGCTAAAAAATACATAGCTCACTCAAATGCTTAGATTTCAATTTTTAAAAGTGGAAGTGCAAATAAAGCTAATGAAAATATATTAATGTTTAAAAAAATTATTGAAATTATTTATTTATCCATTATATTGGTAATATTATTCACTTCACTTTTCAGAAAAGACCATAAATGCGATTTTAACTGGTATGAAAATAAAGGTACAAATTATTTTCCTCCCTGAGTAACATCCTTCCAAGGTTATGGATTAATGCAGTACTCATCAGTGCTGAACAGTAAATTAAGAGTAGAACAAGGAATTTTGAATTACAAAACTTGTGCCAATATTAAATAAAACATTGAAAGAAGCAAATATTAGTTATGCCATCTTCCTTCTCAGAGCCTGGATGTGTTAGCCTAGTAAATGGCCAGTAAAAAAAGGAGAAACATACTATTTGGAAGTTTAATTGGAAAAAAAAAAAAAAGGACCTGCGACAATCTAACAGCAAGCTGAAGGAAAAGGAAACTTGATTAACCTTCTTGTCTTTCTCAGTTTTTGGGTCCCTCCCAGGAAATAATCCTGGGTGTTCCTGCTTTCCTGGGGGATGCAGCTCCGTGTGCCATCTCCCGGCTGCCCAGCGCAGTGAATCAGCCTTGCTCCCCTGTACCCTGGAGCCCATTCCCGTGTCCCTGTGCTCCCCTGCACCCTGGAGCCCATTCCCGTGTCCCTGTGCTCCCCTGCACCCTGGAGCCCATTCCCGTGTCCCTGCGCCCCGCTGCTCCCTGTTCCCTGTGCCCATTCCCGTGTCCCTGCGCCCCGCTGCTCCCTGTGCCCATTCCCGTGTCCCTGTGCCCATTCCCGTGTCCCTGCGCCCCGCTGCTCCCTGTGCCCTTCCCGTGTCCCTGTGCCCCGCTGCTCCCTGTGCCCATTCCCGTGTCCCTGCGCCCCGCT
>VZTH01001672.1:468025-511406 GCA_013397815.1 Aleadryas rufinucha
CTGCTCCCTGTGCCCATTCCCGTGTCCCTGTGCCCATTCCCGTGGCGCAGCTCCCGCTGCCCTCCAACCCGCGCCATGTCCGAGCGCAGCCTCGCCTGCGGCCGAGGGGCGGGGCTTCCCTGCGCCAGCCAATCAAACCGCGCCGATCGCAGCTCGGCCACGCCCCCTCCTCCTTTTGCACCAATCCCTTCCCGTGCGTCTCTTCCTCCCTCCGCTTCCGTAGACGGAAGATGGCGGCCGCAGCAGCCAATGGGGCGGCGGGAAAGGGCGCGGGGGCGGGGCTTGCAGGGACAGCGCGGCGCGCACGCGGCGGCGGGGGACCGGGACAGGGACCGGGACCCCCTGGAACGGCCGGGATAAGGGTCCGGGGTAAGGAACACCGGCAGGGACAGGGACCCCTGGAACGGCCGGGATAAGGGTCCGGGGTAAGGAACACCGGCAGGGGTTAGGGATAAGGATCCCGGGTAAGGAGCACCGGTAGGGGCAGGGGCAGGGACCCCTGGAACAGCTGGGATAAGGAACCCGGGCACTGAACTCCTTGGGCGGCCGGAACAGGAATACGGGATAAGGAACCCCTGGGGTTCCTGTGCCGGGGGTTGACCCTTTGGGGCTTGTGGTGGGGCAGAAAGGGGTTTGGGCCGGGAGAGCAGCGGCCCGGAGGAGCCCCTGGGCATCGGGGCTGTGCTGCCCTCCGTCACCGCTGCCTTTGCGCTCCCCTTAGGCTGGACTGAAGCTCCGCTGGCTTTGCTGGCAGGCTGCGCTCTGTCGCTGGCGAGATGTGAATCGGAACGCCGGACCTGCACTGTGAGTTTATCCCGTCACTCAGCACAGCCTGGGAGCTGCCTTCCCAAAAGAAAGGCACCCCGGGCAGGGACACTGGGCTGGTCACCCTTTCTTCAGCAGCTTTGATGCTGTGTCTGGGAGAGCGTGGGCTGGGATTGAGTCTGGCATGAGGATTGGGTCAGTGTGTTGCTGATTTGGCAGGCTCATCATCAGATTAGAGTGTGGCTGGGTACTTAAGGGCTGCCAGGGTTAAAGTTAGGAATGTGTTGGAAGATGAGTCTGATGGGGAGCGGCAGAGGGTGCTGGGGGGGCTCAGCCTGGAGAAAAGGATGCTCAGATGGGAGCTGATGTATGCTCATCTCTCTCTACAACTCCCTGACAAGAGGGTGTAGCTAGGTGGGGGTCCGGGCTCTTCTCCCAGGTAACAAGTGACAGGACAATAGGAAATGGCCTCAGGTTGCACCAGAGGAAGTTTATATTGGATATTAGGAAAAATTTGTTCACTAAGAGCGTGGTGAGGCATTGGAACAGGATGCCCAGGGCAGTGGTGGAATCCCTGTCCCTTGGAAGTGTTCGAAAACATGTGGATGTGATGCTTAGGGACACAGTTTACTGATGGCCCTGGCAGTGCTGGGTTAATAGCTGGACTTGATCATAAATGTCTTTTTCAACCTTAATGATTCTGTGATTCAATAAAAGATAAGTATTAGGAAGTTATGCTGGTAAGCACCAGCTGACCTCACCTAGTTTGGTGCGGATGGGGATCTTCATTAATTATAGTAACAGTCTAAAAAAAGAGCAAAACAAAAATCACCACCCGAACAATTCTAGAAAAGGTCAGAAGAAAAAATGAAAGTTGTGGTTTCGGTTTTTTTGTTTGGTTGTTTTACTCACCTGGGAAAAAAAGAAAAGAAACTTTTCTATGGTTTTGTATAAAAAAGTAGTTACAAAAACTACTGTTAAAGCTGTGATATGCATATCCTTAAATTATATAATCAACAGATATCTCAAAGTATGCTATGTTGCAGAATTAACTTTTTCCTACAAGATACAGGGAGTGGAATTGTCACTTCTGTGTTACGTTACTGACTCATATTGGTTATAATCCTAAAATTCTAAATTAATTTTTCCTAGAAATGTGTTACATATTTGAAAGAATGCAGAAGCACAAACTCTTTTCTTAGTATGCTGTTTTTCAGGTCTGTAAAAACTTTGTTCTCAGAACTAAGTTATGTTAATGCCTTTTATTTCCTAATATTTTCAGTGGGTTTCCTGTTTGAGGGAATAATCAGATTTAGTGAAGTGTTTGTGCAGAGCAGCTCCTTGAAGATAATTGTCCCTGTCAGCAGAGTAACTGAACAGGTTTGTGTTCATGTGTCTCCCATGGTTTCTAGGTGCTGATTTTACACGGTGCTTCTTTAAAGTTTGCATCTTGGTTTCTGTTTGTTTGAAGACTGGTGTAGCTGTTTGTATTTTCCTCCAAATATCTTTTTATTTGGTTAAGGGTTAAGGGGGTTAAGGAACAGCCCTGTAGGGAAAGGTGGGCCCAGAACTCCTGGGCAGCCTCTGTATGCATCGACATAACCTGGGGCCTGCCTGTTTCTTCTGTGGTCTCGGACCTTTTGGAAATAATTATTTATTTTTTTTTCCACATAAGATTTCTTCTGTACATGGGATGATCGATGATGTTCAGGTGGCTTTTTAAATGTTTTTTAATAAAGAGCATAAAATCATAGAATGGTTTGGGTTGAAAGGGACCTTAAAATCTTGTTCCGAACCCCTGCCATGGGCAGGGACACCTTTCACCAGACCAGGTTGCTCCAAGACCCATCCAGCCTGGCCTTGAACGCTCCCAGGGATGGGGCAGCCACAGCTGCTCTGGGCAGCCTGTGCCAGGGCCTCAGCACCCTCACAGTTAAGATTTCTTCCTGCCCTCTGTCAGTTTGAATCCATTCCCCCTTGTCCTGTCACTGCAGGCTCTTGTAAATGGTCTCTCTCCATCTTTGTTGCAGGCTCCCTTCAGGTACTGAAAGGCTGCAATTAGGTCACCCCAAAGCCTTCTCTTTTCCAGGCTGAATAATCCCAATTCTCTCAACCTTTCAAGATGTTTTTTTTTTTTAATGTTTTTTCTTCACTGCATCATTTTTGCTGGGCAAACCTTGGGGTCTGGTCTGTGCCTGACAGCGTGGGAGGTCTCCTGAGAGAGCAGATGGTTTTACCTGCTGGCAGCATTTCCCAGCTGGGTTCTGCAGCTTTGTTGTGCTTTTTGCTGGAAGTATAAAAATAATGGTACTTCCGAGCTTTTCTGGGGAAAAGAAAGAAAAACCGGCAAAACAGAAGGAAATCAGCACTACAGTGCTGCTCAGCTGTGTTGATATCAAGCTGCCTCTGCAGGCAGTCTAAGACTTGGGTTCATTTGGTGAGTGAAAAGATGGTTTCTATGGGGCTCAGCTTCTCCTGTGTGAGGATGAGCCCAATAGTGGCTTTCACACCAGATGTTAAAAAAAAAAAGTGTTGAGAATTGTGAATCAGAGACTTGGCAAGGTTTTGGAGTGTGCTTTGGGACTTGAGAGCAGTTCAGGTGCAAGATGGGCAATGGAGGATGTAAGAAAGGCAGAAAAAGATTGGGATTGCCCATCCCCATGGAGGGTTAGGAAGTTCAACCTGAAACATGCCTTTGCCATCCTCAGGGACCTTCAGCCTGACCCACTGCCCACTTCTCCCTTAGCTCTTCCCCTTCTCATGTTCCTGCAACTGTCTCTTTAACAGAGAAGTTAAACACAAAAGAGTTACATAAATTCTTGCTGGTGCATTTTCCTCTCTTATTTCCTCCTGCATTTAATTTGGGGCTGGTTAATTAAATATATGTGGAGGTAACTTCTGCACATGACTGAGAGAGTGGTTTTTTTATCTTCTAAAGTAAATGGGAGGTGGAGGGACTGGGAAGTGGGATAGAGATGGGTGCTTTGGTAAATAAAGCCTTAGACTGGGAGTGAAGGATGTCTGACGCCAAAATACTGCCTTGGTTGAGTTGTTTCTGTGATGTATTTTTGCCTTAGCTGACACTTTGGTGCAAGTTTTAACAAAATGTTTCAGTGAGAACAAAGCAGGGTGGGAAAGAAGAAGCTAAGCCAGTGTACAGGACTGTAAAAATCACACTCAAATTGCAGGACGAACACTGGGTAATTCCATTAGGCTGTTCTGAAGGTCCCAGCATAGAATGTGTTTTCTGTCCTGTTTCTGGGTCTCACAGGATGAGTCTTTTCAACAGTCAAAATAACTTTAAAAGTATTGGAGGAAGCAAATATTTTCAGCTGTCCATTTTAACAAGTCCGTATTACCCTATAAACTCTTCAGTCTGATAAATTTTATTCTGTTTATGTCAGGTGTTAAAGCTCAGAAGGACGACTATACTATCTAGTCTGATCTCCTTTGCAACATAAACCATCTGTACTGTTGTTTATACCCTTTACAGACTTTACATTTATCACCCCTTTTCACATTAATCTGAAAGCACTTCTTGCAGATTGTTAATATTACCAGGGTTTTGTATTATTTTTCACACTGTTTGTATTTGTACAGGTTTGAAAGCAAACNTGCTGAAAACGTTTTGAGGTGACCTTAGTGTTTAGTTTGAGACTAAATTTGCAGCAGATAGAGGAATGCAAGTATTTCAAAACTTATTAGTTGCTATTGTTTTCCTCTTTGAGACTTGTTTTATATGAGAATGCACTGTGGCCTTGAAAAAGGGCACTTGCTGTTTTTTAAAAAATTTTGTAGTTTTCCAGCTAAATGATAACCTAATAAAAAAGTTGCAATCTGGCAACCGAATCTTACCTGTGAAAAAGCAGGTGCATTAAAACACTCTTAGTTCTTACGCTGAATTAAATTAAATTATGTAAATCCAGAATTAGTTTTAAAGTAAAATGATTGTTTTGCTGTATTGTTTATCATCTTTCTTGCAATTTCTTTTTTTCTTCAGCAGAATCTTGATTTTTTTTTTTTGTATTTTTAATTGATTAACAGCTTTTCACTTGCATCTCTCTCTGCACCTTGCCATAACTACCAAGATATTTCTTCCCTTGTCTGTTATTTCAAGGCAAAAGCATTGCTCAGCTTCTCATTAAAAATAAGATACGAAAGTGCTGTATAATTGGTGAGTAGTTAAATTGGTGAAAAGACAACCCAGCATTTAACTAAAATTGGCAAACTAGAACTGTATGCTGGCACTACCTGGAATAGGAAGCTTCAGATATTGTTCACTTCTCAGTATTTGTGGATCTTTTCATCATAATAATTGTGTATATGTCGCTATGGAAATGAGTGGTAAAGCTGGAATTAAGTGTTATTACTCCTTTGTGCAATCAGAAGGGACAAGCAGACAGCTGTGAAAGCAAAAATTCTTGTTTAGAAACATACAGCTCTTCTACTAGCAATTCTAACTTACTTGAGTTTTTATGTGGTTTATGAAGGAGTTTTTTGAGGTAAGAGGATTTGATTTTAGTTTATTCAATGTCTGTCAGGATATCCAAGGAAATACATGACTCACTTTTGGAAGGGAGAAATACAGATTCAAAGAAAAGTTAATTCTATTGGTCTAATGTCTTTTGCAGCGATTACCTTGCCTGTGCATTGAGCACTCCTGCTTCAGGAATGTTTGTAGGAGACAGATATGAGTGTAACAGATTGAGAGAGGAAGGGCTTTGTAGTTGCTGGGTTTGGTTTGTGCATCCCTCTTCTCTGAGTGGGACTGAGTGGTGGATGTTTGTGGGCTCAGCACCTGCTGGATGCTAAAAGAGCAAACACAAATGCACACAGTCAGTCATTCCCTGTATATTTATGTGTGCATTGCATGGACACATGAGTCTCATCTCGCATTATTATGAAGTCTGAATGATCGAAATCTGTGGATTAGAGTCACAAAATGAGACTTTAGTAAAGAACATGTGTGTGTTTTTAACCTCTAATGGCTCAGAAGGAAAAGTTGTGGCACAGTTGAATTGGGTTGGATTTCTTTTTTTTTTCCCTCAGTTTTTCGTGCCAGACAGTTCTAAGCGAAGGCTGCGATTTTTGATTAACGGTCTGATTTGAGGAAAGGAGGCTTTTAAAAGGAAGAAAAAATATCGGTGCTTTGTAAACGCCCTCCGGACCGGGTGAATGGCGACTGCCGCTCTGAGCTGCGCTGGGGCGGTCCCTGGCGACACCCGGTGGCCGAGTGCGGAATAGCAGCCCCTGGCAGCGTGTCCCGAACTCCTTGGGATTTTCCACCCGACAGCCTCGGCAATGGATGTGGCCGGGTGGAGGGGCACGCCCGGGTCCTTAGGCTGCTGTCCCCGCAGTTCCAGCGGCAGGGAGAAGAGGCCGCGTTGAGCTGGAAGCTGCATTCTCTCTCTGCACGTACCTGCCCTCTTCCTTAAGGTCTCAGCGCTGCTTTCGGAACTACGGACTGAGCAAATATTGTGTCTTGCTATTGTCTGCCTGGCAACGCGGCATCTTCCAGAAAGGGATAATGAGCCAGCTTATCTCAGAGTTGCTTGTTTCTCAGTCTGCCTTCCTATTTGGGTTCTTTGCCGTGCAAGGACAGTGCTGGGTGCCAGGCTGGCGGGGTTAGAAAAGCAGATGAAGACAGTTGAAGGTTTTACCCCCAGTGTTATAATTGGGAAGTATTTTGTAAGATAAACTTTTATGATTTCTGCTCCATATCTTATTTATGGTCAGTTTATGCTCTTAAACTCTTGTGCCAGTATTGTTCTTGAGTAGCTCCCCTCCCTCCTCAGCATTTATTCCTTTGATGTATTTGTAGATAGTAATCGTATCCCCGCTCAGTCTCTGTCTTTGCCAAGCTACACAAGGCAAAGCATCCAGCTACTTCTTGTGAAATAAACAGTCCATTACCTGCATCATCTAACCCTTCCTTCTCTGCCTTTGATTATGACTTAGTTATCAAGCCATTGGCCTCAGCGAAGAGCACTGCTGGGAGCCTGCTATGAACCTGTGAAATATGGGTTTACTTAAACACTGAGAACAAACATGGCTTGAGAGCAGGCTTATTAAAATGCATAAAGCTCTTGACTTTGCTTTTTATCCCTGTCTTATTTTGGGACAACGGGCTGCTGAAGGCATTGGGAAGGTGTTTGTGGATCTCAGAAAAATAAGTTCCCCACACAGGTCTTAGGGGTTCTTGGGTGCTAACAAAACATATAGTTGTGTTGTGATTTGCCGGCAGGGATTGTCTGTGTTGCTGCATACAGCAGATCTCTTGATCAGGAGGTCTGGAGAATCAATACCTGCACACTTTCTCCTTTGTCCTTCCCTTTAATGATTTTATTTCTTATGACTGAATCCTTAAAGAGTGAAAAAACAGTTGAATGTGAACTCCCAGTGGAGTATAGAAAATCACTGTGCATTTGGGTGTCATGGAAAGGAAAAACAGATTTTTTTTAATCTTTTATGGCATTGGTGAAGCTGCTGCTGCAGTTCTGTGTATGGTTCAAGAGTAAGCACTATCTAAAGGCTCCTGAAAACGAAGAGCTGAAGAGTGCCTTGCATGGGTTCAGTGTCCACATCCTTGATGCCTTAGCATCTTTTGTGGAGACTCAAAAGTAAATTCTCCTGAACAGGATAAAGTCAACATAGCGCTGAAACCCTTTATTGCAGCCTCTTCAATCCTCCTGTTGTCACTTAGATGACATCTTTTCCTTTTGTCTGCTACAAAGCATTGAAAATTGAGCTTAGGGCATGATAAAGATTCAGCAGAGCCTCCAGCTGTCAGACTGTGCACAAAGAGCGTGTTTTGGAAACTGATAGTCTGTGAACTGTCACGGGCACACAGGGATCTCAAGTTTCTCTTGTTGCTTTGAAACTGGAGAAGGTCTGACAAATTACCTTGACGTGGGGATGTTCTGGAGTAGCTAAATATAAAAAAATGGATGTTGTGGGATGTGACTGGTGAAGACACCTTAGTGATCTGCATGTCCTGGGGAAGCAGATGAGGAAAATGAGAAGTCATTTTCCCTGCTTGGGCTTGGCAGATGTTTGTGCCTGTGTAATACATCTGGAACTGCAGAGAATTGCTTGGGCAGTGATGTTAGAGTGGGGCTAAGAATTACCAAGCACACAAATGTTGTGTGTCTTGTATTCCCCTACATCTGCACAGGTAGGGGATTATCTTCTTCCCTGTTCACCAGCAATACCCAGATTTAAGCTTGGGTTGTTAAGAAAAGAGTCTTGAAAACATAATAGTTTTATGTTTTGAAGAATGAGCTCTGATAATGAAGTGTACTTAAGGTAAATTACTGTTGTGAAGGAATTTCTAAAATATTCCAGTAAATAAAATATCGACTTTTTGTCATTGTAGGTATTTTGGCACCAGTGTGTGGTAGTAGAAGCTCTTTTTCCAATTATAGGAAAGTTTCTTTATATCCTTTTATTATGGTTGCTGCTAAATTCAGGCTGAAATTTCTCAGGCTTCCTGTAGTGTAGAAATAAATTCTTTGGAAGAATTTCAGCAAATTTTATTAATCTTTGGGAAGACTTCTTACTTATTTCCAGGTTTCTTCTATATGAGGATGCTGGTAGTAAGTGGCAGTGTCTAAATTGAAGGAAATAAATGGTGTTGTTTCAGAGTCACTAAATTATTCATGCAGCTGTGTAAGTAATTTTTTCCTTTCACCTTTCTCTGTAGGGTGGATCATTGGTGTTGCCCATTCATGTGGTGTTTTGTTCGGCTTAAAATGGCCCTGAAAATTGTCGCTCTTGGAGTCCTTTCTTGTAATCCCAGACCTGAAAGGGCATCAGAGCAGTTTTCGATTGTGGAATTTGCAGGTGCACCACGGTGTCGCAGTGATTTTGGCATTGTGTCTGGTAGCGTGGACATTCAGAACAAGGCTTTTTCTGTGCAAGTCTGCTGCTGACTGTACTTACTAATGTTTGTGTGCACGAGGATTGCGAGTTGGGCAAATACTGTCCTTGTTTCTCTGACTGAGAAGGTGAGGAGTGAATGTTGCCCTTTGCTGGGAACTGCTCAGCAAGCTGTTCTGCCACAGTCAGGACTAGGAAGCGTTTGTGGGCCAGGCTCTTGTTCAAATCCACTTAGACAAATACTTTATTTCTGTCTTATTTGAGATGACCATCTCGGTGCATAGCTCTAGTGCCAAGTCAGGCAGCAAAGCTGTTGGACCTCTTCACAAAAGAAAATGCTGTTAGTGAGCATGAACCTCCTCTGAGCTGCTTGTGGCTGTTGTGTTGAAATGTGAATGGATCAAAACTTAATACTACATGCAGGTGACCATTGTGCCCTCCGTGTTTGATTTCCAGCAGCTGCTGGCTGTGTGTTATTTGAGAGGCTGATTAGTTCTGTATCTTCTTTCCTGTGTTTGTGGTCACAAAAAGTCATCTCAGTATGATGCGTTCGGTGGGAGGTGCTCGCAGGAGAAAGGAAATGACTTTTCTGTGGTCGCTGTGGTCTGATGAGATAAGCACAAGTGCAGAAGGCTGAGACTTGGATTCTCTTCAAGGTTTGCAGCAGACTGGCTGGATAGCTGTGTTCCATTACAGGCAACAGGCACAAACCTCACCTTTGACCCCCGTGGCAGAGCCTTGCTCAGTGCAAAAGCCAGGGCCCAGCACTAGGACAGTTTTCCTGTTCTCTAGAATCTACCTGAAGATGCAGCATTTGTTGTTTACCTGTTCAGAGGCTTCTGAGAGTGCAATTCAGGCATAGATTAGCTTTCAGAGTGTTTTTAAATACAGTATTCTTTGCCAGAAGAAAAAAGAAGAAACATAATATATAGAATTTAGAATACAAATAGCCCAATTACAGTATCTCTTTCTGTAATTTGCCTTTTGCCTGGGACTCTTTCAGACCTGCCTTTATAAAATAGGATTGCTTCTGCTGCAGCTTCTGTCAGCTTGATCTGAGAATAGCCATGAGAGTAAAATAGAGCATCTCTTATCCTCTTATTACTCCTTTATTGGATGACCACCTCATCCACACCTGGATGCAGTCACATCCTCCACCTGGTGAGGTCACTACAAGGAAAGCTCGCCCTCACAAGGAAGTTCTTGGTTGGGTCCAGCTGCTCATGGCAGAGTGGGATTTCGGGGACAGCTTCCTTTGTGGCTCCTCTGTTAGTAGGTCTGTGTCACCAGCATGGAATTGGATGAAAAGACAAGATTGAAAAAGGGATATTCTCAAGTTTGAAATACTATTTTACACAGTTTCTTAGAGTATTTAGAAACTATGTTTCCCATGTTTATGTCAGGGTCTTCTAAATTTTTCTAGAAAAGGTAGGTTAGCAATCTGAGCAATCAAATATTTTAATAAATTTGCCTTAATTTAGAAGCCAAAATTTGTGATTTGGCATTTTTATAGTTTTGTATAGTGCTTTCTAGCTTATTTGAGTTTTTTAATTGTACATTGGATTATTCCACACTTTTTCAATTGGCCATCTGGTCTTTTGCAGCTCTTTACCATCTCTTTGGTTCATGAATTTCTGTCAATAGGCTTTCAGTTACTCAAGTTTGAATGTTAATTCATTGCACTTTGGACATGAAGGCATGCCTGAATGTTCTAGATCTCACCTGTCTCCACCATATTTTCCAGTGTTAGATGCAAAATCAGGATAGGTCTTTCTAGTTTGAATGCAGAATCTTACACCAAAAAAAAAAAAACCAACCTGAAAGTTTTCTTTTGATGAAAAGTCACTGTATGGTTTGTATGATTTATGCATTTAAAGCTATGCTTGATCCAATCCAGAAGTTGTTTTTGCATTCTCTTTCTATGGATGTCCAGTATAATATTCAAAAGAGGATTTGTTTCTGAATTGATGTAAACGCCTGCTTATGCCCGCAAAAGATGAGTTCACAAAAGTGGTAGTTTCCATTTTTAAAATTTTTTTTAAAAAGCAAAGCACTGAGCACCTGGGCCTTTTTCCCTTTATTCTCTCCTACCTCTGACTCTTATTTTTTCCCTCCAACCAACGCTGTTTAAGGCCATTTCCTTGGTTCTCTCTCCCACCTACAGCTCCTCTCTCCATTGCTAAACAGGATTGTACCCTGAAGCTCAGTCCTGGTGGGAGGGCAGGAATTGATTTCATGAAAGGCAAGTAGCTTCGTAGACCTAATTTTTTTGATCTTCCCGTGGACTTTGTGTTTTATCTTTTTCCTCCTTTCTATTCTACTGATACCCTTTCCTCTGTACTGCAAATGAAGAATTACATGGAGCTTCTTTGTGACTGTGCTTTACATTTGGAAGCGAGATGTAGCTGATTTGAGAGGATGAAATAATTCCCTTGGCAGTTACATCTTGTCTCTGCACTTTAGCGTAGCCTCTCGTGCATTTTATTCCCTCCCTGCCTGATGACTAAATGCTCTTGTCTTTGCCTTCAGCAGGCTTTGTGGGAATGCTGGAAAAACCCCTTCTCCCTCTGCTTGGGTAAAATAACAAGAACCAGCTACGGGAGCGTGTGTCCTGGAGAAGCTGTGCGTTCCTGGGGGATGTTCTGTGCTTCCCCTCAGGGCTGGATGGTTTGCTGATCCATCTTCTGCTGGGCAGTGGTGCCAGTGAGGAGAGGTCTCTGCAGGCTCCTGCACCAGGGAAGGGCAGCACTGATGTGTTCTCCCTGCCTTGGCAGCCCTGCTTCCAAATGCAAACCACATGTCCTGCAGGAGCTGCTTCCCGCTGCCCAGAGCTCCGCGTTCGTTCTCGGCTTGTTCTTGAGCTTTTACTAATGGTGAAAATAAAGGGAGGGTCTGTTTGTATTGTTTGTGGTAGGAAAGAACAGTGCAAGATTTCATCTGCTGCTGTTCAGATCCCTTGCTATTTTTGGTATTTGACCTCTGCAGAGAAGATTGCCAGAACTACAGGTCTTTTTCATTTTTTATTACGTGTTTCTACCCTCCTACTCATAAGTTACTCTTACGTTAGTGATTAAATCTTTGAGAATGTGCCATTTTTCCACATTTTCACTGTATTTTTCAAAGGAAAATTTGTATTTCTATGTATTTTGAGCTAACATTCCCTGTTGGAAAGGAGAACTATGCAACTTGGCAGCATCTTCTGTACACCACTCAAAGGAAAAGGGAAATAACTTATGATTTGCTGGTTTATCTTTTGAAAAACGTTCTGGATTGAAGAGAACTGATGAGCCTGTTGGCTTGAACTGAGGCTGCAGCGTTTAGAATACTGCACAAACAGCACAGCAGTATGTGCTGGGACAATGTTAAGTGTTTAGTTTGTGCAGATAGGTGCTTGCTTTTCATTTTTCCACCACTGGAAAGGGCTGCCTTTGGCACAACTGTTTGCTTCTAGTCTTGCTGTGTGGTTATTTCCACACTTCACCAGTGAAAAACACATAACAAAGGCATCTGAAAATCCTGTCCTGCCTCTTTGGCATCACTTCCACTTCGTGCCTTCTATTCTAAACATCGAGTTTATTTCTTTTTTAAAGGAGCCTTGTAGGATGCCCTGGAGGTCAAAATATTTTAGGTTATTTCAGATGTTCCCAAGATTTAATTAGTTTTGAGTATTTTTCCAGAAGCTTATTGTTTCTGGTAGTTGTGATATCCAGGAGATGGGCAGGGGTTGCGTGTAACTGTGTGCTTAATTCATAGAACAGATCACATGAGTATAGTTCCAGAAGTCTAGATATGATAACACAGAAGTTTTAGGTTTAATTTATGACAGGTGGCTTTTCCTGGCTCGGGGGGTGCAGGTGTGAATGCAGCTGAAAGATTCAGCTGTTCCACATAAGGAATGGTGATCCCTGAGGATGGGATTGCACCTTTGTTTCAAACACAAGTGACTGTCCAGAGCCTGACGCCTTCAGCCAGGCACTCATGTGTCATCCCAGTGGTGGTGGTGGTGTCCTGGCATCTTGACATCACCTGGATTTTGTCAGTATTGAGACTGCAGATCCATACTGTGGGCCACTGTGAGCTGGAGAAAGTGAAAAACCTGAATTTAACGAACTACCTCACATCTGAGCAGAGGAGGAACCATGGGGAAAGAAGAGCTTTGGGCCAGTGCCCTCTGTGATTTCTTCTGAGGCTGGAGCAGTCCAAGAGCCAGCTGTTGGTGCCCTACAAAGTCTTTGTGACAGAGAGTTTGTCACACAAACATGAGCAGTTCTCCTGTCTGATCATCACAACTGGCTGTTGTGCTTTATCCACAGTATGTCATGTTTCAGAGACTCTGATTTTGCCAAAGGATTCTTTGGAAAACAGATACCTCTGTTGTTGAACTTAAGGAACTAAAAGTGCTTCAGTGCAGAGGACCGTGTGCTTTGTAGGTGGCTGCAGTCCAGTGCTTAGTTATCTTCTATTGTGTTTGGAAGACCATTGTTTCCTATTTGTCTCATAAATTTAACACAGATCCTATTCCTGCCATTTAAACTTTCCCATCAAAATACAACAGTGACTTCCCCTTCTGAAAAGGAAGGGCTGGCAGCTACACCCTGAAGTTTGAGCATGAATTGTTTATATAACCTTCAATCGCAATTTCGTAATAGTCTGAAGACTTTCTTACTAAGGCAGACATTTTACTGAGTTTTTAGCAAAAACCTGGCTGCCATCGAACACAATTTTAAGGCTTCATAGTTGTTGCAGTAGAAATAGAATTGAAAACTGAACCCTTCACCTTCCTGATGGTAGAAATTGCAGTTCTGTCTGAAAACATGAACAGCATTTTCTGGTATTTCAGAATAGCTGTACTTAAGTCATTCTGGACAAAAGCTTAAGAGTTGTCTTGAGCTAATTTTATTTCCAAGAAAATATTATTAAAACTGAATGAAGCTCCTTTTGCAGACTCTGGCTTTTTACAACTTCTGGGTATTTGTAGAGTTCCCTCGCCTTCCCTAGCAGTAAAAGCTCTGACGTGAGTGTTGTAGAAACTGCTTATTGAAAGGTATTCTCTCTCATAGTCAGTAATATTTAAACAACTGCAGCTTGCCTTCCAAATGGATGACATTTGTCAGGAACATGTCTCTTTGAGTTTACTTGGCCTTTTGAGTAGACAAAGTCTGAATATTTAGAGCTTAGAATTCAGGTCAGCTTGGAAAACTACATTTTCCTTACAAGAAATTTACAGAGAGAACCTGATTTTTTAGTAACCATAGCACTGCAGGAGAGCTGGTTTACGAAAACTCCTTTCTCCATCCTCAAGCATGTGTGTTTGAAACTCTATTTAAATAGAAGCTTCCATTGTAATTCTTCAGTAAATTGAATTAAGTAGTTTTCCTAATTAATAATGTTAAAAATATTTTATTTCTTCAGTTTATGTTATTAATTTGCATGGATGTTTAACAGTTTTGTGTTTAAGCAGCGTGGCAAACAGCATTTGAGAGCAGTTGGCTTTATGTAATAGTTCTAGTAAAAGCTTGTTTCATTTGAGGACATACCCAGAAAAGTAAGTAAGGAACAAGTTCTGTGGGTAGGTTGTACGCAGGGTAATGCCAGAAAACACGTTGAACTGCTTTGCTTCAGAGGGGAAAGGAGTTTCCACAGGATGTCTGCATTTTATGGCAAAAATGACTGGTAGATGTTCTCTGAAAGGTTGCTTTGATGTAGAAGATTAACCTGGGGACCTCATTGTCAGGATATTACTGAGGCAAATCGCTTAGTGAGATTATTTGTGACTTGGGAATTAAGTTTTTATGTGTGCCTACTTAAGCTGTTTTTTAAGAATTTGCTCGTTTGTCACATGGTGTTGTGAATATTTGTGTGCACCAAACCAGAGGAGGGAAAGCAAAACCCTGAAACCACAAACAACACCAAGAAGAAAAAAAGCAGAATGCAGCTTTGTCATAGCAACTTTTCCTTTGTTTTTGGTCTCTCATGGACCATTAAAATAATTACGACTGAAGCAAGTAGCACATGGAAACTTGCACATTCTGCCCCTAAAAAATCTAGCCTGGAGAATTTGCAGAAAAATTGATGATAGAACAGCTGGGAAAGCATGAGAATATTTTCTTGTATTCTGTGTCTGCCTGATTTTTACTCCATTTCTGTTTAGATTTTTTTTTTAAAGGGTTGCTTCATGCATGTGGTACCTTGGATTGGCTGCTGGTCCAGACCTTAAGGAAATATCAGTACCAGTGAGAAATCACTGGAGTGTTGACCCCTTAAAACCTGCTGTGATTCCCTCAGTGTTTGGGTTTTGATTCTTTTTAAACACAGAAGAGTGGTCTAATTGAACGTGTGTCTTTAACAGAAGTGGATGACTGTATTAACATACCTACATCTTCTTTAAAAAATGGTCATAGTTTGTGAACCACTAAACCCATTGCAAATATCTCCTTAAAACGTCAATACTGCTGTGCTTTTTCTGACTCTGAATTGATGGAATCTTTACTGCAATTACAGAACAGAATTTTCTGTTGTGTTATAGAAAGGAAAACTGTGTTTTTCCTTATTTTTTTTTTTAGGCCATATTTTAGAAGTGAATCTATGAGAGGATCAAGAGAAATTTGTTTCATTTTGGTTTTCCTGGGTAAAGTTTGCATTTGTGTTTGCATCGCTGAAATAGTTTGGGTTTCTAGGAAGGTTCAGTAGTGCCAGAGAGGAATTGCCTCTGAAGGGAAGATTTTTATCAGCTGCACTAAAAGTCAGTGTTCTGTGGTTTTACAGGAGGCTCAAAAAACGTTGAGGTGCTTAATTGCAGCGAATTCCACATGTCACGTAGCCTGTTTAGGTGGTCCATGATACGCTGGCAGGTGTTTCTGTGCGTCACTGGGCACCTAAATACTTGTAAAATTACCTCACCAGGCCATTTCAGGCTGTAGTGCCGTGTAATTTTGGTCTTGTTCTCTGCCTCCCCTGTGCACGTCCCTCAGCACAGAAGTCCACTTAAGAAGTCTCCTGCAGTGGTACTGATGCAGCTGTTTGTGGGCTGTGCTTCCTAGAACAAAACTTACTCCTCCTCAGGTACAGGGGGTGACTTAATTTTGTTTCCACTTGTGGAGAACATCATGTTACTTTATAAAAATAATAAAGCAAATTTAGCCAAGTGACTCTCCCAGGATTCCCAGATAGACTGTTTAATCTGTTAAGGGGATTATCTGGTGTAGTGCTTACAGACACGAGAGACTGAACTCCTTGAATCAGGGAGCCCTTTCCTGTTCTGCGTTCCTGTGAATGAAGTTGAGGTGGGCAGGACATCGGGGTAATTGAATTTTAGCTCCTTGCATCACTTCTGCACGAGATGCTTTCTTGTAGGTGTACTTAAAGCTAAAACACTGTTTAATAATGTTGTAATTAATGCTCTCCTTGGCTTTTATTTATTCCAGGTTTCTGGCAGGGCTGGGGAGAGTGTTTGAGATGACGGCCGTGGAGAAGGTGGAGGAGCAGCTGGCGGGTCTGCGCATAGCCAGGCGCTGTGTGCCCGGCGAGGAGCCCGCCTACCTGCTGGACATCGACACCTCCACAGCTGCCCAGCCCGGGAGCGGCCGCTTCGTGGCGGTTTCCTGTTCCAGCAAATCCGTCAGGGTGTACGACAGGGAGACGCTGCAGTTCCTGCGGGAGTACAGCGGCCACCCCGGGACCCTCAGCGGGGTCAGGTTTGCACACACCCGTGACAGCGTGGTGTTCTCAGCCTGCAGCCAGGGCACAGTGAAGTGCTGGGATGTGCGCTCAGCCGCGCAGAAGCCCGTGCAGGTGTTCAGTGGCTATCCTTCCAACGTCTTCATCAGCTTTGATGTCAGCTGCAGTGACCTCATCGTCTGTGCCGGAACGGAAAAAGTTGAAAAGGACACGTTTCTGGTGTTTTGGGATGCAAGAGGCATTACAGACTGTGCCAGCACCACTAAAGAACCCCTGGGAGTCTATTCTGAAAGTCACAATGATGACATCACTAAAATCTGTTTTCATCCTGTCGAACCCAATTTGGTAGTGTCTGGGTCAACCGATGGCTTGGTGAATGTGTTCGACATCAACAAGGATAATGAAGATGATGCTTTGATATCAACTTGCAATTCAGATTCATCAGTGAGTTCTCTTGGCTGGTCTGGACGAGATTACAAGCAGGTCTATTGCATGACACACGACGAGGGGTTCTGCTGGTGGGACATGGCTCAGCTGGACACCGAAGAACCGATAACCCTGCTGCATGTTCTGGATGCCAGAGAGTCAGTCTGCGCTGAAAACCACGGCCTGCACTACCTGGTGGGTGGCTTGTACCACGAAAAGGCAGGGAAACTCTTCCTGATTGGGGGAACCTCCACAGGAAACATCCATCTGATCAGCTGCAGCACCGATGGCCTGAGCCTGGTGGGGACCCTGTGTGGGGGACACTCGGCCACTGTCCGCTCCTTCTGCTGGAGCCCGATGGATGAGTCTCTGCTGACGGGTGGAGAGGATGCTCAGCTGTTGCTATGGAAACCCGGAGCTGTGGAAAGGTCCCTCACAAAGAAAGCATCTCTGAAGATCTCTTCTTCTGTGCAGAAGAGAGTGAGAGTTCACAACACCTCCCTCAAAAGCAGGAAAAAGTGAATTGCCTAAAGTGGGAATCTCTGCTGTGTAGAGCTTTCCTGGTGTTTAATCTCTCTAGGCAATACTTGGCCGTGTTTTACTTGGAGGTTTTCCGTGGAAAGAACTGTGGTGCTTGAATTCCCCCTGGGAATGTATTTCAGTCATCAGAAGAATGCCTTTTATTTTTTTTTAAGTTGCTAATATTAATCAGGAAAGAGTAAACATTTGCTCCTGAGTTCTTGAACAACAGATGTTAAATCATGTTATATAAAACTGTTTCTGTGGTTATTTAATGTCTCAGACAATGTTTAAAATGCGTAATACACGCCTGTGGCTTGCATAGTTTGTTACCTTCCCAATGATATTCCCTGGCACATTTTAAAAGCTTTTGTATTCCATGCTGTATTTTGCTTTCTTCACAGAAAACTTAATGAAATTGCTCAATTTAGTAAAAGATTTTATGTCACATGTTAATGCCTGAAGGAATTACTTCTTGATGAAACAGAAAATAAGTAGTTTTGCACTGTCACATCACTGGTTTAGAACAAGCTCATAAAGAAGCAGCTGATAGAGCCATATTTTTCATAGCAGATATGAATGTATTCAACCAGACAGCAGCTAATTTGTATGAGTATGAGAACTGTTAAACTGGCATTATTTCCTGCATGAAAATACCCAAGAATTTTGCAAGCAGCTTCATTCTCTCCTACTAAGTGCACCTGGAAGACTGGGGAGATCTTTGGTGGGTTGGAGAAATTGATGGGTGTTAATTACACCAGTGGTGCTTAAAATCCCAAACCCTGACTTGAAAGAAACTGGTGTCACATGCCAGGTGGGGCTGCTGAAACCCAAAAATGAACACTGCCTTCAGAAACTGTAGTAATGGAGGAAAGGACTGATACGAGGAGACTTTAACAAAACCTTTTAGAGGTTGGCCTGTGTCCTTTAAGAAATGTTTCTCTCTGCAGAGAGGTTTTATGCTTGGACATGTCCCCAGGAGAGCTTTGTTTTATTATTCCACCAAATACCCATTGCACGGTGCTAAAACAGCCCTGTACTTGTCAAATGGGTGAGACTTTATCCTGATTCTGCTTTGCTGGCAGACTCCAGCCTGTGCCCCTGGCTCTGCACACACACTCACCTCCAGCCTTGCCAGGACCACTGCAGGCACATGGTGGTGGTGTTTAGGCTGTGGTTACACATGGGCTCTACAACTGAAACCAGCACCAGAGAATTTAAGAACTGCTCTGTTACAGATTAGCTGGCAAAGGATTTAAGAGGGGTTGGGTTATTTTTTTTTCCCCTTGAGGGTGGGTAGGTAATTCTTTCAGAACAAGCCCTGAACATCAGGTTTAGAGGATTATCCTGGAGTTTAGAGACAGTTTCTGAGGTACAGAAGATACTCTAGCACATGGTTACAGCTGTGGTGAAGAGGCGTGAATCATCTCTGGAATTGAATCCTTTTCAACCACAAGTATCGGGTTTCCACACGATGTTTCACAAACTGTTAATACCCTTTAGCCACAACTGTGAATCCATTGTTGGTTTGGGTTTGCCTGTTGGTGATAAGTAAGATGATTCACTTGGTTTTGTTACTGCTGGTTATTTAAAAGTGCAGCTTCAATTTAAAAATCACAGTTCTCTACACCTTTTTTTTGTTACTTTGCGTTAAATTCATGTTGTCCCCACCATCCTTATCTGTTGCTTTCCAAATAACATTTTGCTATTTTGAGATGAGGTGGGCAGTGAGTGTCAGGGCTAGGATGCACCTGGATCATGTGCACTCTCAAGATTTGTTATCCCAGGTCACTGCTTTTTGCCTGTTGTGTAACTGAGTGGACCAAGAGCTTCAGACCCCTCTGAATTCACTGTAAAGCCCTCATGGGTCTGACTTGGTTTAGTGCCATACTGGGGGTGGGGGACTGAAGGATGATTCTGAGACCTCTTTCATTGCAGGTATACAGTGTATAACTTGCTTTTTAGATGTTGATCCACTCTTTTACTGGCATCTTCACACATTCAGTGGAGTGAAGTCGTTGGGTCTGTCTCATGCTTGATTTCTTGAAGGCAGGTTTGTGTGCACATGGAGAAATGCACAGAGAGGGAGCTTGTGGTTGCCTCCACTTGCTTTCAAGTGTCTGCTGAGTGAAATTCCAGTGTGCTCTGCCAGCTGCCTCTGAATTAAAGCAGCAGAGGTGGGAGTTCTGGGACTGAAGAGTTTGCAGTATGCAACCTGTGTCTGTTATCTTGTCTCTGAATTACGGGGATATCGATTTGTTCTCTATCAGTCACAGCCATGATTTTCCCTGAGAAGCTGATTTCTCCCTTTTACGTGCATAACAGAAATAGCAGCGGAAGGGGAAAAATGTGTGTCTGTATCTTAAAATTCCGCAAAGGCACAGCAGCTGTCACGAGACTCAGGCTTGTGTTGCCTCTGAAAATACTCAATTTTGTTGTTTCTCTTTTTCTTTTGTGTTGGCTTAATTTCAGGTTAATACCCATAAAATAAACATAGATGGAAACCACATGTGAACAAGTAATTAGCACTGCTTGCTTCTGCAAGCTGCAAACACTATTTCATAGACCACAGAGCACAGGCAGAATCCGTGTGATCACATAAATAGTAATAGACTCGAAATCAGGTTAACTTTGACTGACTGTATTTAATCTCTTAGGTTAATTTTGACATCTGTAAGTTGGCTTCAGCATTGGTAAGAAACTCTGAATCGTGGAATCACAGAATGGTTCGGGTTGGAAGGGACCTTTAAAGGTGATTTAGTCCAACCCCCCTGCAAGGAGAAGGGACATCTTCAGCTCAACCAGGTTACTCAGAGCCCTGTCCAAACAGTCCTTGAGTATTTCCAGGGGTGGGGCATCCACCACCTCTCTGGGAAACCTGTGCCAGTGTTTTACCACCCTCCAGTTCAGAAGGATGCAGTAGGGGACTGTGTCAAAGGCCTTGCAGGAGTCCAGACCTGACCTTTATAAAACTTACATAATTGAAACTATGTGCAAGTAGCTTTCGGAAATCATCACTGTGTGAATTGTTTAACCCCAGGGGAAGCTTTAATTCTGGAAGCAGTATCAGATTTGTTCCAGTAAATGAAAAGCAGAAATCCAGATACACTACTTAAGTGCAAAAAACAGTGTCCATCTTTATTCAGAGTTTATAGTAAACCTGTTGTATGATGTATCTGAGCAGCAGGAGATTATCCTGCTCTAAACACATGAAAATTAACTTCCTTGCAGTTGGCACGTTCTGAAGTTTACTCTTTGTTTCTTTTTCTTTTCTCTGTAATTAAAATGGAGTACTTGCACACTCACCACTGTTTTTTAAGTAAAAGATATATGAAGATAACATCCCATAGCTGGTGGATAACTTCAGCAATCACTTGAGTGTAGGAATTTTACCCACACTTTGGGGTTGAGGTGGAAATTATTTGGCAAATCTAAAGTTGTGAATTCATTTCTGGGTGGAATTTATTTAGCCAGTTGTCAGCCATAAGCTCTTCTGTGGCCAGATTGCATATAGCACATGTCCTATGTACTCAAACCACATATCTACATTCAAATATCCCTTAGCAGAGAAGCTGATACAGCAAAATGTTTTAAAGACACGAAGTGCAAGCTTTATGCTGTTTCAAATGACAGCTTTCTCGTGGCTCCTGGTATGCTGTGGCTCTGTAGGTCAGAGTGTTGTGTGAAGCAATGCATTTTGTCATGGGAAGTGCTGACTTGGCCCCTGCACACTCCTGGAGCTGCATCTTGTGTTTTACAGGATCCTGCACTCTGGAGATCATCTGGTCCAACCCCTGGCTCGAGCAGATTCACCTAGAGCAGGTGAGCACCTAGCACAGGATTGTGTTCAGGCAGGGTCTGAATATCTCCAGGGAAAGAGACTCCACAGCCTCTCTGGGCAGCTGTTCCCACCCTCCCCATAAACAAGTTTTTCCTCGTATTCGGATGGAACTTCCTGTGCATCAGTTTCTGCCCGTTGCCCCTTGTCCTGTCACTGAAAAGAGCCTGGTCCCATCCTCTTGGCACTCACCCTTAAATATTTGTGTTTTGGGGAGGGTCCCTTCTGTCAGGAGGGGGTTGGGTATGGATGCGGTTAATTGCAGTGTCAGTTCATTAGCAAAGCTTTTGTACTCCTGAAAGAACTGACACACTTGCCCATCTCCTAAAGCTCGTCTGCATTTGCCATGGTTAATTTGCAATTGCTTCTCTCCACCCCTTCAAAATGGTCTTCTGTTGTTTGGCTTCTTGGTCTCTTTTTGGACAGGGTAGTGGCAAGTTGTGTTGGTACCTGCTTTTCTGAAGAGATGAGTCCTGTTCCTTTCCTCTGGGAGCTCTCCTGCCCTGTGCATGGACTCTGCACTTCCATACCACACCAAACGGAGGGTGTGAAACAGAGGGAGGGAAGGAAAAGGGGAGGTTGGCCTCAGCTGACCCTCTGACAGGGCGTCTCTCCAGGGAAGCGTGATAAGGAGCTGGACCCTCTCTCTACCTTTTGAAATACATGTAAGGGCTTATTCTTGAGCTTGATGTAAGCAGGATAGGACCTCAAATAAATTATGCAAGACATAAATACCCTTCAAGCATAAAAGCCAGTTCCTGTTTGTCTGTGAGATGAACAATTTGGCAGTGAAGCGTGTGAGAGGCAGAAGGTGTTCACTCGCCCGGGCTGGGTGTTCTTTACTTCCAGGAGCAGTGAGCAGAGCCACTGGTTGAGCCACTCTTGCTCTCCCTGCTCTGCAGCAACCAATGGATTTGGGGATTCCAAGTGCCATGAAAAAAGAGGAGGGCAGGAGTCAGTGTGGAGGTGACAGCTAAAGGCAGCAATTCAGTCTGTGAACTTGCTACTGTTGGGTGATTATACAGTTCCCTGATTGTTTATCAGAGTTATTTGCTGATAACCTATCAACCAGTTCTGAAGATCTTTGATAACTTCTTGGTTTCTGTTTCCTTTTTCTGCACCAGTTTGTGACCTGGCACAGGTATGTTGGCTAAGGGGAGAGGGGTTACCTGCAGTTACTGCCACTGCCTGTGTGGCCTCAGCTTCCACACAGGGTGTTCTGTCCTGCTGCGATTTCTACATGTGTGTTTCTTCCAGCCTTCCTCCTCGTGCCTTTGGATACTTTGAAATCTATATTTTGAAAGTTATCTACTTTTCTGGAAATAGAATGTCAGAAAATACTATTCTGTATACTCTTCCTGCAATCTTGGCACTAGTGTTTTTAAGGGAATAGATTACATTTTCAATAGCAATTTCAGTCTTACTCTCTTGTGCTCTGACTAAAGATGTGATCGTGCTCTGGTCCCATAAAGGTGGTACTTGAGCAGCCTGTGGCTGCAGGAACTCAGAACTGGCAGTGAGAAATGCTGGGAGGAGTTCAGGAGAGCTCTCCGTGCTGATTTAAAATGATCATTTTGAGAAATGTCCTGAAAGTGGGGAAAAAGAAGGTCCAATAACTCAAAATACACAGTAGGGCACTGAAGGACTGTTGCATCCCAGGTAATATATTTGATATTACTGATTTGGAGAGTATATTAGATAAAAGCTGAAGCACTTTTAGAGACTGAGAGTCCACTTTTCTGGATATTTTTCATATAGGAATTCTTGATTACTAAAGGAATTGAATACCTGCAAGTACAATGTCTGCCAGCCCTCTCTACTTCAGGTCCAAATTAAAAAGTATTGAATACACACACAGCAGGCCAAACAGCTGGAAATGGCTCCCTTAACTTTTACTGGGACTTCTGGAGAGCAATGCCCATAAACCAAGCACAGTGGTTCTGATTTATGTCTTTGATTTCAGTATTGCAGACACATGAAAAATGAAGGCAGAAAGGTAGACTGATACGTCTTGAAAAAAGTGAGGCTGACACACTTTGCTGTTGGGAACTCTGGTGGTACATGGAGATCTCAAAGGTTCCTTTAGAAGTTTTTCTCCCAGACATTTAGAGAATGCAGAGTGCAGTGTTTTCTAACAATAATTTGGGGATCATTTGGAGAAAGAAGGCTCAAAACTTCACTCTAACAATGATCTGGGTGAACTGTCTCAGTTTAGGACTGATACATGAGGGATTAGGATAAACAGGGGGATGTTCCTTGGATCAATTAGGATGGTGGTTGTGCTTCACACCCCAAAAATCAATGACTGGCTAAGGCCAGCACTGGAGAACCTGGTGTTCATTAGAAAGGAATGAGCATTTAATAAAACAGTCTTGTTTTGATAAATGAAGACACATAATGCTGTATGGGTCAGAAGGATACCTCTAGATAGCAACCCATCAACATGGCAGTAATAAAAATCTCATGTAGCTTTTTAGATGTGTGTGGTATTAGAGCCACAGGTAGATTAAATGGTTGTTGGAATTAATTCTTATGGTTGGGTTGAATTTATGGAGTCCTAACTGTTGCAAACAGGAGAAAGTTCGAAGGCAATTCAGGAATGTAGTAATAGGAGCACACAGGCATCCCACCACATGCCAAGGAATGAATAGTGGTGCTTTGTTAAAACATTTTGGCTAAAATAAGCCCAAATCCTTATTTATTCTTAATAGTGTTATTATTCTAACATTTCTGTTGTGGTTTATTGCCAGGATGCCTAGACAGTGAGTGAGCTGTAACTCAGTTGTTCCGAGCGAGCTCAGGGCCATGTGCAGGGGGTGAGAGCTGCTCTTCCCTCTCTGTCCCCACCTGCCAGCCAGGACACTCCTGTCTCCCAGGTTTCACCTTACTTTTCTTTCAGATCTTCTAAGTCTGCAGATTTATTCTATTTCATAGAAGAATTTGCTCCAATTTATTTTCTAAACTGTTAGAATGCCCCAAAACTGCATTTAAATGAGACATAGCTGAAGTATTTGTGGTTTCTTACAGGGTTGTGCATTAGACCCATTTGCTGATTTATTATTAGACATATTTAATAGATTTACTAGCATGGCAAAGTTAGCACCTGGAAAATTACCTATTTATGCATTAATACAGCAGTTTTAACTGCCTTGTCAATACTGTTTAAATACACACAAAAAAATTCCTGAGACTTGATTATAGTTGACAATTTCTGTAGGTGGGGGTGTTTTTAGAGAGTTTTGTTGATGCAACAATTCCGAAAAGCTCCATAGTATCTCGTAAATGAAGAGCCAGTGTTTTCCAGATGGCTCTATAAATAAATTTGGTAGATGCAGAAATAAGTGAAGGTATTTCAAGAGCTCCAGGCGTGTTTTTGCACACAGTGCTATGGTGAGCTAATAGAGGAAATGAACTTCCTTTTGTTTGCAAAATACAAAACCCCTCCAGTTCTTAACGTTTTTTCCACCCCGCCGGGCGGGTTCAGCCCCGGCGCAGCTTTTCCCTGTGGATCCTGGGTTTCCACCTGTACCACGGTCAGGAACTTGGGGGAGAAAGGCCACAGGGAGCTCTACACAGCTCATGTGGGTGCAAAGCAGAGCATTCTGCTGGGTCAGAATCCAAGGTCGAGGAGAATAAAGCCTGCACGTGTGGCTGGCCTAGAGGAGCAAGAGCCGAGAGCAGTTGCTGCTGTTTGTGTCCTGCCATTCTTTTCCCTGTTTTTTTTTAAAGATGCTTTAACTTCCTATGCAGTCTGGTGTTGTCTTACTACAAACAGAGAGGGTTACTGAACTAACACTTGGGACAGCAGGATCCAGGTAGCCAAGAAGGCCAATGGCACCTGGCCTTTGTCAGGGCAGTGATTGTCCCTCTGTGCCGGGCACTGGTGAGGCCACACCTCACATCCTGTGTTCAGTTCTGGCCCCTCACTTCAAGAAAGACACTGAGGGGCTGGAGCATGTCCAGAGAAGGGAATGGAGCTGGGGAAGGGTCTGGAGCACAAGTCTGATGAGGAGCAGCTGGAGAAAAGGAGGCTCAGGGGAGACCTTCTCACAGCTCCCTGACAGGAGGGTGCAGCCAGGTGGGGATCAGGCTCTGCTCCCAGGTAACAAGGGACAGGATAAGAGGAAATGGCCTCAGACTGGACCAGGCGAGGTTTAGATTGGACATCAGGAAAAATTTCTTCATGGGAAAGGTTATCAAGCATTGGAACAGGCTGCCCAGGGCAGTGGGGGAGTCACCATCCCTGGAGGGCTTTAAAAGGTGTAGATGTGGCACCTGGGGACGTGGTTTAGTGGTGGGCTTGGCAGTGCTGGGTTAATGTTGGACTCAGTGATCTCAGAGGTCTCTTCCAGCCTTAATGATTCTGTGGTTCTGTGATTCTCTAAGAACCTCCTGTGCTCTGCCTTGCTTTTCTGGATCTCAAACGATTTCTATTCTTTAGGCAAAGGTGAACTCGACAGTTACCAGGAAAATTCCAACTCTGGCTCGCCACACAAGCACTGGGACAGCACCAAAGAAACAGGAAACACGCTGTTTTAAAATAAGTATTTTTTATCCCAAACTGCAAGACTGTTACTAAGTGCTCTAAGAGCACTCTCTTGCTCGCTGATGATTTGGGCCATGGGGCTTTGTGCAGGATATTGAAAGAAGAGTGGGAAGTGCAGGGCATTGTGCCCTCCTGCCCTGTTACCTGTTGGAATGTGCAGAGGGACCAGGTGAGCGCACCCCTGCTCCAGTGGTGGTCTGAGAGGCACTTTGCTCCACTTTGTGGAGCTGGGAATTGCTTATGAATGCAATGGGCTATCAAAACAGAAATGTTTTAATAGGGTTGATATTAAAGCAACTGTGAAAGTGGAATAGTCTAAATATATACTTGGAATAATAAACTTTTGCTAATCTCCTGGAAGAAAATGGTGCTCTGTCACTCAAAATATTATTTTCCCCAGATTTTAGATAGGATTTAAGCTGGGTTCCCCCCCCTCCCCCATTTTCTCCAGTATAACTAAAATAAACCAGCTCATTTTTAAAGGTATGTTACACAGTTATTCTCAAGCAATGAAATTAAAACCTCTAAACTTTAGAACCCAAGTGGAATCTAAGTTTCTAAAAGCACAGATTTTTTTAAAAATATAAAAAATATGCATTTTGTTGCATCAAGAGGGTTTAATTACTATATATTTCATTAGCAGAATGGTCTTGAAACCCATTAATAAAAAATGGTACAAAACAGCATCTCTCTTTAGCTTCCTTGAGAAACTCTTCTCTGAGTGCCACCAACTTTTGTCTGACGTGTTCCCACCTGCTTCTGGTGTTCATTGTGACCAGCAGAGCCCAAGGTTTTCCAGCACGGATAAGCAGCTCTGTACATGCTGCACGTGGTGTTTTGTGGATAAACAGCAGATTGTCCTGCCAGAGAGTTTGTCCTTTGAATGTCTCAAACAGGGAGTGCATGTTGTATTTTTCGTTTTAGAGAGGGAAAGTGAGGCAAAAACCTCCCCAGCTGCTTGTAAGAAATCTGTGCCAGAGCTGATCAGAGTCAACAACTCTGGCCTCTCTCCCATTCCTCTGCTGCGTGATACTGCTGCTGCTGCTTTGGCCTCTTGTGGAGTTTATACTCTCACCACCAGGGGTAATTTATTTTGCTAATTTAAAGATTTGAAGCCTGAGGTCTGGAACCCCAGAGGTCAGAGAGACAAGAAGCTCACAGCCCATGTACCCAGGGAATAAACCACTCAAGGAAGGGCAAAGAGATGAGAACACCAGCATGGCAAATCATGGACATCAAACCAGAAACCCCAAACCTTTCCCCAGCCCCTTCCCAGTTTCTGTCAAGCTTTTGCGGACTAGGTGGCAGAGAGGGGGATGAACACATGACTTTAAAGGATTCTTGAAAGAGAATAAAGCAATGGCTTGGTGGTTTCCTGAGAGCCCCTGGGGAGAGCGAGGAGGGGCAGCAGGGGACAGGGCAGGAAAACGTTCATTTGGAAGTCAGACAAAGAGGTGATAAAACTCCTCCTAGATGTGTATCAGGCAGGAGTAAGACAGGTGTAACCCGTGTGGCCTGTCCTGTGCTCCATCAATGCTAAACTGCAAACTCAAGGGCTGCTGTAGGGACGGCAAGGGGCCTCTGAGGCCCCAGAGTCCTGTTTTCCTAAAGCAGAAAGCCTCAGAGAGCTTGTGTGGCTCCAAAATGTGCTGGAGATGCAGCGAGGCTCCTGTTGGTGGGAGGCTGCAGGGCACTGACAGATAATGATAAGCCTCCAAAAAACCCGGTGGGCAAAGGTTTGGAGAGAGGAGGAAGAGTTGGGAGAGCTGTGACTGGGATGTGCGAGAGGAGCTCGGGGCAGCACAGCCAGTGTTGGGGAGCCAGCTGAGCTGTCACCCACGGTATTTTATGATGATGCCCTGCAACGTGATCTCTGTTTACATTTTAATAGATCCATTTAGCAAACGCAGTGCTGGGATTGCTGCCAGCTCTGTTTTCCTTGCTAATGAGCGTGAGGGGAAGGGAAACAGGCAGGGAACCGCTTGTGCCAGTCCGGCAGGAGCTGGGCCTGGGGCTGGGGGGAGTGGGGCTGAAGTTTGTGCTTAGCCCAACTCTTCTCCCTGAGCAAGGACTTCTGCCAGGCTCTGCCCTCTGAAAAGTCCAGGCTGTGATCCTCTGTAGCCTCCAGATAAGGCTGAACAGAGGCTTTTTACCACGGGTGGCACTACAGAAACCGATTGGTGTTTTCTCTTGTATGTTTTGTCCTTAAGGAGCTGGATGGGAGACAAGAACAGCGAGGCTGAGGCTGATGTGGAGGAGATGGTGTGAGGTGAGAGGCCATGGGGCACACAGGGACTGTGTGCCACATGTGTCTGCCCTCTGCTGCAGTGACTTGACTTGCCTGCTGTGTTCCTGTGTGGATTTTAGAAATTGTGGGAGCTCTTAACACCATACACACTTGGGATACAGCATGAAGTGTGTGCAGGAGCCCGTCTGTGCTTGGTGCCATTGTGCATTATGTAGGAAGAGATGATAAACCAAGTCTGTTTCATTTCACTTTAGTTTGAAAACCCCATGGATCTCTCCTGTGGCTCTGTTTGGTTACCAACACTTTAGCAGTGTTGTATTTAATGCCCTAAGGGCACTGACAATCCCTTTAAAATCATCACTCTTGGAAACCAGGACAGCTCTGAAATGGCTGTGAGTGTTCATAGCCTCCACCATGGGCTGAAGATGTTTTTTGTACTGTGCTGGGTCTGGCTGGAATGGAGTTAATTATCCCCACAGCAGCCCTCATTGTGCTGTGTATTGGTAGCTGGGAAGGTGTTGATAAATCACACACCAGTGTTTGGCTGCTGCTGCTCCCCAGCACTCCACAGCATCAAGCTGCCTCTCCAGCACTCTCCCCTCACCAGGAGGCTGGGGGTGGACAAGAATTTGGGAGGGGGCACAGCCAGGACAGCTGACCCCAGCTGACCAAAGGGATGTTTCAGACCATTCAATGCCTGCTCAGCAATAAAAGCTGAGACAGGAGAAGGAGGGAGGGCATTCTGTCCTTACCCCTGCTCCATGCTGAAGCACTTCCTAGGAAGTGGCTGGATCCAGCCTGCTGGTGGGAAGTAGGGAATAAATACTTCATTTTCCTTTGCTTCCATGCATGGCCTTTGCTTTTGCTTTATTTAACTACCTTTATCTTAACCTATGAGGTTTTTTCCATCTTAGTTTCCCATCCTGCTGAAGGAGGAGACTCACAGAGTGGCTTGGTGGGCACCTGGCTTCAGCCCACCACCAGGAATTGTCCTTTCTCTAAGTGTTTTAACTCAAGTACAGTATTTAATACAGCCTGAGTGCCACTGAGATCTATTTACATGTGAGAAACATCCAGACTTCAGCCATGTTTAAAATTTCTTTTGCAGCAGAGGCTTCTATGAAGACATCACAATTAGTGGTAAAATTTATTAACAGCCAAGAATATGAGTATCTAATCCTGCCACATGCCTATGAGAACTGCTGGATTCATGTTTGGTGGGATTACTACCCAGAGTGGGATGCTTAAACTCATCAATAATTTTCTTGCAGAGGTCATAAAATACAGGGAAAAAAAGCAACCCTCAAAAGTACAAGCCTGGCTTCAGGACTTCTCCTCTACTGACCCTGCAGTCCTTCCCCTGTCCTGGGCTGGGAAAACCAGAGGAGAGAAGCCAGAAGGTTGTAAGAGGCTGCTTATGCTGCTTGAAACAGCCTGTGAGCACTGCAGACTCTGATCTGCAGTTTGCATATAGCAATAAATTCAGTAATGACAATATTTATTACAGTAATCAACATATGACAGGATGAATGCCTGGGAGCCAAAACTGGACATAATTCCAGTTAGAAATAAGGTACATTATAATGGCAGAGGCCAAAATTAACCATTCAGCAACTTGCCTACACCCATACAAGACCA
Organism: Aleadryas rufinucha; assembly: GCA_013397815.1. Taxonomy (NCBI): domain Eukaryota; kingdom Metazoa; phylum Chordata; class Aves; order Passeriformes; genus Aleadryas; species Aleadryas rufinucha. The sequence continues at coordinate 497,561 of VZTH01001672.1, forward strand.
CAGCACAGGAAACACTAAAATTAAGATTGGGTTTCCTTCCCAAGAGACGACAACTCCTCATTTACTAAAGCATCATAAATATTTTCATACTCATATATACTTTTCATATATTTCATATATTTGAGTATATTTTCATATACTTATAAAATTTTCTTTTTTTTTTTCTCCTCAAAATAATTTCCCTGACAAAATGCAGAATGGATCTTTCACCTCTTTAGTGGGGAGTGTTAACTTTCACTGAATTCTTCTCCCTTCTTTCCCTTCCAGTTAAGAAATTGTCACTCTTGTTAATTCAGTTTAATAATTCTCTGAAAGGATCATGCCCTCTGCACTCCCATAAATTCTTGGCTTTTTTCTATTTGTTTAGCTCAGGTGTATCATTTATCAATTTTCAGGAAAAAGCTGCAGTAACTTGGTGCATCCTGGAACAGGGGGATGACCAGAAGCCACTAAAGGACAATATAGGGGACAGTTCTGTCATTCTTAGAATGATGCCTAAAAACCCTGAAGGCTTTTAACTTGAATTTGTAACACAGATGAGAGCAGTGGGAATGAAGATATATTCAAATTCATACTTATATATTTCATAATTGTATTTGAATGGTGTTAAAGAACAACAAAGTTATGGGAGAAAATTATCTCGAGAAAGAAAGAAAAGCAACAAGCAATTCACAGGAAAAGGAGAAGAAGGAGATGGGAGAAACTTGCCTGATAAATTGTGTATTGTGAGGCATTGAGTGGTTTTATAGTCTCATACATGTGTGTTTGACCATGGTATTTTTGCCCCAGTTTCCTCATAGGTTAAAAGATGCAAAGAAATCATTCTGGTTAAGCTAAAAAGAATGGAGAAATGGGTGGTATTTCTAGAGGAGAGGTATTTTTCACTTACTGGGAAGGTCTGAGAATTCTGCTTGCAACATGATTGGCCCTGGTTCATCTCTCTTGTTTATATTTTGAATTTTCAAGTCACATACTGAATTATGCCAAGTGACAGAAGGGAAAATGTCTGTGTGGAGCAGAGTCATGCCCCCACAAGGAATTGGCTTCCTTGGCACATCAGTGTTTTCAGGCACTGGTGACCCTCTGAGTGAGAAATGGAAAGAGGAATGATGAGCCAGATTTTCAGACAGGCACGCACAATTAAACACATTTGAATGTGCCTTATTTGCGCTCGTGGGGAGTTATTTGCATTTCTCTCCTGAACAGCTTGAGCCTACTGTTACCTTCTTTAATTACCACACAGGTCACTGCTGTCCTCAAGGGCCTGATGAGCTGGACCTTGCTGTCCTCCTCTGTGGCAGTGCTGGAGCCCCTGTCTGGGTAGAAGAGATTTTGGGCGGTGTAAGGCACCCGCAGCAGTTACAGGGGGAAAACCATGAGCTGCATGTAGGATATACACAGGGTGTGGGATGAGTATTGGAGCAGGAAGGTGAGAGGCTGAGTGTGTTTAACAAAGGCTTCAGGCTGAGTGTGTTTCAGGCTGTGACTGATCAGGATTTTCATAGGAAGCTTCTCTCCCACTTAAAATTTGCAAGGCTGTGCACATGGCCCTTGGCTTCTGATTACAGCAAACATCAAAAGAGATTGGATCAATAGAACGGTTTGGGCTGGAAGGGACCTGAGGTCTCGTTCCAACCCCCTGCCATGGGCAGAGACACCTTCCACCAGGACAGGTTGCTCAAAGCCACATCCAAGCTGCCCTCAAACACTTCCAGGGATGGGACAGCCACAGCTTCTCTGGGCAGCCTGTGCCAGGGGCTCACCCTCACATTAAAGATTTTTTTACTAATATCCAATCTAAACCTGCTCTCTTTTATTTTGAAGCCATTCCCCCTTGTCCTGTCACTCCAGGTTCTTGTAAAAAGTCCCTCTCCATTTTTCTTGTAGGCTCCCTTCAGGTACTCACACTTGATTCCAGCTTTCTTGTTGAGCAATAATTGATTTTGATGCCTTGTTTGACCACTGGTATCATTCATGATGATTTTACTCAAGCCCACTTGTGCCAGAACCATAAACTTTTGTAGAGGTGAAAAAGTATTAAGAAAAATTTCTTCACTGAAAGGGTTGACAGCCATTGGAACAGGCTGCTCAGGGAAGTGGTGGAGTCACAATCCCTGAAAGTGTTCAAAAAATGTGTAGATGTGGCACTTGGGGACATGCTTTAGTGGTGGGCTTGGCAGTGCTGAATTAGTGGTTGCAATCAATGATCTTAGAGGGCTTTTCCAAGCAAAATGATTCTATGACTTTAAGCTTGTCTCATTTTGCATTGTTTATAGTGTTGTCCCTCTTCCCAGATGCACAGCCATGTGGCTCACTGCAGCAGGCAAAATGGTTCACAGATGCTTTTTTTAAGTTAGAAAAACTCAGTGGAAAAGCCCAAGCGGCACTGATGTGGGGAAAAACTGCAAGAAAAAGGGCAAGAAATAGATACAGCTTTGTGGTTCATACTTTATTTACAAACACCTTTGAGTGGGTCAGTACAACCAGTTGTAAAATCTTTCTTCTCCATTAAAGAACCAAAACAAGAGCAGAAATATTGCAATTCGCAAAATATACTGAATTATTGGCAGAATTCCATGGCTGCAGGTTATCCACCCGATTTTAGTGCCCATCCTTCTGTGCCCAGGAGTCATAATAAAATAAAGCAAATGGAAACTGCTCTCTATATAAGGGGAAACGTTGATAGGTTGCTTTTTTCTGTAATATTGATTTTTCTGAGCACAACCTTTTGTAACAAAAAATCATCTCAAGAAAGTCTTTGGCTGCGCACCCCAGTCAATGACACTTAGTCCCAATAGTGGGAAAAAAGACATAACCATCTAGGGAGTAACCATCTTCAAGTACAGAAGCAGCTGTTGGAAGACAGGATCAACAATCTCATCTCTTACTCCAACTAGTCAGAGGTTTTGACCAACTGTGTGCTGGTTTTGTTAAAAAACCCCCAATGAATTGTAAAGGAAATTGGAACTGTGAATAACTTTGATTTAGGAAATAACGAAGACCGTTTTGGACTGTGACTAGCCTACTGAATCCTTAATGGAAATATGCACTCAGGAGCCACTGGGAGCTTTCTACATTGGTGTGATGGAGGAAAATATCCCATGATATCCCAAGATATACATTAATTGTGTATTGGGTTTGCATGACCAGAGAGGTTCTGGCTGATAAAGGCACACAAGGACAGTTAATGCTAGACTAGCTTGCACTCAGACATTTTTGTAATCAGTGTATTTGGAGGAGGAACATCAGAAATTTCTTAATTCTTCAGAATTACTTCCTGGATTTGATGATCTTGGAGGCATTTTCCAGCCCTAATGATTCTATGATTCTAAACAAATGGCATCATTTTTAGGGCCTCTGAATGCAACAGAACAGATGTGAAGCCCATTGAAGATCATCCATGCAAAGAAATCACTACACAAGTTGTAGAAGAATGCAGGTGTTCTTTCAAAAGCCTTCTCCTTTGATGCTAAATACTCTAACATGAGATGGAAAGTGGGCACAAATGGCTGAGACGAGCCTGTTGCTCAGTGGAGAAAAATTTTAAGCAAGAAAAGATGAAGCCCCCTCCCAAACTGGCCTTTCCTCAGAACACAACATCCTCAGCAGACCTAGTAGAGGCTATTTGCCCGGACTTACGGCCCAAAAAACTCCTTTGTTGCCTCCTTTTACAGAAAAAAGTGAGTGGGAATGGGTTCCTGAACACACCACACATAGGCAGGGTCAAGTGTCAGGCTGGGAAAGGTTGCCCAGATAAGTTGTGGATGCCCCATCCCTGGTCAGGCCCAGGTTGGATAATCCTTGGAGCAACCTGGTCTAGTGAAAGGTGTTCCTGTCCACAGCAGGGTGTGGAATGAGATGATCTTTGAGGTCTCTCCCAGCCCAAACCATTCCATGATTCTTTGATTCCTGCTAATTCACCTGGGCATTGAAGTGCCCCTGATTCCAGACCTGGGGTTAAGCACAGACATGTCAGGGCACTGCTGCTGCAGGGAACCAGGGTAAGGACATTTGTCTGTGGCACATGTCCCCTGAGTGTCACCTGAGGTAGAGAAAATATGCATCACCTCCTGCAGATCCTGCCAGGATCCTGAGCAGGGACTGGCTCTGAGCATCAAGGACACCCAGTCATTCCAAAAAACACCATTTATCTCCACAAGATACTTAACAGCAGGGAGAAAAAATAAACATACACAGACTCTAACAAACAGAAGTACTGCACAAAGGTCCTTTAGGCTTGGTGTTTAAAGACTTCCACGTGGAAGCTGTTACCAGCCCACCTGCAACTTTGGCTGGCTCAGCCCCACTGTACATCCACCCCAAAAAGCAAGAGGGGCTGAGCTATGGAGAGTCACCATGCAGGATTGAGTTGGGCTAAACCGCTTTGTGGCTGGATCCATGTTCCCACCTTCTGGAAGTATACTGGATTTGGATTCCAGAAATAAGTCTGCTGCATGGGAAATGTGATCCATCCTATTCTGCATGGTTTGCCGAAGCAGCAGCCATCTGCTGGGGTTTAGAGGAGGCTGAGGAACGCAGGATGTTTGCTTTCGTTCAGATGTGCCGTGGATGCACCTCGTGTGAGCAGACTTGTCACAATCCTAATAGAACAACTGGGACATCACACTCGAGAGGAAAGCTTGCCTTATGGGGTAAAATTAAACTTGAGCAAGATAGAAAGCACTACAAATATACATGCACACATGCATATACATAATCATTTAAATAAAGGCCAGCAGAAAACAGGCCAGACAGAAATTCCAAGCAAATGCAGCACTAACTTTGAGACTGAATTAAATGCTTTCCGAGGTGTTTTATGGAAACCACTCCCAAGAGAAAGAATCTACAAAAGGTAAGATAAGGAATGGTCCAGTTGCAAAATAAACCTACATGGCAAAATTACAAGATGAGATTAATTCAGATAAACTCTCCCACGGGGGATTTGGGATTACTGACAGAACTGAAACGTGGGTGTGGATTCACAGCGCGAATCCAAGGCTTCCGAAGACGAGACAGAGGCATTCCCTTATCACTGGCAGTGATCACCAAGGCCACGTAAGAGACTCGAGAGGGAGCTGGGCTCAGGTGTCTGCAGCTGCAGGAAAATGTCATCCCCAATGAGAGTAACTTCAAGCTGCTGTGAATGTTAGCCACAAAGGGGAACATTCCCATGGGAGTGCAGAGGATGCAAGCAGCATTCTGCAAATGCAGGAGGAGAACGAATCCAAGGAGCAACCAAAGATGCAGATGGAGACACTGGCAAACAGCATGAGCAGCAGCTAAGGTTGTTTTTGCCAACAAGGGAAAAAGTTAAGTATAGTAAATCAAATAAAATTAAACATGCAGCAACAATGGATGCCCCACTTTTCTCTGCAAATGTCTTTTACCCGTTTTTCCCCAGGAAGTAATGAGGATTTTTGTAAATCTCTGTTGAAAGCAGACAGCCTTGCTTATATTTCTGTCTAATGGCTTGAATAAGTAGAGAGTATTTCAGGTGGAAATATTTTTGCAACTAAAATAAAATAAAAAATTCTGCATACGTGGCATTGAGGTTAGATGTAGATGATTACCAGCAGGACTAACACTGCTGCTATTTTTTGTGAAGAAACAATTTGAATGGGATGATAGGCACTGCATGAGAGCTTGGGTGAGTGTATTTGTCAGAATTCTGTCAATTTGTCTAAAGCAAAGCAGTGAGTTGCAGTGGGGAACAGGGGACAAGTTAAATTGCTTACACAGATGTATCAAACCAGTTTGCTGAGTTGCAATGCTACCAGGAATTATGAAAACAGTCTCCAAAGTGTATTCACTGTCATGTATCAGAACGGTAGTGTGTAACTTCCTGTAACATCCCAAAGAAAAATCGCTGGATCACACTGGGAGAAGGCCTGAGGTGGGTTTCAGTGGGGGTGGAATTACATTTGATGCAATCAGAACAGTTTGAATGTCATGGAATGAAATTCTGGATCAAAAGCAGTGTACTGTGGAGGAAAGTTTAGTAACTCAGAAAGGATGCTTTATGTAGAAGATGAAAAAAATCTATTTTCACATCTTCCAGGATGTGACTTACATAATATTTTAAGATCCTGAATGAAGCTGCAATGAGTTTTCAAGAAGGAACCCAAGATCATAATATGAATTTGACCTAGGTATAAATCAGAGAAAAGACAAAAAACTACATTTTAAAATTGTACTCAAGCAGGCATTAAACAGCATTTCCCTGGAGTATCTCACACTCATGCATCAAGATGGTGATAAAATTTCAAGAACAAAAGACTCTACAAAGATTATGGAACTAAAAAGAAGTCTCAACAGTCTATCGTTAAAACCCAGTAATTGCAAGAAACTATAATTATTCTAAAACAAACTTGCTGGGAAGTGCTTGTCTGAAGGGCTCTCATTAGCCATTTGTGCACTAAAAGCTTTCAATATTAGAATTTCAGTGTCTAGTGTATTTTTGATGGACTTTAACACATGAAGCACAGGTGGACACCTATAGAATTGCAGTTAGAAATGAGTCTGCTCCGAGGTAGGAGCTCACCTAGAAAGGCACATATTAGAACTAAACATGACTCAGAAGCACACAACTCTAAAATATTTATTTATCTGTATTTGAGCTGAAATGGCTCAAGTGGGAGCTACAATTCATTTGGATGTACTAAATATAGCTTAAGACGAATTTTCCAGAGGAGTCCTCTGGTGCCACTTGGTGCCCCAGCAAACTGTGGTTTTAATTTCTCCCTGCTTCTTCTTAAAAAGGGAAATCTCAACTCCATTTTTGATCAGCTCTCACTCAATTCATGGCTATTGATTCTTGCTATAAATTCTTCCAGGTCCCACCTGACACTGGATAATGCTGAAAACTCCCCAAGTGTGGGGAGTGCACAGCATGTCAAAGAAGCCACTCAATAATGGTAATATGCCAAATATTACCACATCAGAGATTTTATACTGGCTCAAATTCTTCTGTATTTACTGAGCTATCTTACCCTAAATGTGGTGTCTAGACTTCTCTATAGAGCAGATTTTTAAAGCTGATAGTGGTGCATTTTTATTTAGTATTAGACAGGCTTCTCCACTCATTAATGTGTTGTATGTGTCATGTATACATACAATGTGTTGTATGTGCAATTAAGGCAGCCCATTAAAGTACAAGGACAATTTAATGTCCTCGGTGCCCTTGAGCATCTGTTTTTTAAAATTTTGCTTTATTGAACCTGTTCAAACCTTTCGCCTAACAGGATGGGGAAGCTTGCAAAATCCCATCTTGCCAGGTAACATATGAACAAATAACACAAAGCAGTTTTGATAAATCAGTCACTCATTCACCTGTCTCCCTTCCACTGAAGATCTTGACAAACCTCTGTCAAATTCACCATGAAGTTTTTAATTCTGAGATCAAGATCACCAGTGTGTGAATCCTTTCCTTCTGTGGGAGTTGTACCAAGCCATCTTATTTCTTGGCCTTCTCTAAATTACACAGAATTAAAGATGAGGAAGGATGCACGATGGATTTGTACAGTGGTATAATATTTCCTGTTTATTTGCTATTCTTTTCCTAACCTTGGCATCCTCATCTCTTTTGGCCATCATGTACAGGAGAGGCTTTAATGCCATTCTTTTTCAGTGTTTCCTAAAAATCAGTCCTATCAGTGTGCTCCTTTAAAGTGAGACATGCTCATCTTTTCAAATTTTTAAACTTCCAGCACTTGCACAGAACATCAGTTTTGTTCTTGTTCCAGTTATCTATTTTTGTGTGGTCTGCTTAGTCAGGAGGTTATTTAGGTGTTTCTTTGCTATTTTCCATCTAAATCCAATCAATTTCTGCCTTCTTCTAGAATTTACAGCTTTTGGATTTCAACTCCAGTTCCTGTCTCACATGAAGTAATTTCTTACTGGTCATTTATAGGGTATCTGAAATTCCTGTACAGGTCATGACAGAACTACGACCTCCTTTTTCACGTAATTTTCTCAGTGGCAAAAGTCTCCAATTTGTTTAATCCTGACAGTGGATCTTGGAAGACTCTAGAAAATGCTCTTATAACCTTTCTTTTTCTGTCCTTCCCATTCTGGCAGTATTCCTACATATCCATTCATTCCTACTTCAAAATGTGGAACCCATTAAGACTTGTATTTTAAAATTAAGGGCTGCTAGACCCCCTCTGATGTTAAGCATTCCTTACAATGCTGAGCTGAGCTACTGACTATAGAACGCTTTCATTTGCCTCAATTTGAAAAACTAAAAAGTATTTAATAGGTTAAAGCTGTACCATGAAATAGTGATAAAGCAGGTTGAAAAAATACAACATGAATACTTGCTTTTCTCTTTTACAACAAAGAGAACAAGATACCTGTCTCAGCCTATTCCATCCTCAGGGTCTCTGCACTTGTAGAAAAGTCCAAGAGTTTTATCAACTGCTGCTATGATCACGAGAGATGCACCAAACTTGGGAGGGAGCTGGTGGTTCTTCAGTGGAGACTGGGAAGTGCTACAGTTCACACACTTTCTGGGCACCTTCACCACACACACACACAGAGGTATTTTACTCATTTGTTCTCTCCAGGGTGTGATGTGGTAGGTAGGAAGCTGGGCCACAGTAGAAGGTGCTCATCTAAAGAGGATGGTTTTATGGCAGTGTATATATTGGTTTGTAACACATTAAATGCAGGGATAACTGAGGAGACAGAACCAAAGAATGCACTGGGTTGAGAGAGACCTGAAAGATCATCTCGTTCCACCCCCCCCTGACATAGGCAGGGACACCTTCCTCTAGACCAGGCTGCTCCAAGCCCCATCCAGCCTGGCCTGGAACATTCCCAGGGATGGGGCATCCACAGTTTCTCTGGGCAACCTGTGCCAGCACCCTCACAGTAAAGAATTTTTTCGTAATACATAATTTCAACCTATTCTCTTTCAGTCTGAAGCCATTCCCCCTTGTCCTGTCACTACATGCTCTTCAAAAAATCGCTCTCCATCTTTCTTGAAGGCTCCTTCAGGTACTGGAAGGGAGACTTGAACACAAAGCAAAGATCAGAAGGTGAGCTCGTTTCACTTGGGACTCAGCCATCCCCCAGTGGCACAGGGGACCACGTAACACACGTGGCTGTTTACAGGCAGTTTCAGGTGCCAGAGGCTGCCCTGTGAGTGCTGCCCCAGGACAAGGGGGAGCACCAGAACCTTCTGAGGCAGTTGTAGGTGGCAGTTGGGGCGGGCAGGGACAGTTGGGGAGGGGAGCTGGCCCAGCAGTGCAGCGCAAAGCCCGAGGAAGGCAAGAGGTAAACAGGCAGTGAAGCAAAGCGAACAAAAAAATCAGAAAACTTGGCTTAAAGGAGTGCCCGGGGCCTGGAGGCAAGTTAAGATGCTGGGGGAGGGGAACAAAGTAGGAACAAACCCATGAATTGGGGAATAAGTGAGAGCAGTGTTGTGCTGGAGGAGGCAGCTAGCCAGCTGCCAAGGCGAGCAAGCTCCTACTTATCTTGCCATGTTGACTACAGAAACAGACTTCAAATGACGCAGTGTCTATAAACAGAGAGGAAGAATTAGTTCCCATTCTGGTAGTTGTGTCTATGACCCTAAAATGCTTACCCCACACGCACCAGGAATTCAGCTCCTGAGGGCACTGACAGTGCCATCGCACAGCTGATACGAGGAGGAGCAGGAGGAAGGAGTAACAAGCGCTTATTATTAGAGAAACTTGGTATGGCAATTGCAAACACTGCCTAAAAGCCACACCGTTCCTCCCCATAACCAAAAACATGCATCAGGAGTCAACTGCAGGGTAAAGAGACTTAAGTAGAATGCTTTCTTGTTAAATGTGAATTGGAGTCAAAAGTAAACAAAAAACCCATCTCAGATTGTACCCTTTCAATCACAGCAATGGAGCAGGACAGTTACTTTGATGTGGTGTTCCACTGTCTTCATTTTTGTTAAAAGATGCATCAGAAAAGCCTTGTTCACATGCTGATTTGCCTCTTCAAACAGCTCTGCTGCTTCCACCATAACACTTTCTCTTGCTGGTCTTTTTCCTGATGGTCTGAATAATTAGTTCTCTGGGGAGATCAAGTCTTTTCTTGCTTCCTAGTATTGGAACAGGGAATATCTGGACTAATCCCATGGTACCCTGATAATGCTCCTTTTGACATAGAGGAGATCCTTTATGGAGCATTATGTGACCCTTCCTATAGACAAACACATGTCACGTGTGCCAGGTGAAACAAGCTCCAGCTAGACCCATTTATGTTTATCACTCAGTACAGCAGGACTTCCACCGTGGTATCTCTGCAGCAATCCTGTTTGATAAGCTGCTCTGCAAAGATCAGAACGTGGATGCCAATGTGATGAGAGCTCCGTATTCCTGCCTGGATGGCCATAGCAGATGGTCTATAGTGGAACTCCAGTCACACAAAAAAAAAAGTGAAGTGGCACAAATCTGAGTCACTGGTACAAAAATCTCTGCTCTGGAGGGCTCTTGACTGCTGTTCCGACTGTCTGGGTGCTAAAAAGCAGAGCTGAACTGGTGAGGAGCTGGCCCTGAATATTCCTTTCCAGCTATTTTTAAAAAGCCCTTTTGTAGGAGAGTGAGGCAGTGTAAGTTTTTAAAAGGATAGGCTTGTCTTGTGCCTTTGATAGCAATGGAGAAATATTGGCCAAAAGAATTTATTATTGCCTGTAGATCTCCAGGAAGGGCTGCAGGTACTGAATGTTCACATATTTTCATATATCTGCTCACACACTTGCATGGGAGATGTTGGTCATGTGAACTTCTATCTGATAAAAATTAATTTTTATTCTTGCAAATTGGTAATACAGGTATTTGTACAAACATATACATAAACATATACAGATACACATCTATGTAAAACACCTGTAGAGCTCAGTTGTTCTCCATCTCTGCCTGGGATTCACGTAACCATTTTCAAAGTAGCAATTTTTACAAAATATAAGCTAAACAGAGAATGGGAGAAGGACAAGTAACAGTGCCCCTTTAAACATCAACAGTTTTACATTCATATCTTACGTTGTGCTCTGAAATCTCATCACAGATGAGGAATTCACAGATTAAAGTAGAAAAAAGAAAGCGACCAGCTGATAAATGGGAAGCCTACTCCATAAAACCTGATGGCCACGTGATAAAGAAAAGGTAAGAGTTCTGTTTATTTCCTGATAAAGCCTGTATTTTTTTCTTGAATTGTTACTGTCCAAACATCACCCGATATAAAACACATCATAAAAATGCTTTACACAGCCAAAATGGACTAAACAGACCACATGATGACCATCTAAGAAATGAATTAGCTGAATGCATTATTTACCAGCTTGTTCAGCTGTACTGAAGAACTAATTCTGTAGCTATTATACAAAGTCAGAATGAAGAGTAAAAACATCTGTATGCACTGGACAGGGGACTTGGACAGCAGTGATGATTTTTATCCCTTCTATGGCAGTTATTTTAATAGCTACCCACATCACAGGCTTCAGTTTTTGATTTTTAGTGTTTTACAAAGATGGATTCATCTCATACTGGGAAGACTGAAGTACAATCATGTAAAATGACTTGCTCAACTGCACCTAAAGTGCCAGTGTAGCCATCAGGCTGTGCTAGAACCTCCCTTCTGCAGAGTGTGCTGCCAGTAACTCTGTGAGCTGCTCATTGCACTGTTCAGATCAAAAGCAGCACACAGGACAGGGAGCAGAACTGAGGAATTCTGAGCTAACAGAATTAAGTACATGTAACAGCAAAACATATACAAATACAGGTTCTGTCCCTCACTACTGGGAAGTTAACACTGTTTTTGCCAAATTTTACCTTATATTGGTATAATCCCAACCTACATTCTTTGTTATCCACCCTTGTTTGCATTTAGATTATTTTAGCTGGTTTGGTTGAAGCAAATTTAAAGTTTTAAGTGTCTACTAATACGTACAAATCTCTCTTCTAAATTTAGAGTTACACAACCCTTCTGTAACCGTGGCACAGTTCAATCTTAGTTTGGCTTTTTTAAATACAATTCTTCCGAGAAGTGCAATCGATTTACAAAGGATGACAAATTCTACAGTTCTCTGACTTAACATCACATGGAATTTCATTTTAAAAGACGTCTTGACTGCTTGATTATAAAATAAAAATGAAGGCATAGCATTAGGGCTGTTGCAGGAAATAATTTCTCAAGCAGCATTACTGTCTACTTGAGGGAGAAATAACTGGCTTGGGAGGTCAGCAGAAATGGATGCGGGGGTAAAACAGGTCAGCAAGATTGTGAATAGATCAGACCGACTCAAAAGCATTTGTACTGGCGTGTGTAAACAGGAATGGGGTCTGTGACAGGCAGGACAGCAGATGCTGGCGTGGTTGAGGCCTTAATTGTAGTAATATCCAGTCTTGGGTGCTACAGTTCAAAAAAAAAAAAGTGAATGATTTTGAGATGACACAGGAAGAAGAAATAAGCATCTTAAGAGGTTTAAAACTCTGCCACACCAGGAAGGATTGAAAGGAAGTGAAACTGCTTTGTCTATAGGTAAATAAAAAATAGTGAAGACGTATATCTTAAGAGATGAAGAGGCATTTTGAGAGATGAGAGGCAAAACCGCTCACATCCATTACAGTTATACTGCAGTGGCCATGAGCTTTTAACCAGTGTTCCAGGTTCCTCAACGGGAGCTGGACCAGGGAACTGGCTGAAAATTAGTAAATTTCAAAGTAGTTTGACAAACAGCTTAAATCACTTTAAATCAAGTCTGACACAGTCTCACTTCCTCCGTTATGCCAAAAGCTGAGTCAAGAAGCTGAGTGGGACAACAACTAGATATCCTTTGCAGTAATGTTGAGAGGATTCAGCACCTGCACAAACAGGAGGGATGTGACCGACCCACCAAAGTAATCAGCTCTCAAACTGCCTTTGAGCTCATTTCCTAAAAAAGACTGTATGTCAGAGGGATTTGGTCACATCAGCATAGGAGGGCTGCTACTCATACACATCAACTTTTTTTTTCCTGCCAGAAATACAAGTGAAATGGTGGAGCCTATTTTAAAACATAACATTCATATTAACACCATTACACAATCACACAATCAGGTTGGAAGAGACCTCTGAGATCGAGTCCAACCTATGACTCCACACCACCTTGTCAACCAGACCATGGCACATCCAGTCCTTCCTTAAACACCTCCAGGGACAGTAACTCCACCACCTCCGTGGGCAGCCCGTTCCAATGTCTAATCACCCTTCCTGTGCAGAAATTCTTTCTAATATCCAACCTAAACCTCCCCTAGCTCAGCAGGGATGCTCTCTGACATCCCCTACTGTGTCCCTTCATCCTGTCACTTGTTTGAGAGAGAACAGACCAAGCCCTGGCTACAACCTCCTTTCAGGGAGTTGCAGAGCACTAAAATCACCCCTGAGCCTCCTCTTCTCCAGACTAAACATCCCCAGCTCCGTCAGCTGCTCCTCACAGGACTTGTGTGCTCCAGACCCCTTCCCAGCTTCATTACCCTGTAACCATTAGATGTATTTTGGGAAAGCCTCCAACAAAACCAAACAAACCAAAACCATCAAACACCAAGCCATTGAGTAGATAAATTTAAACAAAATTTATGATATTTAACCATACTATCTACAAGCAGTCGTTGTGCTGGTCCCTGGTTCCAAGTATATATAAATATACTTGGGGGCTGAAAAAAAAAGGTGATGCAGACAGCGATCACACACTGGGCTAAGAAACCCAAGGTTGTAGAGCTGCAGCAGAGAAGGGCGAGGGGCTGCAGCCGCTGCTTCCCAAAGGCAGGAACTGCCGGGTCGGTCCCTCCGGCTGCACCCAGCGCGGCCCCTCGTCCGCAGCCCGCCCCGG
>VZTH01001678.1:0-78818 GCA_013397815.1 Aleadryas rufinucha
AAAAAACCCCAAAACCAGAAAAAATTCCAAGAAACTCCAAAGAAGTTATAGGTATGGCACTGGAAGTTGTTTTACAAACATTAGACTAGTTTGTAAAGTGTATACTACTATATAAAGTACTAATAACTCTATAAGTAAAATCTGAGACTTTCATATTACTTGCCAGCGAAAAAACCTCATAGACAACAATTAATGAGTCATGTCACTCAGAAATGCTCAGAAGTTAGTAAGTGTTATTATTTGTGTTACAGAGGACGAATTGAGGGACAAAGAGTGACCAAGATCAAAGAGGAATTCTGGAAAGGAAACAAAAGCTTTTTGAGACCTATTCCTGGGCTGTAACAATTTTTTTCTTTCTTTTTTAACCAGGCAAACTGTAAAGATCCTGGCACGTGACATTCCTGTTGTTGCGTCAGTATCGACCCAATGCTGTGTCCAGTGCAAGAAGACACACTGATGCTGAAAGTACCATCTCTTTCCAATGACACATAGAAAGAAAAGACCTGGGCATTTACCCTGAAATTTATCCTCACTGCACTCATGTGAGGGAGAGGTGATATTGATTTTGGTGTCTTCTCAAAATTCCATTTTAGGGCATTAGTTTAGTCTTACTCAAACTCCTTGAACTTCTCTATGGATGATACTTTTCATAAACCTCCTTACAGAAAAAAAAATCTGTACTATTACAACAGAAAAATTTGTAGTATTAAATGAACCAAACTGCTTAGCTACATAATATACCTTCCACTTTACACAATTTTTTGTAAAGAACCCTGAAGGAAATCAGTTAATGGTGCATCATTGATTTGAAAGGGGCACGAATACATGACACTACAAATTAAGCAACAATCAGCTTACAGCACTTAAACAAAAAAAATGGACTTTGCAAGAAAAAAACCAAGTCCCATCTGTTACTAGCATTGAACAAAATCAACATAAAATGAACCAACAGTATTTTGGCCTTTGATCTCTTGGATGCTTTATGACAGAGGTTATAAAGCACACAATTATTATTTGATATCAAGACAGCTCGAACTAACCTCATATTCCTAAAGCAGTTAGAGCGTTCATCACAAGTCAAAATCTGCTTATGTGGAATAAACAACCTTACTGATGGAAACAAATCCCTTTCCTCTCAGTTTAATCCGGGCTTTTGAAAACTTTTTAATAGTTCAGAGATGGAAAACGTCATACTGAAATTCACCAGATCACAGGAATTTCCTGTTTGTTTCTGAAAGCTGTAGTTATGATTTGTAAATCATATCATCACCTAGGTTCCAGCTACTTTTAATTGTAGACTTCTTCATTCCTTTTGTTCCTCTTCATCAATGGAGGTCAGCTCAAGATGGCTCTATGTTTTGGCTGCTGAGGTCCAGGAAAATTTGTAAGGCCTTTAATTCTGACATTTCATTCCTGCCATTGATATGAAACAGCCTATATTTGATGAGCATCAGAAAACACAGAAGAGAAAAGTACACACTTGGATTTTATTTTCTCCAATAGGCAGTATTGAATAAGACTGGGCTTTGGTTTTTTACCTCCTTGAATAGAAAATTTCCAGGAATATCAGTGCTTCCTTTTTTTCTTTTAAACATTTTAAAAGTTTTTACTGTAAATTGCCCAGCAGGAATGATGGGCACATCATGATTAAAACACCTTATTTTTATGTATACAGCAGACAATCACTTGCAGCAGGCACCGTACATATATATTGTGAAAAACAGGCACACAATAGAAGTTCTTTCACAAAAGAAATGCACTTTTCCAAAAGAGTGATGTACCTGAAATACCATGTAACAAAAATATAGCAGCTAGACTAAGAACATCAGATCCAGGTCACACAGAACCATGACCAATATTTCAGCACTTCGAGTACAAGAACAAGAAAAGAAGACAATACATAAGCTTCATAATGAAAAACATAACAGAATAAACAGAGAAGATTCTTTTACTGGCAACACTTGGAGCTGAAAAGCAGCTCAAAGGGAGATGGGACGGGTTTTGTACACGCCCTCACAGGATTAGGTAGCTCATAGAATGGTCTGTGTTTGAAAAAGTTATGTGTAACTGCTTCCCAGGCAGATGGCAGGTCCTGTTTTCAGGCAGCCCTTGCACTGGTTTTCCCACTACTGAAATGAAAAACTAACAATAAACACAAATTTGAGAATCAGGAGGTTTTTTCTAGCAGCATGCTACTTTCACTCTGATCGGTGTCTTAATGTTACATTTAACCTCTCTCACTACCCAATGTGGCTAAACACTTCTTTGCTGCACTCCACTTTTTGCTGTATTTATCACTATGCCTTAATGGTGCAGAATTATTATTTCTCTGCTTTTTAAATTCTGGACTTACAAGAATAAAGATGACTGTTCAGATTTCTGAGTACTTAGCCAGAATTTTATAGACAGATATTGTATTAGATACTCCCACGATGAGCACAATCTGCTCCATGGCCTTGTGTCCAGCTGGATCGTACAAACTAGACCTGGAGCTCAAGGGAGCATGTAAGCTGTGCAGAGCAAGCTCCCACACAGACCAGAGCTTTGAGATAACAGGGCAGCACAGGTGTACCCAGAAGCTGAGGTGCTGTGCAGTCAGAGCCATACTGAAACAACCCTTCTGTTTTCTGCAAATTCTGCATTTGTCACTGTCTTGGCATTTGCAAGAGATTCTTAGGATCTGAAGATTTCTATTGCCCTTTCGTTCTGCATACATGCACGAAAGATAGGGACAGACCCATCTAGTTCACAAAAATCCAGGCTACAAGGCACTGACTGTGAATCTCACATCTAATAACTTGTCTAGTACATAGGAAATAAAGTCCTATACAAGTGAGCAAGCATGGTTCACCATTTTCAAAACTGAGACAGCAAAAAGGAGATTTTCTGTAATATTGAAAACTTAGTTCCACTGATTTAGATGGTTAATTCTGGCACTGAGATCATCATCACTACTTCATAACTCAGTGTTCCTTCCTCGTAACAAAGAAAGGGAAAGACAATGTACAGTATGGCATGGGATCACGTATCAATCTCATGCAGAGCTACGAAATTATGAATGAAATTACATAATTGAAAATATATATATTTCATTATGTAATGAAATTATGTAGAAAAGCTATGCAAATTATGGTATATTATAAAGTTTATTTTAACCAGAAGGAATGAAAAAAAAAGGACAAGATTTCTGAAAAAATCTACCATCACTATTACTTAGACAAGACAGCATTCTTTTAAGCAAAGTCCACCTTTGGCATATTAGTATAAATTAGGGTGAAAGCCCTTGGAAGTATTAGACATATTATTAAAATCTGCTGGAAAACACAGTAAAATATGACTTAGAAGTAGAGTCATGGGAGAATGTAGCAATAGCAGTTCTTCCATATGTATTAAATATTCTGAGCAGGCTAACATTTATTGGTGTAACTTCTTGAGTTCCCACAAATCTTCAGAGGGGTGTTTGAAAGTTCTCTATTTTGCTATGCAAGCTATGATAGAAAAGAAAAATAACAATAAGAAATGTACACAGTCTGTGTTTGAGCCTGTGTAATGGTAGATCCCAATGTGGAGTGTGATGCACGAGAAGAACATGGCTTCATGCCAGGCATATGTTCCCTAGAAATTGGGGTTGACCCAAACATCAAGTTAAAATAACTTGTCCCTTACGTAAGTTGCATTTGGTCTAGCTACAAGTTAAAATTAAACTAAGGGAAGCATTGCTTTCTGAACAAAATATGTTGGACTCATCTTTTTCTATCTCCTCAATAAACATTTTTTTTTTTGGTAAGGTAGGTTGCAAATACTCAAGAATGTCAGATGACCTCAGGCTTCTCTGAAGAGATAAATCCTGGGGTAGGCAGTGTCTCATGATTAGAATAAGTAATCACCTGAAAGACCAATGCAAAGTCCATAGAAATCAAAAGAAATCTATTGACTTCGGGGAATTTTAGATCAGGCTCTGGAAGAACTTGGGGGTATAACTCCTCTTGCACATCACTTCATTCATCTGCTCAGCAACTACAACACACCTACACATTTTGTGACAAGTGAGAGGCTGTCAAGTAACTCCCACAGCATTTCCCTCTTTCATCCTGTAAACTCCTTCATCAGGGATAAACCTCTGTGCCCTGGCATCCATGTACCAGCTGAAGGGAAGAACCTGTTTGTAAAACAAATGCTTTGACATAGCTGGAACTTGGGAGGGAGGCAGCAGTACTTGGCAAACAAACTTGTAATACGTGCACTTTGCTTGAAATGTTTATAATTTGTTCTTGAAAAATATGCTGAGAAGATGGGCACTAGACAGACTGCTCAACTTTGAAGTTCAAGTTTGAAGGTGGGGATGCTGAATACCTCCCAATGAACATTTGAAAAAAAACCAACCTGGTGCCCTATGAAGTAAAGAATGTGCTTGAGGAGAGGGGGCAGGGAATGCTACTAAGTCCCATTGTCATGCCATCTGCAGACAAATTACCAAGGTCCAGAGAAAGGCAGCTTCCTTTATGAAGCAACAGGTTGATATGCAGCCCTCCTAATTTGCTGGTAGATCTTTACTAGGAAGCACACAGGTATACCAAACATCCCTTCCAATCCATCTGAATACTTTCAATTTAGCAACACACTCAAAAATTAGGCAAAGTTGTAAGCAGAAAAGGAGTCTCATTTTTTGCCTTTTGCTCTCTTAAAATTAGACATATAAAGAAGGAGTTACTGTGCTCAGCTGAGATGTATGTGTTGCCTACTTATGATCCACAAAATGCCATTACCAAGGAAAGATCAGCAGCTAGAGGTCCTCCAGGAGACAGTCTGATCAAGGAGAAAAAAAACCTCAGGTGCTCAAAATGTGAAGATTAACCTGAAGGTTTCTTCCCTTTGACACTCTCATTGTTTGGCAGACAGAGAAGAACTGTCAGGTTACCCTCCATTCTTCAGGTATGGAGGGTAACCTGAATAATTTTCTGAAATCAGGCTCAGCAAACTTACTGACGTTTAGAATTTGGCTAAATAAAAAGGGGGAAAGGCATAGCACTTTTATAGCTTATATCTTTACAAACAAAGAAATTCAGCTCAATATAGAGCTCACGCTGGCAGGAGATGCTACTGCATGAAGGGAAGCTGAGGGAAGTTCAAAACTCTCCAGAGTATTACATCCAGTTCACCTTCTGTCAACTCCATTTCTTTTCCCTCTGTACCTACCTTTCCTGCTTTGTTCTCTTTTAATTGGAGAAGTCTTCCCTTTCCTGTAAGTCCGTAACAGTTAGTGTGAGCCAGAAAGGACAGAGAGACATGGAGCTTGTATAGCAAGTGGCTATCCAGACAGGAGATACCTCCTCAGCAACAAAGGTGGTTGGTTGTGCAGGGACATGTCTTTGAAGATGCTGTGAAACTCTGGAAGCAAGTGGAAGGCAGGAACCTGGCATGAGCAAGGTGAGTTGGCTGAGGCTGACTTGGTGGGCAAAGCAATAAAGGAGTCCAGAGGACTGCTCTTGGAAAGTGACAGGATCTGGGGTAGGGCAAGGTTGGAAGGCTGGACTGAGGCATGTTAGCTGGACCTTTAAATGAAGTTTCAGCAAGGAGAAACAGATTCTTGCACTCCAGCCATGGTCAGTGTGGCTGAAAGCTGGGGACCTAAAACCCCACAGAAAAGGTAAAGAGCTGAACTGAAGTGACTCGGGAACCACTGCCTTAGAGTCTAAGTCAAAAGACAGATAAGACGCAAAGAGCCAAGAAAAAGGATACCTAGGGATTAACAATTGCATAAAAAGCAAAATAATAATATCACAAACAATGTCTGTGTTAAATTAAGCATGTGAATAGTTTCAGTGATACCTAGTGGGACTACACGAGTGAAAATAAATACACAAGATAGAAACCTAAAATAGGAAATGGAGCATAAAACTGGGAAGAATGATACAGAATAGAAAGGGCTGAGGAAAACAAAAGCAGAGAGAGGAAAGAGAAGAGCAAACATAATTTTTAAAGGAAGCAAATTAGATTTATTAAAAAAAGACACTTTATTGATTCTTTTCTGTTGATGGTTTAAATACACAAAAACATATTAAATACTGATAATGCTTTTAAACACTCAAGTTAGAATATATTAAAGAAAGTATATTCAGCTTCCTTGGATTAGTAAACCAGCAAGATCTGCATTTAAAATAAGTGTCCAGATCCTGCACCCTCTCAGGCAAGGTTAAACCAAACCAGAAAAAATGGCAGGGTCGGGGCCAAGGCAGCTGCCTGCATGCCTGTTATGTCTGTCATTGTTTGTTTTGTCTTTCTGGACTTGTAAGCCCTTCAGGCCTGGAGCACTCCCCATGGGGCCTGGCCAATTTCCACTGCCTTTGGTAGGCACCGAGGAAAGCTTTGTTTGTCCGGTGTTTGGCTCAGGGGAGTCAGGTCCTGGCTGACTTGTAAGTTATAGATGTAATGGCAGCAAAATATCATATACAGTCACTGAGATATGGCTGTGTTTGAATGCTTTCTCTGATATTGGGATTCCTTGCAGCCATGAAGTTGCATCCATGTGTAGCAAGACAGTTTTGGGTTCTTTGATATGGTTATGATTGATATGATTGCAATTTCACCCAGGACGGGTGAAAAGACAGTTTAAAAGCTGCTTTTAAAAGCATGTATTCTTATTTTCTCTCAGTTGTGGTGTCAGGAGCTCTGCTGGCACTGGCACCATAGAGCAGCAGAGGAGGAGGGCGTCCGGTGACTCTTTCGGTGGACACAGATGGCTTGCTGTCCTGTTTCCACGTGCCAAGAACAAGTATTGCAAGGGCAGAGAAAAGCTATAAAAGGTGCTAGAGAAACCCTGCCAACACCCACACCCGCACCCTGGCGCTGGTAAACACTCCATTCACACCTGACGGAAGGAGCAGTGAACGCGCCTCGCCCACGGCACGCTTCAGACTGCTCTTCCCTTCGTTCAAAGACCTGCTAACGGGATAGGGTTGGCGTGGACCGAGCTAGCGACCCGCAACTGCCGGGGCGTCAGCGCTGAGCCCGGCCCCGCTCCGCCGGGCAGCGCGGGCAGCGCGGCGCTCTGGTGCCCCCGCGTGGCCGGCGGCGGAGCAGGGCGGGCTGCAGGGAGGTTAATTACTGCTCACCCTGTTAGCGCAGCGGCGTGGGGGTGCCTCCGGCATGGGCCTGTGCGAGGCATACAGGGAAACATTCAACAGCACTTAACAGAAGAATTCTTATTTGTTTTTTTTTTTGCTTGGGTTTGAGTTGTTTTGTTGTCTGTTTTGTGTAGCCTAACGCTACACAACGCCTAACTCCGAGGCGCGGGGCTCGGCAGCGCCGGCGCGCGCGGTGCGCGGGGTGCCGCTCGGGAGTGGGCGCTGTGCCGCAGTTGCGGTCCCCGCGCAGCCCCCGGGAATGCGCCGCTCCCTGCGCAGATGATGCTCGGACAAACGCATAGTTTCGGGTGGAGGAGGTTCGGAGCAGCCCGTGGTGCCTGGAGTGCAGCAGGCCGAACTCAGCTTCTTTGTCTATTCTTGGTTTGTTTGGGGTTTTTTTTTCAAGCTATGTATTCTCACTAGATCTATTTTAGAGTCACTGGGTGCAACATTTCTTTTAGCATTGTGCCAGAGAGCATGAATTGCTTCTAAAATGTTACAAATCTAGAGAATAAATCTCAAGGTAAATTTTTACTTCTGGAATTGGAAGAGTCTTGGTGTGAATCAGGTCTGTGCTGCCTTATTGGGTGTTCATCTAGAAGCCTTGGACATAACATGGTGTAATTTGGGCAGTTTCTCTCCGTTCTCTTTATTGGAGTAAACAGTGTCTGAATAAAGTCTATCAGAGAAACTAGGAGTAAGCACAATGCTTGCTGGAAGGGTGACCCCTTATTTTATGATGCATCTGGAAAAAGAGTAGCAGAATCTTCTCGCAGTGCAGTGATTCACCTATTTGGCGTTTTTTGGTTTTTGTTGGGTTTTTTTTTTTTTTTTTTTTTTGGTGGCAATGACCATCTGAGGAGCAGTATCAACCTCCTCTTCACAGTTAGGGCATGCAGAAAATCCTGTGGACAGGTGGTTAAAGGAGCAGAGGGCCCAGAATACTCTTCATTGCAGACTCTATTCTTGGACCTTTAGAGTTGAAACTTAAAGTCCAAGTTCCTATTGCTGGAAGTATATTTCAAGTGTTACTCCCTGTGTGCAAATATGTATAATGTTAAGTGTAATTCGAGGTTGCCTTTACTGGATTTTTTTAGGCTTTTATTCTTTTTTTTTTTTAATTGTAATTTTTCTACTTCTAAGGTATACTTTGTGGCTATGCTCTAAATTTATGCTCTGAATTTAAGAAAGCACACTGCAATGCTAGAACTAACAGTACGAAGTACTGCTTGAGCATTTGGACAATGCTCTCAGGCACTTGGTGTGATTCTTGGGGTGTCCTGCACAGGGGCAGGAGTTGGACTCGATCCTGATGTGTCCCTTCCAACTCAGCATGTTCTATGATTCTATGAAAGTAAAACTTGCTGTGAATTCAGTGATAAATTTCCTCTGGGCCCAGGAAATTCTGATCCCATTGAAGGCAGTGGCAGAAATTCTAGTGCTTTTGAGAGTGCGAGAATTTCCTGCTATCCTTTGTTTATATAAAATTGCCCAGAGAGAGTGACAAACATTGCAGAGTTTATAGCTCTTCTTGGAAATAAATTGATCTGAAATCCACAGGTATTTTATGTGGTCCTGTGTATTATTTCAACTTATGAAATAATAACTTTGGGACTGCAGAAAAAGGCTTTATATGCTTGATCCTAAGGTTACTGTATAGTAGTTTAAAGGCCATAAACTAACTAATCCATATATACATCTAGTTCATGAACAAAGCCACTTTTTCATAGCAATGGAAAAATGCATAAGAAGTTTCACATTGGAAAAAAATTCAAACATTGCAAGCCAAGAGAGAAAGAACCAATACCATGTTTTGCCTCCAAGTGGAAGACTAGGACCTGTCACGTTCTGGAATTTAGTGATGACCCATCTTCCATATCTGAGCATCTTGCACACTACTTAGAGCTGGCATTAGCTGAGTCACTTGCTACTTTCAGTTACAACTCCCTCACAGAGAAGGTATATTAGAAAAATCAATAGAGAAATCAATATATTTTACTCAAGTTATCAGATGTGCTCTGGATGCTTAAGTTGCTAAATAGTATTTGATTCAAATAAAATGGATCTCACATCCTTTCTATTAAACTGAAAGGTGGTATATATTTCTCTTCCCTCCCTTCTCCATTCCCAGTTGAGAAGCATTTGCACTTTGGCACCAATTTATGTGGAATTCCAATGTGGTTTTGAAATAAAATTGATTAGCATTTTCTCTTCTGAAAAACTGTCTTAACATCATCCCAACAATTATGGAAAATTAGATTGTATAGAAAATACTTCTAGTTTATTTCCCAAATAAAGTAATAATGTAGCATAATTAGGGGTTGCACAGGGGATCTCTAGGAGTACTTGGAAAAAGCAACAGTCAATGAAGTGGAAAAATGAGGGAACAAAGACTGGATTTCACAGCAAACTGTTTCCACTGGATTTCATCTCTAGATATTATATTGATATTTTATGTGCATACAAATTATGTTCCATGGGAACACTATGGGGTAAATTAACAATGCATTGCACATGGATTTAGGTATGCAAATGACAAAAATGGGAGATAAGTATGAAGAAATTGTGTCCCTAAACCAGCATGTACTTAACTCATTGACAAACAGGAACATCAGGGAAGAATTTTAGCACATACTACAGTTTGCAGGAAGACACACAGCTTTTGGTAAAGTTGCTGGTAATGCTCTTGTTTTTGGTAATACCTTTATTTTTCAGTTCCCTTACAACAGCATTAACCTTTAGTGTAAGACTGATAAGCATTTTCTTTTTTTGGGAAACTAATTCTTATGGTAGATATATGAAAAAAGCTAAATCCAGGGACTGCATGGTTTCATGGTGATAGTGGGACAAAGTGCCTCTCGTGTAGGTTAGAATCACACCCTGGCACCCTGTCAGTGAACTTCCAGTGAAATGGGAATTGCAGTTATTTCCAAAGCTTCACAGCCATGTCACCAAAGAAACCCACCACTACAATTTGCAACGAAGACAACTCTTACTGACAGTTCTAAGCAACTGACCAATGCTTGAAGGAATGGACGGACTGACTACGAAAATCTGGAGAAAGGATGAGGTTATCATACCGCATGTGCAGTTCCCCCATGCAGTATAAACTGCATCTGTTTAAACAGACTTGCAAGAGAGCTGGAGAAGGACTGTTTACAAGGGCATGTAGTGACAGGACAAGGGGTAATAGCTTTAAACTGAAAGAGGGTAGGTTTGGATTGGATATTAGGATGAAATTCTTTGCTATGAGGGTGGTGTGACCCTGGAACAGGTTGCCCAGAGAAGTGGATTCCCCATCCCTGGAAGCATTCAAGACCAGGTTGTATGGGGCTTTGAGCAACCTGGTCTAGTGAAAGGTATACCATCCCCTGACAGGAATGTTGGAATTAAATGATCTTTAAGATTCCTTCCAAATCAAATTGTTCTATGATTCTGTAAGAGACTCATAGAGTAAGCTGTTAGTTAGACTGTTGTTGACACAGACTGCCAGCATCGCCCAGTGTCTTGTTTCAGACACAGTCAATGCACAAAAGGATTTCATCTTCCATCTCAGTCTCTTGCGTCAGTCTTGTGTCACTTGCCTCTATGAAGAAGACTGATATAAGGCACAACTTGGGATAGCAGGATGCTACTAATTCACTAGACCCATCCAGAACCTCAGAAAGATTGACCTAGCATCCGCCCTTCAGACCCATTGCCAAACAACCTTCTGCCTCTGAAAATATCTCATTTTGATCTGAGTATCACTGCTGAGAGGACTGAAAATCATGACTGCACATGCTTTAATTAAAGGTCACAGGTCTGACAGGCTGTGACGTTACCTAATATATAGCTTTTCCTTTAGAGTTGCAGATCACCATTTTGTGAGGCTGTACATTTTCTGAGTTCTGAGCACTGCTCTCAGTTCACTGACTCACACCATTGATGTGACAGGTCCAAAGTAGTGATGAAACTTTGTGAGAATGCAGTAGCTCAGCTCCCGCTTGTGCCAGGTCACTGCCACTCCTCTTTTTTTTACATTTCCTCCTGACTGAGCCAGGTTTTTGAGAGCAGCTGGAGTGGGTGATAAGCCAGAGTGAGCAATCTCTCTGATTCAGGAATGAAGAGACTTTATTCCAGAGCCTATCCCTCTTCACCCCTTTGTCTGTCTTCTCCTCACTGAACACGTGGCCCTGTCCCTTCCACATGCTCAGTGTGGTGGCTTCATCTGTATAAAACCTTGTTTTTCAGAAGTCCGGTTGGTTCCCACAATTCCCCTTACAGTCGTGTCAGAACTGCAGAATATTAAAAAAATAGAAAAAAAGTAGAAGCTNCTTATGGTAGATATATGAAAAAAGCTAAATCCAGGGACTGCATGGTTTCATGGTGATAGTGGGACAAAGTGCCTCTCGTGTAGGTTAGAATCACACCCTGGCACCCTGTCAGTGAACTTCCAGTGAAATGGGAATTGCAGTTATTTCCAAAGCTTCACAGCCATGTCACCAAAGAAACCCACCACTACAATTTGCAACGAAGACAACTCTTACTGACAGTTCTAAGCAACTGACCAATGCTTGAAGGAATGGACGGACTGACTACGAAAATCTGGAGAAAGGATGAGGTTATCATACCGCATGTGCAGTTCCCCCATGCAGTATAAACTGCATCTGTTTAAACAGACTTGCAAGAGAGCTGGAGAAGGACTGTTTACAAGGGCATGTAGTGACAGGACAAGGGGTAATAGCTTTAAACTGAAAGAGGGTAGGTTTGGATTGGATATTAGGATGAAATTCTTTGCTATGAGGGTGGTGTGACCCTGGAACAGGTTGCCCAGAGAAGTGGATTCCCCATCCCTGGAAGCATTCAAGACCAGGTTGTATGGGGCTTTGAGCAACCTGGTCTAGTGAAAGGTATACCATCCCCTGACAGGAATGTTGGAATTAAATGATCTTTAAGATTCCTTCCAAATCAAATTGTTCTATGATTCTGTAAGAGACTCATAGAGTAAGCTGTTAGTTAGACTGTTGTTGACACAGACTGCCAGCATCGCCCAGTGTCTTGTTTCAGACACAGTCAATGCACAAAAGGATTTCATCTTCCATCTCAGTCTCTTGCGTCAGTCTTGTGTCACTTGCCTCTATGAAGAAGACTGATATAAGGCACAACTTGGGATAGCAGGATGCTACTAATTCACTAGACCCATCCAGAACCTCAGAAAGATTGACCTAGCATCCGCCCTTCAGACCCATTGCCAAACAACCTTCTGCCTCTGAAAATATCTCATTTTGATCTGAGTATCACTGCTGAGAGGACTGAAAATCATGACTGCACATGCTTTAATTAAAGGTCACAGGTCTGACAGGCTGTGACGTTACCTAATATATAGCTTTTCCTTTAGAGTTGCAGATCACCATTTTGTGAGGCTGTACATTTTCTGAGTTCTGAGCACTGCTCTCAGTTCACTGACTCACACCATTGATGTGACAGGTCCAAAGTAGTGATGAAACTTTGTGAGAATGCAGTAGCTCAGCTCCCGCTTGTGCCAGGTCACTGCCACTCCTCTTTTTTTTACATTTCCTCCTGACTGAGCCAGGTTTTTGAGAGCAGCTGGAGTGGGTGATAAGCCAGAGTGAGCAATCTCTCTGATTCAGGAATGAAGAGACTTTATTCCAGAGCCTATCCCTCTTCACCCCTTTGTCTGTCTTCTCCTCACTGAACACGTGGCCCTGTCCCTTCCACATGCTCAGTGTGGTGGCTTCATCTGTATAAAACCTTGTTTTTCAGAAGTCCGGTTGGTTCCCACAATTCCCCTTACAGTCGTGTCAGAACTGCAGAATATTAAAAAAATAGAAAAAAAGTAGAAGCTTATGGAGCCTTCCAAATCCAAGTCCAAAGTAAAGAGAATTCTCAAAGATAGCAATTCAAAGACACAGAAGAAAGAGGAAGGGCTCTTCCCCTTCTCAGGGCCTCTTTCTGGGCAGGCAGCTACCAGAGAAAGGATGCAGGACTGGAGTCCTGCCATGGCACAGGAAAATGCCACAAAAGGCCAGAAAGATGCTGAGTCAGATGATGAGATAAAATACAGGAAAACTTTAGTGAGGAACATGTACACGCGTGCTGCTATTGTCTTCTGCATCTCTTCACTTCAGCATCCCTGGAAAGTCACATTAACCTTGGCCCTCACTGGCTCCCATTCTACAAATTTGGGAGCATTTCTTTTGTTATAAGCCTTCAGTACATGTGCTGTTCTTACTTCTCTTTCCCTCGTAACATATGTCCGTTTGACTCCTTCAATCAATCAGTGTCATTTGATGCTATTAAAAGATTCTGACCTGATCTGAAATACCTCTAAAAAGCTGGGATAATAAACAACTGTTAGATGATCTGCACCGAACCAGGGCTAACACATTTTGAATTCTTTTATTCAAAAATGTGGTGTTGGCACTTTTAGGAAGGTGGAGATGGTTTGTTTCACTTGTCAAATGAAATATTTGTCAAAAAGCCAGGTATATTGAATGTATTGGATAAATTTCTGCCACTTAGTTAAGAAAATAGACAGTGCAACATAGCACGTACAGAAAACCCTGCATTTAGTCTGTCTCTCTTGTAAGTCACAGAACATAAAAGTTCATAAAAGTGTATTTGAAGCTTTTGTCTTCACTCATATAGCCACAGAGGGCCATATTTTGTGTCAATACTGGCTTGCACTCTTCATTAAATCCTGGACACCTTATTTCACAATAGGTGTACACAGGTACTTTGCCTGGAAGAGTCAATCACTAATGTGGAAAAATCTTAGGTATTTTGTTAAGATACTACAGAGAAGTTTACCATTCTGCAGACAAAAGGGTAGTTATGTTTTCAGAGTAGTTGCTGTAATAGTTTTCTGGAAAAAAGTTACTTTTAAAAAAATTCTGCTTTCCAGTAGAATTAAAATTTTGTTTCTTCTTTCAATATTTGTCTCTTGTAGGGTACTATTGAAATCACAGCATAAATTCACAGTAATATCCACTGGCCATCTTAGGGCATATTTCTTCCTTGGTCTTTCAAGTGACAGTATTCTTTTGAAGCACAGTTAGAAAAATTAGCTGTTCCAGTTGCTTTTCTAGGAAACGATTCACTGACATGTTGAATGCTGGAAAGTTGCCTCTGCTTCTGTTTGCTAATAGATTACTTTATTAATTCCAAAGGTTAACAAGCACCTTGGTGTTTTTTTCCAGAAGAGTTTAATTCATCTGTTCTCGCTCTATATGAATAGATGTCTTCTGGTCACTGAAACATAGGACTTTGCTTTCACATTCATTCCCCATACTAATTGTTTGAGATGTTTGATATGCCAAATGTACAAACTGTCATTGGTCTCTGTGGAGTTTGACAGATTGCACATTGGTGGTGGATTTTAAAAAAGCATTTGGTCATGTTCTGAGTCTGTAAAACAATTCACTATTACACTTGTGCCTGTTTTCTACTGCCTTTCACAGTCATTTACATTGGCACGGAAGTTACAGTGACTTCCATAAGTTAAGAATCAGGCTATTAAGGAAAAAAAATAAACCAAAAATTTTAAGAAAATTGGGGAAAGAAGTGAGAGTCTCTCTTTGTGACTGTGTTTATGAAACTCATTTGAGAGGCAGAGGAAGATCTCTTATCTGGCCCCTGGCCTACCATGTATTTGGAGTGAATAGAGAAGGATGTCCTGCAGCAGGGACTGCATTTTCAGACATCCCTTCTTGCAGGAAGCTGCCCTTTGCTGGGCTGTAGGAACATACAATATCCAGTTTAGCTTTTACTGACTGTGTGTTCCAAAGCTTTGTGGAGGGAACGGCTTCTGCAGGAAGATCAGCGTGGCTAGGAAATATCCCATAACCTGTTGGGTGGTGCATCTTCCTCTAAACTGAGGTTTAAATCTTTTGGATATAATAGGAATATAGTTAATTTTTTAAAAATTGGTGGAAAACAAATTTTGATTTTTAGTTTAAATAAATACACACCAAAAAATAGCAGTATTTTTTCATCTTAACTTGAGGTACAACAGGTTTACCAAAGTCTTTATGTCTCTATGCTTGTGATGCACAGTAATCATCAAGCTGGCTGCTGAATTATTTCCTTATAAGATCATTTAACTTCAAAACTTTGTATTATACAGGTCACATGCTCTGGTGATATTCAGAAGGGAATTGTCACTTTTAGACAACTAATATCAGTCATTCTTCTATCTATATTTGGATTGCAGGCTCAGGAAAGTGTGATGGCAGTTATTAACTGCTCTCAAGAAATCCACTCACAAGATGGATTTATTTCTTGATTAATGATGGAGATTATTCAAGTATTAATTCCAGTTTTTTATATCACAAACTTGATATCATCCTTGTTCTCTCCACCCTTAAAATTACTATGATTACTCTAATTGTTAGAAAGCTATTATTTGATTCTGATTTGCAAAGTAATTATCAGCTAGTAGCACATCTGCCATTTCTCACTAAATTTTGGTATGTATTGTTGTATCTCAATTAACAAAAGATCTACTAACTGAAGCATTGCTGTATGAATTCTAGTAAGGCTTTCAAGCATGACATAAATTTTGTTCTGATTGATTCTGACTCTTACTGTGTGCTCTTTAATTTGTTGCTTTGCATTTCAGAATTGTCTGTGAACCTGGTGCTTGATGTTTTAAACAATGATTTCTTCGTCTGCAGCAATCAGATGTACATCTAGAGGTTTTAACTGATGGAGTATCCTTTATGACATTATTTGTACTTCTGCTTTACGAGTTGTATTCTCATTACCTTTTTTCTTTGATTGTGTCACAGGCTACAGGGATTAAACAGAATTACGGTTTTTAATCTCATCTTTGAGTTCGTATTACTAAGATAATGGGATAATTATCTGTACATATCTAGCTTTTCTGTCATGAATATGAGGAGCAGTGAAGGCAGCCAACATACCAGCTATTAATGCTGGAGCATCATTGATGTGCTTTTTATACCCACTGTACCTCCTATATAGATTTTCCGAGTTATTGCAAAGTTATACCATTCAAAGATGAGATTTTGAGCACTCATAAATATGCACAAGTGCTTGTGTGCACACCCAAACACACACACGTACTTCAAATGTATGAAAACTTTTCTGTATTAGATAAACAATCTCAACAGCCTACTACTGAGCTGCTTAAAATGTGTCTTGTACTGAAAATATGTTAGTTCAGTTCATGTGCAACATTGCTTGGTTAACACTGTAAACTCTTCTGGATTACCAAATTCAGTTGACATATATTTTCTGTAAAAACACTCTCAAGACCTTTCTTAGAAACTATTATTGAGTCACGTTTACTATAGGTTGAGCTAAGAAATCTGTCAGGTACACAGGAAAATTAGTACAGTATGGTTTTATGATAGAAATAAAGTCTGCAAGCTTGAGTTTTACTTTATGGTCTGTTGCCTCCAGTGAAATTAGTTCTTTTTTCATGGTTGTTGGTAGAATCAGAATCAGTAGCTATAGCTTCTTTCTACATTGTTCTTTCACGAGTTAAAGTCTTATTCCAGTATGTTGACATAAGCTGCATTTTGTCAGTGATGAACGGGGAGCATTGGGATCCAGAGTTCTTCTCTGACAGTGTTGGCTGAGCCATACATAAGAAGGTAACAGAGTAGGGCCACAGGAAATCTTGAAGTGGGGAATTCAGATTGGAACTGAAAGACAGCAAAGGAACCCAGACACAGAAAGACAGAGTAAATGCTGAAGGAGCATGAGGAGAATGAAAGGGTGAAATAATTAATGCCAATGACCAGATCCTCAGTTGTACTGGGATCAGAAAAGACACAGAGGTGTCATTCATGGACATCATATCAAATGTCCTATTAAACACAGTGTAAATACAGACTAAAAGAGTTTTAAAGGTCTCAGGAGAGTCTGACCTCCAACTTTTTTTAGTCACATCATCTATGCCAACCTATCATAGGGGCAAGGTGGTCTATGGCTGCTACAGTGGCTTTCAACTACTTCAATAGGCTCTCCCAGGACATTTCTCACATGCTGGGATGCACCTGGTCAGGAGTCGGTATTGGCAAAGAGGTTCAAAACTTGGTCTGTGATACAAAAATTGTGTAGTTTGACTCATGTCTGCATGATCCATTTGGCATGACACTACCCTTTACACAGAAATAATGAAATATGTAAGTGATTATTGCTGTTTCATGTATAGTATCGATCAGGAACATTTTTTACATTTTTTTCATATTTTTAACATATTCAGATCAGATTACACCAACCTGGGAAGATCCTAATTAAAATTACACTTCAAAGAAATTAAAATAATTAGCTACAGGAGGGCACATTTAAATCAATCAACCATGTCTGTGTCTTTTATTGATCCTGAATAATTTCTGTGTGATTGGGACATTTTCCTTTTCATAATCTCATTTCTGATTACACCAACTCTCAAAGAAGCTTTGAGTGTTTCCCTTTTTTTCTTTTTTTCCCTCATGGTGTCACTACAGGCCAAACCTGACAAATCCTTTATGCATCCATGTACATGAACCTCAGCACAATGGATGAGGAATCTGCTGCCTCCAAAGTTGTCTTCTATAACCTGTTCAGGGAGTACAAGAAATGGATAACTGTTGGGTGAGCATAAGTCAGTGTGCATAAGTTTGAGTGGCTAGAGGACTTGTAGGCTTCTCTTTCTACAAAGTTTTCATTTGTGCCCCTGGACAGCAGTTATTTTCAATATGAAAGAGGACAAGTCTCAGAGTCAGAAGTCTTGCTGGGCAGTAAATGTATCAGAAATTAAACTGTGTACTAACTTTCTGTGCTTAGCAGGCAGAGCCATCTTATTAAAGTTTTAGAATAAATATTTGTATAAACTGGTGAAGGTCAACGGCAAAGTCAGGGTTATTATCTGGCTTAACATTGTTACCTGCATAATGTTGCCTGCATAAAATGTTCTCATGTTCAGGCCCAGTTCTCTTACTGCTCCTCATTAAGGGATAGTTTATTGAAAGTGTTAGCAAATACATGGTTCAAAATTTTATTTAGTGCAAAAAGAAGATTAAAGCAATTGAAATTTTTTATTTGTGAGAGCATACGTTACCTCCATCCCAGCTATTTATGTCATACACTGGCATTGCATCTGTGGACTCCTAAAGTAGATCTGCTGTAAAAAGATGACCTCTGTCATATTTATGGGTATAAGAGAGGATAATAGTCAAAATGCTAAAATTCTGGCTTCCTGACACTTTTATCAACCTCAGTAATACATTTCAGTTGGAAAATGCTGAAGCTGTCGATGTGCAGTTTTTATATATTGTGTTCTTGTTGGATTTTTTGTAATTTAGCATCTGTAGCTGTTGGTTTTGCCACTCAGGGAGTCTCTTACACCGTAAGTACTGCCTCATAAATTCCTGTACAAGCGTGTAATTAATCTGTTTAATTTTCAAGAACATTTCTGTCTTTTCATTAAATGGTAATTTCCTGTGTCAGAAATCTAATGTCCTCTCTAATCGGAGGATTATATTTCAAGATCAGATTTTTTTTTTTCTCAATGCTAAGTGTATTTTGGGGTTTAGAATTCAGGTAAAATGCACAACCTGATTTTTTTCTTATTGCTTTGAAATTTTTACTTCAAGTTGTTTGCAAATTAGTACTTTGACATTTTTGTCACAAAATTACTTACTAACCCTGCTCCTTCAGCTGAAATTAAAAAAACATTATTAAGATTGCAATGCCAAGCTTTCGGAGGCTAGGGCAGGGGAAAAATGGCATCTTGTCTAAATAGTGTATTCATAACTTGGCCCTTACCTCAGCTGAAAGCATTAAAATATTGCCTGTAATTGTATGAAAAAATTTGTTGTTTTGCCATATTTCATATCCAAGGTGGACCTTTTCTCTATATTAATTAAAATCATACAGTGAGGAAATGATGGGTATTGTTTGTTAAATAACTTGAAACTCTGTTAGGGTTTACAGGAAGAAATAGTGTTTTCTATATTATGGCAGTTGCAGCTTGCCTTGGTGAAATGGCTTGCCTCTTTCATCTGCTGCAGGACAAGTTATCAAAATCGAATTTATCAAGATGGTGACTTGTTTCCATGTTGCTGTGTGTCTTGGGAAGATTCTGAACACTAAGAGCTGAAAGCCAGGGCAATGGGAGCTCAGCTGCTGGGCTTTGAGAACAAAAAGGGCTACACAGTGATGTCACAAACTTGATGTCCAAAGTGAATGTGTATGTTTGACCACAGACTTTTAGGTCTGTGCTTCAAGATGTTCCTCATCTCTCAGGTTATTTTGAAATTAAATTATATTATGGCTTTGAAGGATAATAATATAATAGTGATTAGGTAATTTTGTCTTCAGAGCAGTGTTTGAACTATGCACAGTTAGAAAGCAATGGATTCCTGCTGAATGATGAGGACAAAATAAATAGGTGCTTATTACTTGAAAAGAATCCTCCTCCAATGTGTCATGCAGGTGCTGTACAAATAAACAAAAAGTTAAAACACACTGAATAAAACAAAAAACATAAGAAAGCATACTGACAGCTACATAATCATAGTGGAAATATCTAAGCTGGGAGTTCTCATTCTATGGTATGTGTATCACTAGTGGTATGAAAACTATTTCAAAGTGGTCTTCAAATAAAATCTGAGCATCTGAGCAGAAGAATGTCTCCTCCTTCATATGAGTTCCTATTATTGCATTCCCACAGGAAACTGGTACAAAGATCTCGAAGCGTGCCTAGGGACTGGTACATGCCACATTTCCACCGTTGTCACTAATCTGGTAAAATACAATTCTTTTTCCCGAGCAAACTAAAATGGTTACTTCAGGCTTAAAGGATAACCTGGTAAGTGATAGGTCACATTAGCTCAAGCAGAGTATCATGTTATACACTTCAATACCTTTCTCCAACTCTTATTTAGCAGGGAAGATGAAGTCAAATGACATTGTGTCATTCTAGGAATATCCTCAGGTGTACTTCACAAGATTTGCCAAGTAAGCCCAGTGAAAACAAACAGTAGTAACTTGTTTTCTTATGTAATTTTAAATTAATTTGCTGACAACTAAAGAACTATGAATATTAAATTTTATCCAATACATAAACTATAGCAGGCAGAGACTTTTCCCACATACTACTCATCAAACTTGCCCTGACTCTTATCCCTAGCTTTCATTCTCCTCTAGTTATTACTGCCTGGCATTCACAATTTGTGTTCCTTAGGCTTCTCACAACATGTTGATCAACATGTCTGAGCTCCTTGTCCCAACTCCAGTTACCTGTGTTTCCCCTAGCCAGTCTCCCCATCCCACCAGCCCCTTCATCCCACCTTCCCCACCTGTGTCCAATTCTCTTTGTCCACACGCAAGGGCATTTCATGACTGAGGCACTGCAGTGCCTTAATCTGCATTTTCTGTGAGCAAGTGTTTCAAAAGGAAGTTCTTCTGGTTTTATAATTTAGCATAGCTGGGTTTTTCACAGTAGTGCTTGTTAAACTTCCCTGTGTGAAACTACAAAAGTTTCTGCTACCAGGAGGTTGCTGGATTGACACCTACATTTAAAAAAAGTATTTAAGTGAGCACTTTATAACATCATATACTCTGTAGCTATGTACATAAGTATGACTATGTAAACTAAAAATATAGATACAAGCCTAAGAAATAGGTGAAAATATCTGAAAAATGATAATTTCTTAAATGTATCATACCCAGCTAATGGGTAAACTCATAATTAGTTGTGTTGCCTTTACTTTAAGAAATCGTTTTCTTTAAGTAATCATTTACCTTAAGTAATCATTTAAGTAGGTTAATTAATATGCGGCCATCCATTTAAAAAGCAGATTTGAACTTAAAAACATATTTTAGATAATAATGCAATTCTGTTTCACTTGGAATATTTATTAATCTGAACAATTATTCAAACAAGAACAAGTGTCCAACTTAACGGTTAAAGGTATGTAAATACAGAGATTTTTTGGATCAATACAATGCATCAGAATTAGTAGTGCCAAGTGAGTACTAACCAATGTATAATATGAAATGAGTAGAGGAATAATTCAGTATTGTCAGCAGTATGGGAAGTGACAAGTAGCATTTCAAAGACATTCTAAAATGACAAAGGAAAACTGTATTAATCCTTCCTATTCAATATAATGTAAAAGTAAATACATGGTCGTACATGTTTGAATATATAGTTATTAATACACGTACATGTGTATTAATTTGAATCCAATAGAGCAGTAGTACACAGTAATATGATTAACACAGAACAATTTAAAAATAATTTCATTGGGCAGTCAGTGTGAATGGATTTACTTTTATACTAAAGTCATCTGTGCACGGCCATTGACTAGCAGATTTATTAAAAATTCATTGTTATGGTTTCAAAGCTAATACAGTTAGGTAATAATCATGGATAATCACTGGCTTATATAAGTAAGCAAGCTCTTCTGCTGTCTTTAAACATATACAAAACTTCAAAACTGTGCAGCATATATATTTTATCTTGACAGAGTCCCAAACTGCCTG
The DNA here is from genome assembly GCA_013397815.1 of Aleadryas rufinucha. Classification (NCBI taxonomy): domain Eukaryota; kingdom Metazoa; phylum Chordata; class Aves; order Passeriformes; genus Aleadryas; species Aleadryas rufinucha. The sequence continues at coordinate 21,630 of VZTH01001678.1, forward strand.
TGAAGTTACTGCATTTGAAATACTTTCTAGTACTTAGAGATGTGTCTGAATGCTTCACTTTGGGGCTGTTTTTGAGAAAAGAATAAAAGGGAATTAGGGAAACCTGGCTGAATATTTAGGAAAATATTCTGCTGCATAACTGAAGTGGCAGGAGATCCATAAAACCAGTCCCCAGAAGTGCCGTGTGGTTTATCAGTCTGTAGTTGAGGTGAAAACTTTCCCATTATTAAATCACTGCTTACATTCCACTTTTGGTATTCATGCACAAACTGTAGTCTGTCAGCATACAGAAGTTTCCACAGTGGGTCCAAAAAATAATGTGTTTGGTAAAGCCAACTTGGTGCTGGGCAGGAAGAATAGTGTCTCCATGGCATAAAATAATTCACAGCAAGGCAGTGCTCTACCTCCTTTTGGTGCCCTCGCTTTCGTGACCTGCGATGTTGCCTAAAGTCCCCATGAACAAAGTCATTTAAGTTTGATGGGTGAATACTCCAGTAGTTTCCTTTGCCATCCTCACATCTTCCCACCTTGATGAAACAATCGTTTAGTGAGAGGTTGTGCCTTACACTGTTCCTCCAACCTCGACCTTTGTTCCTGTAAAAAGGAAAATTATCTTCAATATATTTGTAGATAGCAGCTAAATTCAGTTTGTTTTTGGGGGAAGAAAGTATTGCCTTTGCAATCAAAGCTATGTATGACAGAGGTGGTTTATCCAGAAATCTTCCTTCATCCGCAGTCACAGGAAGACCCTTTGTGGCATGTATGTGAGAGCTGGGAATTCGGGGTGTAATCCCTTGAATCAGTTTTCCTTCTTCTTCTTCTCCTACTGTACAGATGTCTAAACTTCCTTCCTTGTTTTCAGAAGAGTCTTCACTCATTATAGCAGCCTGAAACCCAGCATTTATTTTAAGCGTTCTGATATTTTTCTGCAAGTAGCCAGTTGAATTATTGGTCCACTGAATATAACCAGCAGGAGAAATGAAAGTCGGACTTTAAATGTGCTGCTCTCATGTACCAAGGTTTCTATTTTATACTCTGTTAAGTCAACATCCTTAACAATGAAAACCGAACTGCCTATGTTTACAAAAGTCAAGGTGCAAGTCCTAGCTGAATGAAAAAAAAAAAAAAAATTACACTGTGTTAAGTATGAAGATAAACAGACTGTGACGTTAGCCTCTCACTTCATTATAATCTGAGAAAACACCCTTCAGTGTTCCCCACTGAAACATAATGATTAATGAGAAATTTATGGTGCCTAGATAGAGTTGCGAAAGGATTAGACTCTCCAGTGATATGCAGAACAAACCGAAACCAACATGTTGGTTCCTGTGTTCTACACTTAGTCAAACGTTGTATTTAGTACAATAAACATTTGTTTTACCTGCTAATAGAAAGTACTGTGTGAAAGGAAACTACCTATCAAATTTTATAGCTGCAGTGTAGCTATTCTTGGTGAAACTGAATTAAAGCAAAAAAAAAAATCCCAAACACAAATTGCTCCCCTTTTTTTCTTATTAACTCTCTGATAGCAACTAGTTTTCATGCTGAGTGTGTAAGTGACCAGTTCTGCCAACCCAAGAAACCACTTGAGGGAGCAATTACCACTCAGAGTCAGAGAGTTCTGTGCTCTGTCACCAAGCTCGAAGCACAAACTGTTGCTTGAACTCTGACATGACTCTCAGCCTCCTGAGGTCTGTCACTGTTAAGGGAAACACAGTCATGTCATCTTGGAAAAGACTGCCCTGAGAAGTTGTGGATACTCCATCCCCTTAAGCGTTCAAGGCCAGGTTGGACTGGGCTCTGAGCACCCTGGTCTAGTGGAAGGTGTCCTTGCCCATGACAGCGGAGTTGGAACCCCAAACCTTTCTATGATTCAGTGATTCTATGAGCTCATGAGGTTACTCTAGGAAGGTTATTAAGTATGTTGAAATACATTCTAAAGCAAAATAAAACAACATGGTGGAAGCTTTGAAAGAGGATGTATTTTCTTCTTTTGGGTCACTTTTGATGTCCAAAATATGTATTCACAAATGAGGTCTGTGTTTTGAGGCATCAACAATGGTGTCAAAGATTTAACTTTACAAGGCTGAAGTTGATGCTGTTTTTCAGGCTCTTAGGCGTTATGAAAATAACCCTCGGTTTCTCCCTTCAGATGCTAGTTCTGTCAAAGAGAGAGGGACATTGGGGTATCCATTAAAATGATCCTTTTCCTCCTGACCTTGAAGTTCATATTCTGACTGATCATCTTGATTGGGCACTTGTAAGCCTTGTCTCAGGGTTTCAAATTGACCAACCAATGTATCAGTTGGTAGCCTGATGTTTTTAGATTAGAAAACAAGACTCATAATGCAACGCTATAGGTCACATGGGTTGTCTAATATTTCTATGCCAAAGTAGAATTGCCACCTGCTTGCCTGCAAGATTTAATATAACATTTTTCCAGTAATCATTGTGAATGGGATGTACATGGTATTTTAACAGCCTTGGCTATTCAAAATTCCTAGTGATGATATGATGAGCTGTTTTACTGTTTTTTCTTGGTCTTCAGTCTGAACAATCACTTCTTTTGAAGGCATTAATTTAACTTGCTCTACCGCTCCTAGAAACTGTCTGCCTGGAACATCCTAAAGTTGCCATCATCCTTCTGTTACCGGTAGTTCTTCATAACCTTCTGATGCCTAATTTACCCAGTTTGTTCTCCTCTTCTCTTATTTGCAGCTGAATGGTTGCCAAATCATAGCAGAAATTATTGAGACGATCTCTGAAATGTGTGATCTGGCACATCAGACTATTTATTACAATCATGCCATTTCTGTTGCTACAATTTTAAGCAGGTTATACCTAAAGGGGTTCCTAAAACAATAATAATAATATAAAAAACTTGATTTCAATTCAGAATACCAATTTCTCTACATTAGGTTATTTCTACGGAAATTTGTGTTTTTATGGAACAATGCAGTTGTAGACTGGAGAACAAATGCTGCTCACTGTGACAAGGAATGTGTGTTCCTTTCCCCATAGCTCCAAAAAAGAAACAGAATCAACCACATGTTCTGCTATTTTAGTAGTGACTTTGTAAATCTAAGGATTTTAAAGAAGGACAAAGCACAGGACCCAGATTTTGAGCGCCTACAAATATCCAAATTAAATTAAGAATAAGGAAAACAATCTTATTACAGTTTTCAGTTTTAAGGACAGGTTTTCAGAAACTGAGGAGACTGAAGCTATTACAAGGAGCCAGTCTGAAGAATTAGAAATTTAAATGCAGTAAACGCCCAAAAGTCAAAAGCGTGATACTTGAACTCAAATTCTAAATGAGAAAAAAAATGGTATTGAAAGGACTCCATATCTGAACAGATGAACAGTTCTTTTAGTAAGTAAAGAAAGATTCTACAGGGAATGAAAGATAAAAGGGTGAGTAAAAAAACCCTGCATTTGGAAGGCTGAAAGTCCTGATCTCCAAGATCATGATTTTTGTTTTTCAGATATGCCATCAAGGAAAATATTAATCCCATACTTCAGTGTGTCTTGCTTGTTCCTTCTTTCTCCACATTATTTCTGGAGTTAGGTTTTATTTTCCTCTGAGTCTTGTCATTAAAGATGAAAATTCCCCTCTTTTCCCAAAACAAGATTCCTTCTAAAAAAGTTTCGTGTTTTATCCTTATCCTTTGTGGGAGCACTCTTGTCACTGTCTGAAATGTCTGCAAAGCTCTTACATTAGAGGAACAACCTTCACTGGCTCAATGTCCCGTTTTATCTGAAAAGAAGAATGAGAGACAGGGAAAGCATACTGTATATTCTTACTATGCAGACTTTTTCCAAGACAGGGAAGCAGATTCCTCTTCAAATGTCTGCAAACACCTTATTAAGCATCATTTTTGTTGCCACATTCTCTACAAAGCTGCTAAAACACTGCATGGTTAGAAATCTGAGATTTCCCACAAAGCACCGTAAAAAGAAGGGACTGGCTTTATCAGCCAGACTAGTTAGATAGTTAATCCTCTAAATTTGTCAATAAATGATGTATTCTTGAAAAGATGAATGAGGATAACAGAGCATTTGGAAATTCTGTTCCAGTAATGTAATCTGTTCTGAATTTTCACTGTACAAGGACTGGTTTTTTCCTCTGTCCTTAATTTAGGCTAAAGAGAGTTCTTCAGTGTCTTAGCTTTGAATCCAGGCTATCCCTTTACAATAAATCTAATGTTTCTTTTTTTATACATATATTTAAAAAGCCTACAATTTTTCTGCTTGGTACTGTGAAAACAAGCACATATTTTAGGGAGTGGTCTGGTTTCTACTTTGGGTCACAAAGTAAACCAGTTGCAGTCATAGGACAAAGTTTTGTTAAAAAGTCTGACAGTGCATACAATCTCTAACAAAGAGCAGAAAACAATTGAAGGCAGCCTTTGTCCTCACTCAGCCTTTATTACTGACATACAGTCATATGGAATTTAGAAAGAAAATATTGCTTAAGTGTCATACTGTCTTTTCTTCCATAGCTCTACATACTTTCAGAATTAATTGCTGTTTCAAAATACCACTCAAAATATGCCATCAATGTTTCTTTCTAAAGTATATAACCTTTAAAATGTTGCTTCTACCTCTGGTTCAGCACTTTTGACCATTCAACAGTCAGCTAGAACAGTGTTCTCTGCAAGGAGAAAATGTATTTATGCCTTATCCTAATAGATTTATTTAATAGTAGTGCAGAAAGTAATATATCTCATACTATTTTCTGGAGAAGTGCAGTTTTCTAGGGCACTGAGGAATACACTGTTAGGAAGCCAAGTGGAACCAGATTTTATACTGCTCATCTTTAGTCCATACTTAAGACATAATTGTTTTCCACTTGATGCAGAAAGGTATAGCCTCTTTTCTTCCAGTTAAGGCAAAGAAAGATCAACTGGTCAGTGCTAATAATAGATGTGACAAAAAACATTTGACTGTAGTTTTTGTTGCTCTGTTGTGTGTTTATTTAGGTCCAAAGCCTGCTAATTCTGTAATATTTTTTCCCCTCTAATGTTTACTGTGCTGTTCAGTAGAGAGGCTAACCCATACAGAGCTCTCTTATTTTCTACACATTCTTATTTCTACCTGTTGTTTCCACTGTTACTTAAACAGTATTTAAGGACACCTGGAAACTATTTGTCTTGATTCAACATTTGGTTTAGATGTATTCAAAACCATTAAGGAATGAGTCTTCAGTAAAGAAGTCATTAAAGAAGTTGTCCATTAAAATGTTCTAAAATGACCTGCTGCTGTTATACTTTGGAAGGAAGTAGTTATTCTGTTGCCTGATTTAAGTATTTTAGGACACCATTTTGAAAGATGCTGAGAACAAATAATATTATTTTTCATTGTATTATTTTCACAGTGTTAATGCAATCCTTATGTGTATATCTATGCTTGATTTAGTGTAACTCTATAGACATTTTTGATAAAATAGGTGGACTCTTATGAAAAGTTTAACTCACTGCAAACTGTTCAGACAAGAACTAAATTAAATGGAGAACAGACATAAACCTCTTCCCCTCTGCACTGAAGAAGATGAAGCTTATAGATAGGACATTGTTTTCAACAAGAGCGTGGTCTCCCTCTGTTCCCAGTTGTGCCTGTTGGTCTCCCTCCTTACAACCATTGGTATTTCTTTCTTATACAAAGGCAGAATCTTTTCCCTCTTTCATATTATTTCTTATACAACATTTTTCTGTTTCCTATTTTAATTGCTCTTACTAAGTACACACTCCTTCTCTAACTAGATAATGGCACGAGACTGAAGACTTTGTGAATCAGTGGTAGCACTTACACTAAACTAATAATTACACCTTTGTTTCCCATCCCCCATGTTTATTTACACCCAGGACAGAAGCAAAGGATTCAAACTACGTGAATGGCAAGATGGATAGAGAGGTACAGAATAATATCCATTAATTAATGTCACTGAAAGTACTTGATTTAAACAAAAATATGTCTTTGAATAAGTCTTTGTTTTCAGAACATTCTGCAACCTATCCTTCCTTCCTAAGTAGGCCTTGCCACAGCATGATGGAATACAGTGATTTGTTTGTTAGCTTGGGCATAATATCCAGTGTAATAGCTTCTGAAGCGGAAAGGTTCTCCCTGACTGAATTAGTGCTGGACAGGGCCAAGACAGATCACTGTTTAGTTTCAGCAAGCATTAAGAAAAGAAAAATTACAACAAAAGTAATCAATAAATCAAACCCCTCTTTAACCAGTTTTTAACCTACTTTCATGCAGTCTGTTTTCAGAGGCAATACTGGTTTCCATGAGTTTTCTTTTTCTGGTTTTCTCCTTCAATTTTCAGCTAGAAATGAATCCATTCTCAAAGCTTGCCTTGGTCCAAGATGCATGCAAGCAGAGTAGGTTGGCAGCCCTCCTCTTGCCCGCACCTCTAGCTTCCGTGTCCCACATGGTTAATCGGGGAAGTTATCTTTCCATTTACATTTGTCTGAGTAGCTTTTCATAAGAAGTGTACAGAATGGTGTCATATATGAAAATTAGGTGATTGGCTTTGGCATATAAAAATCATCTTATGACTAAGTTAATAGTTATTAAAGTTGTTAAGATAGTTAATTGTTAAATACCTTTTAATTATGAAGTTTCCATGCTCTCTGTAAATCCATGTCCCTCCCCAGCAAATGCCCGATTGGTGAAAGAAATTTTTGATGTACCTCAAAATCCACCAATGATGCTGGGCCATGGGGCTGGACAGTGGGGAATTCTGGGAAGGGCCAAGGGGGTATAAAGGACTGGCCTTCACCAGGATATACCCCTTTTCCTTCCGGCCAAGCTTCTGGACCTATCATCTTTTGCTACCCTAGGGCTGGGTAAGTGGCGGGGGAAGGGCCTGTCTCTGTTCAGAGAATCTTTTTTTATTTTAAGAGAATTTTGCCTCAGATTAGCTGAAGTTAACCCAGTGCTGAAGATTTCTGCTGTGGGCACATAGCCAGTTTGGCATCCAGGGTCTCTGATCCTGCGATCTTGGGGTTTTTCTATTATTTTAATTTAAGAATTCGGACTCTGTTATTTTTCCAATTTATTTTTCTTGTAATAAACAATTTTTTAAATTAAAACAGGAGTTGTCCTTATTCCTGACAATGCAAAAGAGGAAATAGCTTTTCACAGAAACAGGTGTAACCAATAAATTAACAGTGTCACAAATAAATTCTCCTTGTTTGCATAATTACTACAGTAATATTTTCTTAGCTTATGTTGACAGGAGAAATTGACTTCCCATTAGAGTAAGAAGTCTCATTTTCCAAATTGTGCCTAATTCACACAGTACAAAGTCAAAATGTGAATATAGCAAGTCAGCTCTGAAGCCCTGTGCAGAGCCATAGGTGGGAGCAGGTTGACATGGTGCTTCTGGGGTCCCACTGAGAAAGACTTCAGACTCTTCTGTGGAGGAAGTTCTGGAGATCTCACTCCTTTTTTAGACAGCCATGAACATGACTGGATAGCACTACCATCTGTATTTAAACAAGAAGTCCTGAATGTTTTTACGGTTGACCCTTGTTAAAAAATACAGCATTGTAAAGGACTAGCTCAAAGTCAGTAACATCCCTGGAGTGTAGGAGTTACGCATTTTATGGTAGAAAGCTATTTTATAATCTCTTCTGATCATTGTCTTAAAGTATGATTAGGGAGTTAGGAATGTTTTTACAATAGCAGGTGAGATGGCTATTGAAGGGTTTTGATGGAGCATTGGTAAGACCTGGAGGTGTTCTCATGGTGTGGAGGGGATGCTTCATCAGAAAAGATGATTCGTGGTAAGATGCAGCTTACCTTATTGTCTGGAAATAGACATACCCAAATGAGTTTTGAAGTTACCAGTAAGACTGTAACAACAGGGGGAAGGATTCAAAGTGTCCTGAATGAAGAATTACATTTTTAACCTGTAATGAAATCTGTGATGATGCTACTAATGTTGTCAGTCTCTGGCATGGTTAATTTCAAGATAATCTTGCTATATATATTAACTTGTACTGTACCATTAGATTACAGTGTAGCCTTACCCTTTGAGATAGGCAAGGGAAATAGGAAATGTTAAATAATGTGATGGAAAAAGGTGACATTTTGAGTTCAAGATCTTTGTTCTATAAAGACTGAATCTTTCCATGCGTGGAATGCCATAAAAGTGAAAGTCAAATGCTAACTGAATAAGTTGATTAAGAAGCTACTGTTTCATTTCATATCATGGGAAGATGTCCTGCACAAAGGTTGAACCCTTTAAGAAATGTCTTTCTTCCTCCTGTTTGTAGCTGCGTGAAACAGGCTTGTATTTCAGAGCTGGCTGCCTAAGTTAATTCTTTCAGTTGCTTTTCTCTCCATTTGGCTGGATGATGCTAAATGCAATCTAGCACAAGATTATTTCATAATCTAATTAATGGTGAACTCAGACGTATTTACAATGGTACATTACAAGTTCATTTCCAGTGTACTCACCTCAATGTTTTATTGTATTCCTGATTCATTGAAGTTGTGATGGCCAGTCCTTAGCTAGAAGAAGCTGGCATAGTCCTAGTATCTGGCTCACTGAGTCAGCGTGGCATAAAGTTGGGGCAGAATGTGACATTGCATTTTATATCTGAAAACATTGCAAAAATGGCCTTGAAAATATATATAGAGATATTTTATCAATATTTACATAGCTATTTACATGTTGAAGTATACATCCTAATCAGATTAATAGCTCCTCATTAGTGCAAAATGATGAATTTTTTGTGCAATGTAAGTTGATCGTCTTAAAATAGCTCTGAGCAATTTAACTATGCAAACAAGTCAGTTTTTAAATGCTGTTCTTCATCTTAGCACACAGAGCCACATAAAAATAGGGAATATAATATTTGAAATATATTATTGAAATTGTAACATCTAATACTGTCAGATGGAGAAAGGCCAACATAGCTCGCACACCATAGCATCTATTAATAGACCTGACTCCCTTTTGCAATGTCAACTGTAACTTTAATCCTTGTTTTAAATCATAGTATCTCAAATATCAGCTGCTACTAGTTGTACAGTTCTCTTTCAGTTTATATCAGAGAGCCCAATGGAGTCTTTTGAAGGACCTAGTCAGGTTAACAGGACTAACTTATTACGAGTCCCTACTGGAAATGATTCCACTTCAGAGGACGAAGATGTTAATATTGACATTAAACTTCGTTTCTCCCCACGTCCCCGAAGACGGAATTCTTCAGCTTCAGAGGAAGAGGAGGCAGATACTCCCACCAACATCTCAAGAAAAGTTTCATTTGCTGATGCATTTGGATTTGATCTTGTGTCTGTTAAAGAATTTGACATCTGGGAATTTCCTAATACAGGACAAGAAAATGATATAGAAGATGAAGTTTTCCCTCAGGATGAATATTTTTTCTCCCAGCAATTTACGTTACCTGCTTCTCAAGAAGAACTTTTACAGAAAGTGCGAGAGCAGAAAGTAATGTTGGAGTCAGTCCTTCTCCTGCCTGGGATTACCTGTATGAACGGCATTATACGAGTCCTCAATGTGTCCTTTGAAAAACAGGTGTACGTTCGAATGACATTGAATAACTGGCTCAGTTATTATGACATCCTTGCAGAGTTCATGCCCAATTCTTGTGGTAGTGAAACGGATCAGTTTTGCTTTAAGATTTCTTTGGCACCTCCTTTCCAGAAAGATGGAGTTAAGGTGGACTTCTGTATACGCTACGAGACATCAGTTGGTACTTTCTGGGCAAACAATGATGACAAAAATTACACACTGATTTGTCACAAGAAAGAAACTGTGCCCAAGGTGGATAATAAACCCCAGAAAGAGGTTACAGATAGGTCTCTTAAAGGCTGCTTAAAGACGACACAAAGCAGGTGAGGTTACACCTTAATTTTTGGTAATTTAGAATGTAGCTGGCTAATTCTGACTTTCTATGTGTGCTTACTCAAGTCAAGATAGCCCATGTTATTTTCTTCTATTTTACCTTTTTTTCCTAAATGAAAAATTAGACCAAGACTTGTTTTCAGTAAAGTATTTGTATATATCAGCCAGTGGTTTTCTGCAGACAGATTGGTTGGGATCATAATTTTATGCCATTCATTTGAAAAGTAGTGTGAGGGTCTATAAACCCTCTCTGGGCTGTATACCAATTCTGATCTCTGTAGGATATAAACTGAGCTGATGTCAGTGGGATCTTTGTTCCAGACTAAGGTAGCTATGCAGTTAAAATACTTTGTATCCACTTCCTTTGTAAGTCAACAAAAATTTGAAAGCAAAACAAAAGCTAGGTTTTCACATTATTTATTTCATGGTTCTTTCTCTACATGCAATTATTAAATGAGAAATGGCACTGGTGGTTCATGAAGCAGAAGTGAATAACTTAGGGAAGAATCCAGCAATTACAGTAGCTGGTACAAACTTTTCTGCAAATGGTTGGGCTATTCTGCAAGTTATATATTAGGGCTATAATTCCTTTTCCCTGCCGCTGGTCGATGCTTCTGTTTCACAAATGGTGAAATGGAGTATGTTTTATAAGGCAAAATTGGCAATATATTAAAGAAAAAATGTATAGAATTTATCTTGTATATACTGTTCTGATTAAAAGTAATATGTTAATTATAAAGTGACAGTTGTTAACTTACACTTTAATCGCATATAAAGAGAGACACTTAGGAATAGTAACTTTTGGCTTCCTACTGTTTTTAACTATGTTCTTTCTGTTAGCAAAACAATCTTGCATGCAAAAATTTAATTCTCAGTTATTTTCCTCTCCGAATTTGCTATAAATCAGTTGGACTTGTGCAGAACTCAGTCTGTATTTTACCTGTAATGTCGTTTGCAATACTTGGATGCCAGAACTAGGTAAATGTTGGGTTTTTGAATTTATGTTGGGGTTTTAGTTCCCATACTTTCCAAATAAGACAGTGCTGTTAGATTTCGCTGGTGCTCTTCCACTGGACTGAACTGTTAGGGAAGGGAGAACAGAACTGCAGCAATGGTGGGAGCTTAAGGAAGAGGGAGACAGCCAGGGCTTCCTCTGTGCAGAACCTTCATTCCCCAAACCAGACTTGCTGTGCTGGGAGCTTCTGCCAGCCCTAATCACACATTAGCCCTGTGAGGAGAGGCGCACAGTATAGCTTTGTGCCTATATCAACACCACACGGTAGGAGCCACCTAAAGTCTAGCCCAAGGCCTGGTTCATAGCCAGTCCGCAAAGCTCTCCTGACAAGTGTGCCTTGGGCCAGCTCTGGAGCCCTCATGATGCTTCCATGAAGGAACATCCCCGTATTTCAGAGCAGAGGGAATGATGCTTTTACATGTCCTGTGGTCAATTCCTGACATTTGTGTCTGGTTTTATGCATAATTTCTGTCCTTTAAGAAGCATCACATGACCCGTTCTGGGTAAGTAAGGTAGCCTGAGATACCCTGCAGAAGGGCTGTGATATCAAACACCACAGGCATGTGCATGTGGTATGACTCCAGCCTGAGTTCAGGTAGCCCACAAGGAACAGATGATGGACATGGAGAACTGAGTCTCAATTTAGTGAGCTCTGGGCTTCCAGATGGTTTCAGGAATAACGTGAAAATTTAGATACCATTGGCATCTAAAGTCAAATGACTCCTAAGCGTTTAATTCCCTAAAGTTTCTTGTGACATGCATAGTGCTAGCAAAAGTTGTAGAAGCCTTCTTTCTGGGGGATAGTCTTTTACATGGATATACTAAATGATATATGTGTAAGTCACTCAGAGAGCTGTTTTAAAAAATGGGAAATGAGATAACATGTCTTCTCCTCAATATAAAATTACTTTGTCTCTAATCAGACCATGGAGTTGTCTCCCTCTGTGTCAGGCTGCAGAGGAATGCATATGTGTGTATGTGTTTATACATACATACACATATGTATGTATGTACGTATGTATACATGTATGTGTATATCTATTCATATAGACACATATACACATGTATGTTTAAAATATTTAAACCAAAATGGTCAGATTTTCATCTGCATTAGGATCTGCTACACATTTCTGTCAAACAGTTAACAAGCATGCACTTTCAAGACCCTCTTTAGTGGCAGAAAAATGTACAGAGACCTTACAGTAAATGCAAAAATGAGCTGAAAGTATCTTTGGAATATTGTTTCAGTGGTCACCAAGGCTTCTGAAAGATAGTTCTGTCAGATTGTAATCCAGGACTAATTTTATGCTACAGGGACTTCATTGACTTCACAAGAGTCACAGCTTTCACCAGTGTAAATGAGGTCAGCATCAGGGCCTTTTGTTTCAAAATAACTAAGATGCCAACTTCCATTGCTCACTTGTTTTTCAAAGTGTCTTTGTACATGTTGCCCCTTTGAGTGAGGAGGAACACCCTGCAGACATCTGCAAAAGTACCTCATTATTCTCCTTCAGACCCTCATTAAAACTCCTTTGCTTTGATATCTCAAAAAAAGCACAAGAAAAACAAACCCTCCAAAATTGGCAAAGTGAGGCTGCTGATGTGCTGTTACTCCTTCATTTCACGTTGAGCAGTGCTGCCCATTTACCAGCTCTTCTCCACCAGCCCATCTCTCTCTCTCCTCTTACTTTTAGTTTGGATGGTAAGCTCTGCAGCATTTATATAAGCTATGCTGGGTGGTTATAGAACATTTAGCAAAGTGGGGGATGGTCCTTGACCATACCTAGCTTGTCATTGGAGTTGCAGCATTGCAAATAGGTAGAAGTAAAAGCAATTTTATCTATGATTCTCACAATAAAGTGACAGGTAGGGAATATTGCTATCCATACCCATGAGTTGGACATCTTAAATTAAAGATATCTTTATAGCAATCTGAATTGAAGGATAAATTAAAAAGACACTCATTTAGGCCTCTGTTTCAAATTCAGAAACCTGTAAGAAAATTTTAAATTTTTTTTTAACTCTTTGCTCTGAGATATTTATACTTGCTCTTAAAATGTGCAATTTACCTGTGCAGTTAAAAAATAAGACATGAAAGGATCATATTTTTTAAACAGTTAGTCTGATCCACTCTAGGGCATACTTGAGTGGCTCATTAAATGTCATTAGCAAGGATTAGTTGTGTTAGTTAAGTGAAAGGAATAATATGCACTTTCAGAGGAAGTTACTGGGAAAAGACAATAATATGACCATTTCAAGTTACCCTTAAGAATGTGATACAGGACTAAGTTGAGTAAATGAGAGCAATAGGCTGATTTCTGATACCATTGTTAAGAAATAAATTTTAAAAATTGACTTAACCCTCAAAAGTTGCACCTGAAAAAAAATTAAAGTAAAAAGCAAAACTGCATCAAATAATTAATGCTGAAAACAGTCTATATTTGAATGTTCAGAACATCACTTCACTTAAAAGTTTGCCTCTTCATTTCATGTGTCATTTGTTTTTGCTTCCATGTCTAGGTAGGAACAAATAGTCTTCTCTTAAAGTTTCCTAAAGTATTTGGTTCTAGATGTATTTTAACAACCTAAAATTATTTCCTCATAAACTTTAACAATTTTTGTGGTTTTCAAAAGTCTTCAAAGGATGCACAGGGACAAAATACAGTTTGGGAAAATAATGTTTAAATTAATTAATTTACGCTTTGGTCTATATGAAAGTGTTTGCTTAACTCGTACATAGTCATAAATATACTTCAGGAGAAAAATTGACTCCTAAAATTTTAAGACTGTCACTGGAAATGAAAAAGCTTCAAACAATAAACAGGCCTTATTTCTATCTTATTTATATAAATACATATACACAAAATATTTTTATTTATATATATATGTAAAAGTCAGAAAAATTAATTGTATCAGATCCACTCCTTTCTCTTTTTTTGACTCTCATGCTTTTGGGATATGGATAATGATTCTGAACATGAATTTTTCCCGGTTCTCAGATTTGGACCACGTGATTGTATTGTGGGCATCAGGCTCCTGCCTTGATCTGATCAGACAGGAGCTGGTTGGGTGTTGCATGAGGCAGACTCCTGCAGATCATGGTGAAAGGCTCAGTGATAAAGTTATGGAAGCCATATCCCGTGTCACTGGTGATGCTACATCCCATTTCTGTGCTTGGCCCTGGTTCGCCATCTGTCAAGAGCAAAAGCACCAGGAAAATGGCTGATCAGCATGAGAATTATTTTACAAAAGGGTATTGTGTATTTGGATTCCTGTCCTCTGACAAGGAAGGGGAAGGCTAGCACTTTTGTCATAACTGTTAGAGTTATCCCCCCTTAGCTCTCCGAGCCCACAAAATTTATCTCTGAGCTGATCCACAAGTGTCTCACTGTGATCCAGCTGATATTGGTCCTATGCTTTTTTTTGTAATTGCTAGACTGTACCATTTTTTGAGTAATAGTGCACCAATTCACTTCCCTCCGTGATGCCACTTTAAAACACAACACAGAGTTGGGCAATGGCTCTTAGAAGAGCTGCTCTATGTACAGCGCACAAGAGAAAGAAGAGATTAAAACCCTTGTGTCTGTGGGCCGCCAGTGCCAAATTTGACAGCATAAATACTGAATGGTTTCTAAGCAATTGCCAGTGAGAAAATTTCTTCTGTGCATGAGTACTTTTCCTTCTTCAGCTGTTGATCATCTCCTTTTTGATGGGAGGCAAAGGAAGTAAGTTGCTGAAGACCCAGCTTGGCAGGACTGCACCATGCTCAGTCAGTCTTCCCAGGCAGATTGTAGGCCAGTGCCTAGGTTGCCCTGAGAAACGCGGTTTTGCTTTAGCTCCTCTTGGCCTTTCCCACCAGCTCATAATGTGATTAAAAAAAAATCAAAGGCTTCTGACAAAGCTGTTTGGAAATAGTCTCTCATACACTTTGCTATGAGGAACAACTGTATCATTCCCAGCTGGTCCATTTAAAATATGGCATTTAAATTATGTTCCCTTTTAATCCTTGTTCTTTTGATTGTGTGTCACCACAATCAGGAAGGGAAAAGAAGAGCAGAAAAGGTGTTAAAATACACATCTTTGTGTACCTCTGTTAAATTTCAGTGTTGTTTCTGGCATTTTAAGTCATGAGTTACATCTTGATCAGCATACAGATATGGGATTTGAGTAAAGTTTATTGCTATTAATAGGAAGTGACTGCAGTCACTGTTTTTACCAGGAGAGCAGCTGCTAGAGAAGCTATCCATTCACAGGGACCCAGCTAAGAAGAACACTCCTCTCTCTGTATTTAATTTGACTTAGTATTCCCAGACCTTCTCTTGCTTCCTGGTCATTGCCAGTCTTTCTCAGTGGTAGAATTAGGTAGGACTGGCACCAAAATAAGACTTTTCCATATACTTGAAGACCATGATTTTCAGGGACACAGGGTAATTATTTAAGGTGCTCTAAAATATGTTATTCAGACAAGTGGAATCAAAGCAAGCTGTGGAACTGAGTTTGAGTATTAGGAATGCTTCTTAATAGCAACTCTAGAGTTATCTTTTGAGGAGATTGCTGCAGCCTTACTCTCCAAAGTAATTTAAAATAAGCTAAGATAAACCACTTGAAAAATATTCTGTAGAGAACAATTCTGCTTGGCCAGAAACTACACTCAATGGGGGTTTTTTTCGTCTGTTTAATCATAATATTTCAAAATCTGGGCATGCATACTATTTGAAATATGAAACTTATTAGAGACCCTAAAGACAGGGTCATTCATTTAGGTGAATGGCTTAAGTCTTTGAATGCTATCACAGAAGTGTTTAAGAAATGGGTGGAAGATATGGATGAGAATGACATGCACAGACAGATAGACACATCCTTCCTGTACTTGGGGTCTCTTAATTGGAGAGTACCTGAAAGCTGAAAACCTGTCACATTTTTGCTTTTGGTTACTGTAAACTGTGCTACCCATCTACCTTCCATTTATTGCACTAGAGATATTAAAAGAAGCGTCTAAAATTTAAGGGAACAAAACAATTTGAGGGAACATGAAAATAACGCTTTGCTGTACTGGTAATCCTACCATACTATTTACCCTGGAATTTATTAGTATCAGTGATTTCTCATTCATTTCCATGATCTACTTTAGGAACTGCTCTCACCAATGCTACAGAACAGAAATTTGTGTTCTAATGTGTGGGAAATACTGGTTGCTACAAAGCTTTTTCAGTTGTTTGCATGAAATCATATAAAACCAGTGCTTTGTAATCTGGGTGTCATTTCTCAGCCACGATAAGTACTTGTATTATACATGCATTTCTTGGCTTTACACTTGTAAGATTTTTTTCAGTTGCTACAATTTCATCAGCTTATTTAAATATACCAATACTGTAACACTATTATGACTGACACTTAGAACTTTTCAATTCAGCAACTGGCTTGATCCTGCAATAGGCACAATAAATAATTTAACGAACAGGAGTCTCACTGCACGTTGTAGAATTCTTCATGTGTAAAACTATCCTTGAATGTTAATATTTACAGGAACAGATGCTCTTTCAGATTGCTGGTTAAGGACCTTTGGAAAAATAGAAGTACATTGCTAAATGAACTCCTGTATGTTCAATGATTCTTTTGTTTAGGAAGATATCTGTTTTGAAAATTGAACCAAGCTGTAAATGACCATTTCAATACTCTCTCCTGTCCACCATTCAGATACTACAGTTCATAAATGTTCAGTTGGAAAAAAAATTGTTCCATTACATTCAATTTGACTTTGCTAAATGTTAGTCTTGAAAAGATGTTTAAAGTTAGTGCAACATTAGCTGAGAGCACTGGACTCATATTTAATCATTGCATTGACTACCAGTGTCATTTGAGCTGTTTATTCTGATTATGAACTTTAAGCTGTGATCCAGTTCCAGCACCACAGCTCTGAAATTGAAGCAATGGATTCAGCTGCAGTGTAGGTCCAGAGAACCAATTGCCGATGGTATTTTTAAGATAAAATGTGGGTTATCTTCTCATCTACAAAAGGTGGAAAAAATGGTCCAAACAAATACTTTGAAAGTTAAATTAAGTCCCTGCCTTAGGGCAAAGGAGGGGGTAAGACCTTTTAAACACCCTAGGAGAATGTTAGAAGTGGCTATTTGATCCCTAGACCTTCAATGACACACACAAGAAAGTATTAGTTGATATGCCAAAGCATAATAGGGGGCTTGGTTTTCTGAGTGTCTTTCCACTCTCCTCCTGATTCGTAAAACCAGCTGATACTCTAACACTAAACCTGAAGATTTATCACTGCTGGTTACTAACTGTAATCCTAAAGGGCACTGAGCTACACAACTGAATGTGAACTAGGCAAAGCTGGCAGGTTTTTCTTACATTACACTTAGGTGCACCAAGTGGATTGGCATTTACATTTTGTTTTGACGCACAAGTGTTGTCCCTGCAATAACATTTATAGATGCTGGCTGATAAACATAAGATATACTAGCCTGGAAACGCTTCATGTTATGGTAGAGGGCTGGGGAGTTTGTCAGTCTCCACAGCTACCCTAGTAAATCTGAACCAGTGTCTTCTAGGTTTTTTCCATGTCTGTTTGATAGAAATATTGATATCTATCATACAGCTGCCTTCTTGCTGTGTAGTAGTAAGCTTGTGAAAAATGAAAAAAAGGTTATAAAAGTCTCTTGTCATGATAACACCTGGGATTTTTACCCTATTGAGATAATTTTTGAATTTACAATTGCTTTCCAAGATTTAGATCATAGTTGCCCTCTCTCAAGGACAACTGTCTAAGGCTTATTTTTGTGGTCACCCTTTCTGTTCTCCTCCCCAGGGGTGGTATCTGTGTCTTAGTCTCACCTGACTGCCATCTATCTCCCTACAGTCTATCTAAGGCACTTACCACCTTTTTGTATACATGCCTCAGCATATTGCAGGCAGCCTCTAGGAAAATACTCTCTTCTGACACACCAGGAGGAGACTGCTCATTCTCTATTTTTCCCATGTGAGATTCAGAAAAAGACCAGGGGCCACATAGGTTAATGTTTTTCTCCTCTCAGATTTATCCAAAACAGACAAAACTTGAAAGTTTCTCTCCTCCAATCTTTTAAAGCAGTGGGAGAAAGAAGCATGAGAAGAACAAAGGGACACTACCCCTAGCTCCTTTCTACAACACCATTTTGATATTTGATCATGCCTCTTCCAAACAAAATAGCAACCTATGAAGCATATCCTCTGACATTAGGCCAAGCCTAGCCCTCAGGAGACTTGACTCCTGGCTCACTTTTTCCTCTTTTTCTACAGCTTGGCCCTGGAGGACGACATCCCAATAGTAAGGTCCTGCATTGCTAATTCACAGTGGATCTCTCAATAGACTTTCTAACACTGCCCTGGAGAATCTTTTTGAAAGAGGTTCTCTGTTTATGTAATACTTAGCCCATTCTGTCAAAGGACTCAATGAATTTTCTGACCAATCTGCATATAAAACAGCTGTGTAACACGACTTCTGAACTGGTTTTGCTTCAACATTGCTACATGGATATCACAAAAAGGTACAACAACCATGACCTAGCTGCGAAAGGATCTGAAAAAAGTCGCAGTGTTCCTGTTTATAATTGCTATAGCTTAATTTGAGGTATAACTGACTTATTATGCAATGGGATCTTCTTCAGTCTTCATACCTACAGTC
Source organism: Aleadryas rufinucha (assembly GCA_013397815.1). NCBI lineage: Eukaryota > Metazoa > Chordata > Aves > Passeriformes > Aleadryas > Aleadryas rufinucha. The sequence goes on from VZTH01001678.1 coordinate 40,203, forward strand.
ATGAGATTTGAGGATAGACAGTGCTATATTAAAGGTTTGAGTCTGTCACCAAACTGGTGTTGGGCTCCTGGTTCAGACTGGATGGCACTAAAATCTTCAAATGGCCAGATATACATCTATATTTTAAAAAAATTGTATGAATGTTTTGCTATTAAAACTCAAGGTCTTTTTTAATGAGCTAGAAAATAAAGACTAATTTCTTGGGACTTTGTTTGCTTTGAGGCGATGATTATTCTCATCCCAAGTCAGGCCAATGCATTTTGTTCTGTGCCACCCATGTCCCTGCTTCAATCATAAACTAAGACTGAGAAATGAAAATATTAGTAATTGGAAAATATAATCCCCTGGATAACACCAATCCAATAATCTTAATAAAAATAGGTTTATTACAAACATTGTCTGAATCCTACTGGGAATTATCTTTGCAGAAGAATGCTTAAATTCCCTTACAGCTGCTCTCTTGATAAATTGTCCCCCTTGATACTATTAATCATCATACCATATAACACTTATTCTGAGCATCTTTTTCAACTTCACTTTCCAAACTTCTTTTCTAATTTCTCCTTGTGCAGAAGTTACTGGCAGTCCTTTATTGTCCTTTTTGGGGCTCACCTTCTCTCCTCTTCTGGGGACAGCCCCTTATCTTAGGTTAGAAGACAAAAACTAAGGGGTATTTCCTCAAGGTGGAGAAATACCACAGGTTAATATCGTCTTCCTCAAATTTCAAACATTTAAGTAGAGGTTGTGGCTCTGTTTTCATTCAAAATGCTTGAGAAGTTTGCTTGACTGACTCTCCTGGAAATGCAATCTTCTGTTCCCAGGGTAGTTTCCAAACGGCAGCTGCAGTGTCAGCCTCCTTTGCCATGCCAGCCAGCAAATGCCCTCACCTACTAATCTAATACTGAGTGCACCACGCCCTCTCCTGCCTCTGTCCTCTGTTTCCTGACTATCAACAAGGAAGCTAATTAGTGTCAGTCCCATTTGTTGGGTGACACCTATTTACTAAGAACTAGATTGAGCCTTCTCTAACACTGCCAGTAGTTGAAGGTCATATAAGAAAATCAATCTTGCCTAGATTTGTAATAAGGGCTCCTATTTTATGTACAGCTTCATTTTAGCAGGATCAGTTGTAATGGCAATATTTTAAAATATTATTCAGTTATTTCTACTTAGTGCTCGCACAGCTATTTGTTTATGGATGTTGATTTTATCTGCAGGTTTTGCTTCTGAATCTTTACCATTGTGGTCTCAATCAGTTTTGAATTTAACATAATTTTAAATGATTGTTTTCTGCATTGTTTACATTAAATTATTTTTCTGTTGTGCTTCTATTTTTTAAATACCTCCTGAAAAAAATTAAACATATAAACAGAAGGCCATGATACTGCCGCACAACATATAATAAGAACGTTATGGTTAAGGCATGTATAACATGACATCTCCTCAAGGAGGGATCATTTGAAGTCAAAATGCTTTTAGGTGAGAATTGGCCAAATTTTCAGGTAAAGCCACCTGAGAAGTCAAAATTCAGGAGTGTGCATTAGGAGGCCAGAAGCAAGGAATAGTGCTGGCTGAGCTTCAGTTGTCCTCTGTTTTGTTGTCAGCATGGACAGCAATTCTCCACACCGCGCTCTCTGCTCTGTGCAGGCTTAGTCTGTCTCTAATTAGTGCAGCTGTTGGCTTCTGCTGTACCTAAGGTCTAGTTCCCAGGACTCTGCCTTGAGTTTCGGAAAGAGGTGGTTATTTCAGCCTGAGGATGCAGCCACTGCCCAGGCCCGCAGCTCTGCCACCTCCCCAGCTCTGCTCCCCAACACCTCCCTGATGTTCAGTGCAGCTCCATCAAATTCCAACACAGCTCTGACACCCCTACCTAATATTAAGATCAGCCTTTGTTAACACTATGTAAAAGCCTGAAAACGACCTAGAGCATTTATCTGAAAAGGGTTTTAGATGAGTACTTAGTTTCCTTGCGACTTGCTTTCAGAGCCACTTTACAACTTCTTCCAGCTTCCCCTGACTAATGGGGTTGATAGCTTAGAACTCACACAGGCTGCTCACACCGACTGCCCTTTGTTGGCTGCTACCTTTGCGCTGCTGCTCACTCTGTCCTCTCCTTTGAACCCTTCCCAGTTCTGATTTTATGTGCCCAGGACCTCTGCCTTCTTGGACAGCCATAATTCTGTGTTCAGTTGTTTAGTGCTCTCCCTAGGGTCTAATATTACAATTTTATTTAATTGTCTTTTATCTTTATGTCTTGCCTTGAAAAAAAACCAGAGGACTGTTTAATATTCTCATGCAGTAATGTCAATTTTCTTGCATTTTCTTTATATATACCACAGTTTGTTGCAACACATCTTCTTGTAGGGCGCACATTTCTTTTTTTGTCTTCGTATACTCTGAATCTGGTTTGAATTATTGAAATTCTTTACAAATAAATAACCTTTTTCTGTATTTAGATGATTTCTAATAAAAAATGTATTCCCTTAATTTCTGGCAAATTGTTATCAATACATTTATATACATGTTGTTGTAAAGATTAGCTATTCTTATCTAATTGTTTCTAGGAGTTTAAGACTGTCTCAGCAGGAGTTGCTGAGGGATGAAACTTCTAATGATGATTTAAAGCAGTGAAGTGTGTAGGCTGAAACTGAAATAATTATTGCTGTAACCCTCTAAGCACTCCAAGTTCCTCAAGAGAAAATATTTTGTTCAGAACAGACCCTGAACAACAAAATGCAAAGAAAGTAAAATAATAAAAAAACCTTCTACGCTTGAAGCAGGATGATAATTTAGAAATAGAATCAGTATAATGTGAAGATGTTCTCAACAACTGCTCACAAATGCATCAGACATCACAATTAAAAGGGAACAATAATTATGGCCCCATTCTGAAGTATGGAATATTCTATTCCATTCAATAAGTCATGAACACTTTAAAACCATCAGTGTAATCTACAAACCTATATTTACAACATTAAACTGGATGTTCTGCCTTTTCAATAACTGTCATCTCATCTCTATTATTTTCACCTCAGACTCTAATTGTTTCTTTTATAGGAGCTAACCTACCAGTGTCCTTGGCAGTACAGTTTATGGCTCATGCATTTACAGTAATTGTTTGGGCAATTTGCCACGCAGTATAACAATCTTCACATCACAATCAGTTTTTATAATAAACAGCATTAGTTGTGAAAAATACAAGTGATGCATGATTCTTATGGTAGATAAAGGGCACTGAAGATGCCCTTTAGAAAAAGAAAGGAAAATGCTCAAGCCTTGAACTACTTGAGAAAAATACTGATGTCACAATAGAGCTAATTAATTTGATGGTACAAAGAAGAGGGGGAAAGTGCCTTGCATTCATTAGTGTCAATTCCAAATGAGAGCATACCGTTCATAAAAATAATATTCTGCCTTCATTTAGACAAAATATGCAGGTAAACAAATAAGAAATAAGCCCCAGCTCTGGCAATAATAATGATTTTGCTCCTTAGCTTTGTCACGGCTCTTTCTTTTCTGTAGACACAGGGAGCTCAAAGCCTGAGCAGATACAACCTACAGGTAGAACTCTGGATGAGGCCAGATCCTACTGCCCACTAGCTGGTTTGCTCCAGTGTGGCCAGAACTGCCTGGCACTACTGGGCACCGGAGCCTCTGTGCATAGTACTGGTCTAGTACTCAACATGCGCTGAATGGCTTCTCTCCATGACACACAGGTGGTGGCACATAAACGTGTCTCACTGCACGCCTCTCTGCTGCAGACGTTTTGTGGCCTCTCTGTTTTCAAGTGTCCTGAAACAGGAGGTCAAGCACTGTTCAGTGGTGAGGCTGTTGGACACACCTCCAGCAGGCAGTCTTCCATGGTAGAAATCCTCCAGGGGAGAAATAATGTATTTGCGCTCTAATGCAGTGCATAGATAGGTAATTCTCATCCTCCTTGTCATCTCCTTGCCACGTTATGGACCCTGGGTGGTGCTGTGAGGCAAGGCCCCAGGAGGCACAAAGGTGGCTTCAAGCCCAGGCTGTACCTCCTCTTCTGGAGCTCAGCTGTGACTTCTCTGGTAGCACCAGGGCTTGAGACTAAGAACTGCATGTGATGATAAATTGTGGAGTGGTTGTATTATAAAACTGTAACTTCAGATTCTGAGAACACGGACATCAGTTTAAATCAGTAGGGAGACTTGTCCCTGTAGTGAGTTTTGGGCTGAGCAATATGGAGGCAAGGAATGAGTTTGTCTTTACTCATTAAATATTTAGTTCATATATTCAGTTAGTGAGATAGAATAAAATTACTTATGGAGACACCATCACAAAAGAAGTCAAAGTCTGCACTTTGAAGATTCACATCAGGATTCTTGGCAGCTTTTTTTTTTTCATATTACCAAGGAGTGTTTTCCCTTCTTGCATTTTCCTCTCAGTGTGAATTGGTTTTGGAAATATTTTCTCCCCTGTCCAACCAGTATTTGAGGACCAGCACAAATAGAGCAATATTTTAAAGCAAGCCAACTGTTATGGGGGTTATGTCAGTAAAAAAATATCTTGAATTCTTATTCTTCTGAGCCTTACAAACAATTGAATAGAACTTTAAAGCTCTGCTTAGAACTTTACATGTACAAAGTCTTTCCTAATCCTTTCCAAAATTCATTCCTGAGAAACTCATTCTTGTTGCATATTTGTGGATTTTGAATTATATTGCATACAATACTACTGAATTTTAGAATTACATGTGGAAAACCCTTTATCTAGTTTCTCACCCAGGTCTTCAAAACATTTTGCAGGCTTTCTGCTTTTGATGTGTACATAAACATTTTAAAATCATTTTTGTTGTTGCTTGTTTAAATGCAGGTATTTCCTTCTCTACTTCCTTCTGAAATTACATCTGCTGCTAATGATACAAAAATAACCAAACTAAGCTGCGTGCCCTTCCCTCCCCATATTTCCTTTCCTAGCTCCGTGGGGTTACAGTTCTGTGCAGGATTGCCTGTTTGGCTTCAGTGACAGCTCAAACATGAGTACTTACCTGCACTAATTTACTTTTTGCTCTTCTGCTTCTCAGTAAAACACTGCTGAAACATGGAACTACTTCATTTCAAGGATCTCACATGTTGTTTACATCCAAGTGGCATCATTCTTCAGCAAAGCTGGCTATTTTTGGCAGTAGATCCAAAAGCACTAGTTAAATTGAAGGCTGCTGCTGTATGCTGCTGTACTCTTAGGCTTAGAAATCTGTCCTGAAACTAAAATACAACTATTGTTTGGTTAGCAACTTCAGTCTTGCCAGCTCTTTTCATGAGGATATTTTAGCTTCACCTCAACTTCAACTTCAACATATTACCTTCAGGGTAAAATTTTGATTTGTTTTGATTTTGAATCTACAGTAAAAATCAGAAGCATGAAAGAATCCACAAAACCTAAGACTATTTTTAGATTAAACAGTGTTAAAAGCCTTTTCCCTTTTACATATTTTAACTAAATATTTGAGAAATACATTCTTTGAATACTTTAACAACCTCATGCCTCTCTGAATTTCAGACTAAATAATATAATCCCCCATTTTCTTTTAAATATGAGGTAGTATAAAATTGATCAGCTTGCATTAATTTCAGAGATTTTCAGGTACATTTTCATCTTTCCATACTCTTTAATCCAGCAATTTTAGCCCTTTTTTTTCACATTTTTAAAAATAATTATCGTATGATTTAGATGGTAAGATCTAGCATAAGTGGATATATCACAGAGCAAAGTGAATGGTACCATGAGTTATACAGACATATAGACACAACTTTAGCCAAATATTGGTGTGTGAATTAAAATCATTACAAGCTCTGATAACCCCATTATGAAGAAGTTTGTTGCTCCTGGCTGTAGTCCCAAACCTATTTCAGGCCAGACCAAAGCACCTGCTGTTCCATAGTGAAAATGTGCACTCCTGCAAGGATAACTCTCAGGGCATATAGCTGCACAGGGCTGGATTGAGAACATGGGATCACGAAATCTTACTCCTTGGGAAATGTGTTGCATAACCTTGTTCACAAAAATGTATTAATGTTTCCATACTGAGACCTTCTCTGTTTCTTGTGTCTGATACTGTCAATGAAAAACTACAGGATATACTTTTCTATACTTTTCTAGATGCTTACAGATCTTCTTTTAAGTTTTCATGACAAATGTTTGTATGAATTCTTTATATTAATGCATTAACTGTCTTGCTGCTTTTTTGTCTTTTGGGTATTTACCCCTTTGCTATATCAATAGAGGGGATTTATTCCTCCTCTCAGATTTTATTTTGTTATGCTGAAAATAGAACTACCCAATCTGCCTCCTTGGTTAATATAGATTGTTCATCCTGCCAGTCTTCCTCTAGTCCTCTTCTGAACATGTTCCAGTTTGAATCAATTTTTCTTGGACATTGTAGACAAATGTTCTAGAGGAGTTCTTACTGGTGCCTGGTGCCACAACATGAACATTTCTTGGAAATCTTCCATAACTGGGAATACCTTCTCTGAGACATTACTGCTGAACTTGGTTTGCCTTAATATCACAGTGTCTATCTCATCTTACACCAGTGGCTTGGAAATGGTTTCTGACAAAAAAAAACGCTCATATTTTTCTTGTTCACCCGTTTCTTCCAACTTCTGAGGCCTAGTTCTGTGGCAGAAACTCTTTCTAGTCCCTAAATGTATAACCTGGCACTTTACAATTTTGAATTTCATCCCTTATCTATTATTCTGATCCTCCAGGCCACCGATTTCTTTCAATCCTCCTCTGTGTTGGTGATGTCTCCCAACTTCCTCTCTGCCACAGATTTAATTTAACTTTGACTTCTTGTGCTTTGGTCTGTAATAACATGACTGAGTAAGTCTGATTACATGACTTGTCCTCTCCAATTCCCCAGCGACGCCTGCTAGCTCCACAGCCCAGCTCCTGGGACCCTGCTTGGCACCGAGCCCTTCTCCCACCGCCCAGTTCTTATGTTCATCTCCCTCTCCTCCTGTTTAATTAATAAATTTCCCATGTGGCTGCACAACAAATGCTTTAATGAAGTCCAGATAACTGATTTTTAGACAAGGGAAATACAGTAATCTTATCAAAGACAGATATTATCAGGTGAGTCTGGCATTTTTATGCCATTTTCCATTTATCTATATTTCTTCTCTCATTTTTGTTCTAAATCTATTGTGAAAACTTTTTGAAGACACCTGGGCCTGTAGTTGCCTTGACACTATTTCTCTTCTTTTTCCTAAATATAGCTACTACTTTTTCTACTCTTCTGATATTGTTACAATATAGGACCAATTGAATAGATCTGAATAGGAAAGGTTTTAAACCAATATATGTTTTCTTCTGTTGGGTCTCTCAGATTTGGGTTGGAGATTATCTGCTTCTCTTAATTGGAGCGTATTTGAACAAGAAGTTCTTCTCCCAGAATGGATGAAATAATATCATTTTCTAAATTGCTGTTCCTATCAGTTATGCCCTGCAAGATTTCTGTTCCTGTAAGAATCTGCCCCACCACTAGCACTGTGGTAGAAGAGTTTATGAGAAGTCTTTTGATTGTTGGGTTGCATATAGATTATCTGAAATCTCAATGAAACCTCACTTCTGAAAAAAATTCTTATTTAACTTAAAAAGTCTGGTTTGAAAGCCTTGACATGTCTGAGTTTATTCCAACCCTTCATGAAGTCAAAGAAATATTCTTTATTGGCTAATTTTTTTTTCTTGTCACTTACACATTTTCTGCCTACTCTTCACATCTTTAGGGTTCAAGTTTAACATTTCCTCTCTGGGACACCAATTCCACATAATTTTGGGACTTCTGAACTCCTTCACATAATGTCCATCACGTTTTCAGTCCTCAGTCCTGCTAACTAGTCCCCGAACTTCGTATTTGTTCTTTCTAATGCAAAATTACAATGATAACCTGTTTTCGGTCCTGATTTATTTTTATGACTCAATGCAAGTGAATGATAATTCCATCAAGAATGAATCTCATGAGCATAGGTTTTGAGGTTTTTAAGCTGGTAGAAATTTATAAGTTCCTGGTGTACTTTATGAAGATGTGTCCCATTCAGCTGAATGAGAGAAAGCAACAGAGCTTCTGCAGGTTATAGGTACTTATGCTGGAGTGGAATTGCATCAGCTGACATAATGGATTTTTTTCCAGCTTGCTTTGTTGTCAGAATACCTGGATCACTTAAAAATAAAAGTAAACCCTTTTTAACAGAACACAAATATTGTGTCTCTCATCATGTAAGGCAAATTTAGACCACCCTTCACAACAGAGTGCAATAATTAATTTCTGAAACAAAAGCTTAATTAATATTCTAATTAAAAAATCTGCTCTTGGAATTCTGATACCGTGCTAGGACCTTTTCAAAGAAATATGGAGAAAAACTTATGAACTAGACAAACACCTTCTAATTGCCCCTGTTTGATGAAGGGGCTGATTTTTGTTGGTTTTTGGGAAGTATTTCAGTCCTTAGAGTATACGTATATGTTTGAGATTGTTCTGTAGTTATATGTACCCATAGCCTCAACATCTTCATATCATTTCTTAAATTGAAGTAGTGATTTAAATTACGATTATTTTATGCTCCTTGTGATCCTCAAACACTGCAGTATCCCTGTCCTCAATTTAAGCCAATTTTAGATTTCCCCCAAGAATAATTATATGAGGACAGATATTTCTGATACAAAATTAAACTAAGTAAAATAACTTTTACATTGACATTCCCTGTACTCAGGTATTTGCGGGGCAGGTGTGCACAAATAATGGACTAAAACCCAGAAATCTTTATAAAATTCAGTGAAGTAGACAAGAAATTATGCTACAAGCCCTGCAGTGTATATCCTAGCTATGAGACTGTGTTATCATTGCTATTTTTTACCTGTGTTGCTGTTGTGAAAAGAAACTTGTGGACCAGGGCTCCAGATGCTACTCGAACAAAAGTTAAGGAAAAGTTCAGCTCTAATCACAGCAAAAGTAAAACTGAGGGGCCCAGGACACACATACATTGAGTGTTACAGTCACAGCCACTAAAACTCCATAACCACATTCCAGTTTGAATTTATAGGTACAAGGTGAGATTCATGGAGCTTTAGATAATGGCTGAAGCTGTAGGTTCCCTTTGTGGTCAGTCTCTTTCAGAGGTAGAGAAGCACCTTTGAAGGATCACTCCATCTTACTCATGATGCCCATGTTGGAGGGAATGAATCTCCTTTTGGATGTGTTAATCTCTCCCCATTGATAATAGGAATGATATACAGAACTGCCTGAACACAGATGCTTAGAAGAATGAGGCTAGATAAGGTAACACTATCCTGGCACGCACCCATAGTTATCCAGCTTGAAGCATCTTTATACCTGTACATTTAAAGGTTTGTAAAATAGGTACTCAGCATCCTTATTGTGTCTATATTTTTACACTGAAAATTTGTTGACCAAAACCAAAAATATTCACTGCATAGGAAACACAGCAAACAGGGGGCAGAATCCAGTTTGTCCTTTCTCCAAGGTATGAAATTTAAGCTAAAGAATAAGGATCCTGCTTGTACATCCAACTTCATTAGGAGTAGGCAAATCTGCCCTCCATTTTCCCCCAAATGTTGTGTATCCCGGTAATCTGGTATTTTTTGCATGAATGATGTGCTGTGGGGTTTCTTATCACATGGGAGTGTGATAGAAGCTGAAAGTGGCACTGCTACGTGGATGCCACAGTAGTTGGATGTGAACTCTAGCTACCAGTAGAATATTATGCTAGATATAGGCATTAACAACTCCCCTACTTCTGTGAATGCTTCTTGAATGAAAAAAAAAGTCAAACTCTTGTTTCTTTAAGAAGTAGAAGAGTCCCTTCTAGCAGCAAATGGTGCCATCCCTGCTTCCAAAGAGTTGTGGCATCCATATGGCTGAACACTGCAGGTAGTCAGCTACATTCAAAGAAATCTAGACGCTTTAAGATGCTCTTTTTTCCCCACTGGAAAGCAGTGGAAGGTTTCCTGCTGGGCCCATGTGGTTTTGGGATCGCTGTTTCGGGGTGATGATTCAGTTCATGTGTTACACATGTCTTGGCTCCTAATCTGGGGCTTTTGCAGACACCCGAATAGCACCTAAATGTTTTGATGCATCTGTATCATGGTTAAACCCCAACCTACACAGTGTCTAGATTTATGGAAGCAGATGAGTGACAAAGATGCAAAAGGGCAGAAGAAAACTGGGAACTAAATATAACACTAAGACAAGCCTTTGAACAGTAAAAAAACCTCAACAAACAAACAAACAAAAACCAACCACCCTCCCCAAAACCCTATGTATAAATAATAAGCACTAATGATTTATGTTAAAACCTCCACAGATCAACTGAAAAAAGGTGGATCTGCCACCCTTTTCAGAATGAAATGCAGATTATAGCAATTGCTGGCAGGAGAAAGTGTGAGTAGAAGAGTGAAAAACACATGGAGGTTATGCACATATCAGAATTCGAGTGACATGACATTCATACAGATTGCCAGAATATTTAGCATTATTGCAATTAATGGTGAAAAAGAATCACTGAGAGCATTAAATCTTGTGTTTCAAGGACAGCTTTAACAAAAAATGGCCAAGAGGAAATTTAAGAGGGCAGTGCAAATTGCTCCAAGTATTTTCCTACAAGAACTCTACATCTTCCCCTGAAGTATCTGATGGTGGCCAGTGTCAGAGATCAGATGCTAGACTGGCAAGAGCTTCTGTCTGCTTTAGTCTGGCAATCCCTATAAAGACTGGTTTTTAAAAAGTTGGTGACAGTAGATGTCTATGTTCTTTTAAGAGTATAAATTTAGCATCCTCCTTCTGAATTAAGCATTTAGATGGCAGAGTTAATGTTATATCAATTCAAATGAAAGACACTAGGAGAAAATAGAAGGGGAAAAGATTAATATTTGAAAATTAGAAAGTAATTTTCAGTAACAGAGGTGGACGGCTGGTTGAAAATCACATAAATTAAGACCTACAGAAAAAAAAATTGCTCCTCATAGAGGAGTCATTAGGAGTGATATAATAATTTACATTTTACGTAAGTGATATTCTCTTAACATTTTTTTCCTTTTCCACTAAAGGTTAGATCCCTATAAGCACACAATTTGAACTGCTAGGACTTGGCAGTTCGATTGATATCAATTGATATTGATGAGGACTGCAGGCACACAGCATTTCTCTGTAGGTGTTTTTTGTGTTGAACCTGGCCTTTGTTTTCACAGCCAGCAAAGCAACAGAAAAAATTGCACTGGCTGCAGGGAAGCAGAATTCATTCCTGCCGGCCAGGCATAGCTTAGCAACAGGATTTATACTGTACACATGCAGGGAGAACCTTTTGATTTATTTCAGGTAACAAAAATGCCTTTTTCCAGCCATCTCTGTATTCATACAAATATTCGAAAAACACAAGCAAGAGAGAGCCCTGGCATCTTGAACACATATATCCTTCCAGACCCTTGCCTGACCCCAAAATTATGCTCTCCTGTCACTGACCCATCTAATCACCTTTGTGCTGCTTTCTCAGAAAAGGCCTGGGAAAACCCATCAGATTTGCAATGTAGTCTGAAGGTCAACACATTCTCATTTTCTTGGCCAATTCTTTCTTATGACCAAGTCTTAATATCAGGTCACCCAAAAAAAGCTACATTTTATGTAGCTGTTATTTTCAGAATTTCAAACAGCTTTCAAAATGTTGTGTAATTGACTGGTAGTCATTATATTTGAGTATAAGAGGAATTAGAACAATAATTTTTGCAGAATAAAACAAGAAGTTTCTTTTTGTTTAACAGAAAAGAAGAAATATTGGCAACATCTGATGATGGTACATGGAATAACTCAAGGACTTCAGGTACAACACCCGGTTTAATTAGTTCTTCCTTACTGCACATGTTAATTAAAAATAGTGTAACAACCAACCTCATGGAAATTATTCAACTATGTTTTTATTAACTCTTCAGACACAAACATCCCAGAGATTGTTTATTCACCAGCAGAAGACAAAGACACCAAACGAGCTAATGAAAATATAAAAGAGAAAAATGCAGAATACAACCAGTATGATCACAAAGATGATGAGAAAGAATTAGAGTTGCTGGTAAGTGTTACACAATTATATCTACAGTATTAAATGATTTGAATCCATTTACGCTTCAAAGCTGGTGAAATGCCCCCTTTTAACAGAGCTGACTGATGTACTAATTTACAAATGTAAAACCTTGGTCTGTACTTGTTCTGAATCTCTAACTGATTCAACAATAGAAGGTGCTTTGATTTCAGTGTAGTGCATCAACTTTTTCTGGTCTTAAATTAATGATTTCTCTCTTTCACTTCTTTACCAGATGCTCTAAATGACAGTTATAAGGAACTAGAAGGGTAACATTTAAAAAAATCTCCCCTCCTAGTCTCTAGGATGGGAATATTTTTAAATATATGCTTCTATTTGTAAAATTTTTATATTTGTAGTACTGTTTACTCCTGAGATTTTTGAAATTGTAACTATATGAGCATAGTAAGTATATATATTTATATTAGCAGATTTTTCTATATCAGTATTTTACATTATATTTTTTACAATTAATTTTACACTCAGTGAACATTCAATCTATTTGGATTTGTGTGCGTGCATGAGTGTGTGTGGTTTGCCTTGCATTTTTCAGTATAAAAGAAAAAATGGCAATAAATGAGACCCATACAGCAATCTATTATTCCCAGTGTCTGTTCTCAGCTCATATCATTTGAGTGCACAGATTCATAATCATAGATTATAACAGCTATCACCTGTGAAAATGGGAATGCGGAATCAGACGAGAGGAAGATGGGAACCGTTCTTTTTTTCTTGTTGATAGAGAGAAAAAACTCCTCTCATTTGAATATAAATTTTTCTTGTCTTTTACTTTAAAAAGTTGAAAATTGTTGCCTATTGTGGGACCTTTCACCAACTGAAAGTCAATGTTCTGGTTTTTTTTCCTTAATGGTGAAACGTGCAAAAGAGGACCTCTAAAATCCCTTGTTGTTCTCAGTCTACCCTTTTACAAAAAAGAGGATCAAATATAACCATTTGTTTATCAATTGCCAGACTTGTCCATACAATAAATGAAAGGGGAGCTATAATTTAGATGTTAATTTGCACTGTGCGCTCTTTAATGAATTAAACAATGAAGGCTTATAATACATGGAAATACAACCAAATCTTTAAAACACACAGGCATTGGCTCACAAGACAGCTGTGCAGCTGACAAGTAACATGAGCCTTATGTGAGAAGAAGGGGAAATCGTAAGATTTGCATATAATTATTGAGATCATGCAAATGTCAGTTATGAGGAGGGGAAAAAAACACAGGCATCTCACTGTTAAATCCTGACAGTTGGCATCACCGAAGAACTCAAATACACTTGAGCACTGGTTGGCAGAGGGTCATTAAAACAGAATTTGCAGAGACATTAGCTCCCTCACTTTTCTTTGAGTGACGTTTTACTATTAATAGTTTGCAGAGGCTTTGCAGAAAACATATTAATAAGAGAAACTGTAATGGGGGTATCTACAGCAAGTGCAAATGTATAAAGGGGTGCCCAAGAAGCTAGCCTCTAATTGATCAGCTAGTGCTATTAGTGTGACTCTGCTAAAGTGAGAAGAGAGTGCAATGACAAGCAGGCATAGCTGAATAATACAATATGATATTTGGGAGCTAGGAGGGAGAATGATTAGTTTCTGGCCTTTTACTTTGCTAATCTCATTTCCAACTCATGTCTTACCAGATTGTCTAAAAACAGACTGGTTTGAAGCCTGTAAAATGGTCCCTGAGAGAAATGAAGCACAGATAATCCTTACAGTATTTGTCAGTGTGAAATGTGTCTTTGTTTTACTGGACAATACTGTACATTACCGGACGTTGATGTTCTGTATCAATGCCCTCATTTAAGCACCAATCCTCCCCCCTCGCCCCACGGCTTCCTCTCTCCAAACCTAGAATCAAATGTACAGAGAACGAATTAGCCTGCCTTGAAGGGAATATTCTCTTCAGATTTAATTTGTATAAAACGCACTAGCAGCTTACTGAACTCATGAATAAAGAGAGAGGGTTCTGAGCACTATTTTATTTCCCGCTCCTTTCAGCACCACCATGATGAAGCTCATTACCTATGTTAAAAAATACATGCAATGCAAATTTTGCAAATGGTTTAGAACATGTTTCTATAAAAGCTTTGTTACTGAAAACAAAACTTTCCATGATGAAATCCTGCCTCCTTCATTTGGCGTGTTTTTGCAAAGCACTTTTTGATCATTCTTTTCTATTCTATTGTTTCAGTTAAATCAGCACTTCACAGGAGGTAGAGGTACCTCTTCCAGAGATGAAAGGAATTTATACACAACAGAACCAATTAATTTTCCAAGTGAAACTGAAAGATTGGTGAAAAAGCTAACCTGTATAGAAAGAAGCAGTGACTTGCGCCCTGTGCCAATCAGTTCCTCATCTGAAAACACTTCACATGCAATAGGAGAAGAATTAAAAGATGAAGTGAAGTATTCTGTAAGAGATTATAATAGTCAGCTACCAGGGAAGGAAGTCACTGCTGGCTCAGTAAACAGCTGTGAGCGGTCTTTGGAACACACTGGTACCAGTGAAAGCCTTTTATTGGCAAAACATTTTCCTGTGACAAAGCAGAATGAGGCTATCAATATAATGGCTACTGGCTCAAGCCAACAAGGAGAGAGGCAAACAGATATTTCAGAAGGTGAAATAGATAGTGTCTCGGGAAGTAAGATGATGGAGAGGTTATTCATCAGTGAGTATGCTGCTGGTACCTCGAAAGGGGCCTGTGAAACAAGACCAGAAACCATTTTGCCGGAGCATGATGAATCCATGCAATTAAATGCATGCATAACAAGGACGCTGGATGGCAATGCTAATCCAGCTCTGGAGCACCAGGCACTACAAATGTCTCACCAAACTGTGGATTCATTGTTGTCAGATGCTGACAAAAATGAAGGAAAAGTCAAGATGATTGAAAGCAAAGTTCAGGTACATTTAAGAGGAGATTTACATGCTGGCACTTTTGCACATGCTGATGTCTCAACAGATTCCACACAAAAAAAGGGAGTTGGTGAAATGTCAGAAAAGAACTCTAACACTGATTTAGTGAAGGAGAAGAAAGTCATTGAAGTAGCAGACTTGGCATCAATCGGTGAGGAGGAAGCTTTCAAGACTTTCAAGTCACACAGGAAACCCAATGGCAAAGCCCTGAACCCAGTACCTCTGCCAGCTGAGAACAACAAGCAGGCACCCAGGGCCACCAGGGTGGATGAAAGGCGACCTGAGGACACTCAGGAACACAGAGGATTCAGGAGGTTAAAAGACAGAGAAAAGCCAGAAAACGCAAATAAAGGGAGACCAATCGGAAGGGAAAGTGAAGCAAACTCCCCGGAGCAGAGGTGGCAAGAAACAGCGAGTGAGGTTTGGTGTAGAGTGAGGGGGAGCATGGAACCTCAGAGCATGACTTCCACAAAGGAGTTGTTTACCTGCCAGGAGACAGAGAGTTGTGAAAAGTCTTCTGTCTCTGAGCAGGGTATTACAGAGGAAGCAGAGGCAGGTACAGCTTATATAATTAAAACAACATCAGAAAGTGCTCCAGAAAAAATGCCTGGCAGTGAAAAAGCAGTAATTGCTAAGCTACCTCAAGAGACTGCACTAAGTGACAGGCCCACAGAGGAAAAGGAAACAGCGTTTGATACACATGAAGGGAGAAATGATGGTTCACATTATGCTCTTTGTCAACTCAACACAGTGGGTGTATTATATGACACTGAATTTGAAAAGGAATCAGTTTTAGGTATTTATAATGCATGCGTACATGAAACACTGCAAGAAGAAATGAAGTCTGTATGCAATAGCAGGGAAAAATGTGCCAAAGCACAACCAGACAATATTCTACCTGTAGGAGAAGCAGTAAAGGCTTCTGCTACAGGAAAGAAAGAAGATTTGCCGCAGGGTTTAGAAGGTTCAGAAGTACCTAAAAGTCCTCTGAGTACCCAGAAGCATCTATACCATGAGAACGTAGAAGAGCTCTATAGGGAAGAAAGCCATGTTGATACACTTTCCTGTTTGTATTCTAAAGCTGAAACAAAAATGCCACCTTCTGGTACAAATACTGTGCCTAGTTACCATTATAAAAGCTCTTCAGTGGCATCTGCAGAAGGGCCAACAGTGGAAGGAGGTAGGGAGCACCTGTACAGAGACTTTGAATCCAAAGTCATTGACAAGGTTGCTGCTGAGTCAGGGTACAGTTTAAATCCAACAAATGAAATTACATGTATTAACAAAAACTTCTCTTCTGAGGTTGAAAAAGGAGAAGTACCTTCCACTTCAGACACAGCAATTTCTGGAGAAGGAAGAGGAAGGAGTACAGGTCAATATTTCCACCCAGCAGAGTTCCCACAAGAGAAGTCATGGAGGCCAGAGGCTTTAATTAGTAAGTCTACCAAAGAAAATGGAGGAACAGACTGTCAATCTGACCATGCAATAACTGAGGGGAAAACACGAAACTGGCTTGATGACTCACAGAAAGAAAGCCAACACACTTCTGATTCTGCAGATATTTCTAACCAGAAGAGTGAAGCACTTAAGTTACCTAGTGCGTCTCCAGATTTAAAACATATTGCTTTCAAAATATTTTATTTCTTCGTGTTTCTTCTATTTGCTGGAACACTCTACCACTATGATTTGATGGTCTGTCTTGCACTCTACCTGTTCTCCTTGTATTGGCTGTACCATGAAAGAAGAAGAAACAAGGAGTCTATCAAGAAGCAATAACACTGACTGTCAACAGTGCTCAGGATCCATGGTCAATAATCTCCAATTCCACCAAAGCATTTTCACTGTTAAAGAGTTTATTCATTGTTAGAACCAAAGCAAGATTTCCACAGCAGCATCTTTTATTAAGAGATTACATATGAAGTTGAGCCTTCGTATAAGTAATTAAACTATGCAGGACCATTATGTTTGGATCATTAAATACCTATATGAATATGAATTCTGAAGCACATCAAGTTAAAATGAAGTACAGCTGTTGCTTCTTAGCAGGATATGGAGAAGCAATGCTTCATGTCTCTGTAGTACTTAAACCCACCATTTACTTGATTTAATTTCTTTTGCATTAAAGCTTCATATTTTTCTGGGAATTTTTTTCATAAGATTCTGTGTGGTATATAACAAAACAAGGAACAATATAAAACCTAAGTCAGTATTTTGGTGCTGACATTGCAGTTGATAATCTGCTATTGTAATTAGTCAATACTCTAAGCAGTGCATCTGTTGATAGTTTAATATATTTCTCCAAATTTTTATTTCATTATTTTGACTTAGAGCTTCAGCGGTACCCCTGTTTGAAAAATGTAAGGCTTTGACTTCCGTAACATCATGTAACTTCCAGGGTGTAACTGCATAGCAGAATAGATGTGCTGTTTCCACCCTGTAAAGATTGAAGGCCACAGCCACAGGCCTCGTACTGATCACTCACATGAGCAAACATTTTTGGGTTTTGTAAATCTGGACTGAGTAACATGACTGAGAATTTCACTGAGCTGTTATTCTGGGTAAAGTCTTTGAATGACATTTTTAGTCAGTATTGCTTGAGCATATCTACAAAGCATTAAATAAATTTTCCAAAGGACTGCTATGACTGTGTGCAGCATGTCTGAATTAGATTTACAGCTTTTTTTCCTATGGCTTGCAACCTAGAGCTAATCAAACACCAAGAGAAAACACTAGGCATGACCCTGGTGTTCAGTGAGGCTGCTTTGTGTCGTTTGGGTGAGGCAGAAAAGGCTAGTACCTGCCCTAAGGAGAGCCCAAATTGGTCCTGTGCAGCAGTTCTGTGGGGCAGACACACTGGCAGCTTTGCTGCTCCAATACTGCAGGTGTCTCACACAGGGACATGCCCAAATTTTGTCCAGAAGGAAAAGAATGGACAAGATATGATGCTCTTCAGCCATTTCCCAGAGGATGGTCACGGATGCCATCACAGGTATAGGATATTAAAAGAAGTACCAAGACTGCATAATGCTGCTGAAGCTGCAGAAATTAAGAAGAAAAAAAGAGTTGTTTTTAAGCTCTGTTTGTTTCACTTTCCCTACTGCCACTGTGAAATACCGTAACTGTGAAAGTCTTGGTTGCAATATGTGGCTGAAGCTATATAATAGCTAAATTATTTAGTTGTTAGCCTGGCCCTGAAATAAATGTTTTAAAGTCCATGTAAAACTTTTCACAGGTTTCAGGATGATAGGACTCTCTGCTACAGGAGGCACTTTGTCATTCCTGTTCTGCAGGAGGGTAAAACTTTGACACATTTTGGGAGTAGTGCATTCAGTGGGGTGAGCAAGTATGTGCATGATCTATTGCTGATACGTATTTTGATGGTTGGATACCTTGACAATTTTTGACAACAATCCATGACTGAGTTATAGCGATAGACTAGAGGCATTAAGGAGAGACACGGAAGGCTGTGTCCAGATGTTCAAAGGTATATATGAGCAAAATATTCATTGAGATAAAGAAATTAATTCAATAGGCATTAGGAGATGAATCCAATAAAAAGCTTAGGCTTAGACTTAAAGCAGGATTGAAGTTAAATCAATGTTAAGTCCAAAATAATTATTGCAGACCTTCCTTTACCTGGAGACAACAAATGCTGAAAGAACCCAGCCTTCTCATGATGCTTATATACCCTTCTCCAAAAGGCACAACATTGCCTTACTTCTGACGGTTCCCTCCCTGCAGTGTGACAAGTCCCTGGTCTGTGGTAGCAGAGATTCTTTCCCATGGGAATTTTTCTCTTCTTCTCCCTGTGTTCTATAAATAAAGATAAGGTTTGGATGTTATTGAAACTGTCTCTGGAAAGATGGGCAGTTCTACCTGGCCTATGGGCCTAGGGGGAGGTTTTGAATTGACCCAATCCGGAGAAACTTTTAAAAGTCTATATAAGTTTTAGAATTAAATAATAAAATCAGAATTCCGCCTCACCCGATCCAGTCTGGTTCTTGCACTCGGCTAGCGCTCAACAGCGACACTGGTCTAAGTGGATCAGAATTTCAGCCTCACTGGGATAGAGACACCAGGTATTGCTTCACTTCCCAGTACTCTGGAAGCTCTGAAATAGCATCTAATATATTCTGACAGAATCCAGGTCCTCAGATAGAGGGATAAAAAGTGAAGAAAGAATCCCACACCTGTCCTGCTGAAAGTGTCATAATGCAGTCAAGTACCAGATTCCTCAAGTGAGAGAAGTCAAGGACATTGGACATAAATCAATTTTCTAGTTAAAAAAATCATGGCAGAAATTAGAATCTTTAGATTCAGTTGGCATATAAAAGCCTCTACAATCTAATTTACCATATAGCTCTTTAAAGCAAAATTCATAAACTTCAGAGCAAGGACCAAAATCCAGGCTCCTGACCCGTTAGGTAAAAGCTCTATACGCTAAGTCACAGGATTCAAACCCATGTTTGAATATATTCAGCTTTACCAAACCTGGGCATGTCATCCATCAGAATGTACTTTAACCATTGGAGGAGTATTATTGTGAGGAGGACTGTGGTCACCAGGGTTTGGCATTACCTCTGGGCATAGATGGGTTCCTACTTTCTCAATTTACTTGGACTGAAAGTGGTTCTCTGCTCAAAAAAATAGGTACTTTGTTTTCCATTTGAGGCTAGAGACTCATTTGATGCTCCCATCAGAGAGGGATTTTCTTTTCCCAAACTTGTAATGTCCGTTTTTTAGAGAGGTCTTAATTTGACACAGTCTAAATCCCTAAGCACCTGAGATAGCTAAAGAACTTTAAGTGTCTTGGACATATGCCTTATTTTAAGCAGAGCTGAACAGTTCAGTCACCATGGAAGTGGAAAAGCCTGGTTGTGATTTTTTTATTGAATCTTGGGGACTCTAAGGAGTGTGCATTTTAAGGACCCTTTTGCTCTTTCACATGGAAGCATAGACATCCTTGAGCCATGGGAATCTTTGTGTTGTAGTTGTCTGTATGCAATCTGCAAGTTGAATTTTTTTTTCTCATGCATTTCAAACCAAAATATTTGGTTCATTGTCAAAGGCTCAGCTCAGCTGATTGGAGAGCAAGAAAAGGGGTCAGGGATGGTTGATGGGCCCAGGACCATAGGTGGAGGGAAGTCCATTAATTGAATCAGCCTCTGGACAAAGACAGAAAAATGTTACAGAGAGCTCAGGAGAGTCAATATGACCTGCAAATAGAATGCAAGGGATAAATAAAGGGGATCTGTTAATACAGACATCCATTAAAAATTAGTGGGCTTTTACTGTGTTTTATAATATATTTAAACCAATTCCTAAATATCAGCTAAGATTTAGCTAAATTACTTCAATCTCTACAGAAAGTGTGCTTTAAACAGCTATACTCCTGTATCCAAGTGGTTAAACATCTGGGTTTGCCATTTTAACACGTACAGTCATTCGAAGTTGGAATTTAGGGTAAATATTTGAATGTTAGAATAAGCATATTTCATCTACGTACAAGTGGAATACTGTTAGCATTTCTCAGATTTGGATTAGGATTTTATGTTCTATATTTAAAATATTTAATCAGCATATCGTGCTTTATGATTGCAAAACAGGACTCTAGACTGATCTGTGAGCACAGGTGCCCGAACTTTAAAGTATGTATGTGCTTAAAACAACAAAGCAAGTAATTTTATCTTTTTTTATTTATCATTTGATAAGCTATCTTTTAAAAATCCTCTTACTTTTGTTTGTAGTATGGAAGAAACACCTTTATAACATTGGCAAAATATTGAGTTTTACTTACTTCAGGGAATAAGTGGTGTGTTGTGCTCTTGCAATGATTCATATTTAGCTTGCCTACAAGGCCTCAGTAACATATTTCTAGTTAATACTTTAATTTCTAGTAGTTTCTAGTTATTTCTTCAAGCTATGCAACAGAAAGAAGGTGTGATCGTACATAGCAGGGTAATCCTGTGGTCACGAAGAGTTCGACTCTGGTACAATATAGTGATTAAAAATAATATAATTGAAAAAGGCTTCCTGGATTATTGCAAGGTATGTGAGGTGTATCTACATTCCATACCATGGGAGGTATGTCCCATGGCTACTATCCAAACTGCACATGTAACAAATAAATTAATTTTCTTATTACGGCATGCCTGATCTGTTGAATTGGTTTAAATATAAATTCAGGGCAGAAGAGAGAGGAGCGAGAATTTCTGCATCCAGATACCTTGCCAGGAGATAGTCAGAACAAGCTACATCATTAATGACCTAAGTACTTGTTGCTAATTGCTTGCTGGTTCTTATCCATCAGTGACTTTTGGCTCAACAGAGGATAAGCTCTGAAACAAGCTACAGCCTTTAAAGACCCAGTTAATATTGGAAATGAAAAAATAAAGAGGACAGAGTATGAACTAGATCCCTAAAGGAAGGTTAATATGATAATGTTCTGAGTCACTATACTAAATTTCATATGCCCAATGGTATCTACACCTCTGAATAAAACACCTAAACTCTCTAGTCATTGAACATATGAATGAGAATCAAAAATGCAATGTGTTAAATAGGGAACTGCCAAAGTTTTCTAATAAAAAACGCTGATGGCAGAGTTAGGTCTTACACCCTTGCCTTGTCAGTGGGATGAGTTACTTAATGTTGGGTGGCAGGGACATGCTTTTTTCAGGTCAGGTTCCATATTCTGCAGCCCTCCCTTGCACTGAGGTACCTAAATAGCTGCCTCCAGAGACAAGGAACTTCGCAGAAAACAAACCCAGAGTTTTGGGACTGGAGAAAGAGAAAGTTTAACCCCTTGGGCCATAGCTTGGAGGGATATTTTTATATAAACTCTGTTCCAAGAATAACTCATGCATTTTTCTGCATTTTCTAAATAGATTCTATTTATATAAAATACAAAACCAATACCAAGACCTTTATGTCTCCTCAGTGAGGTCTACTTCCTTAGATTATAAAGTTACTTTTCCAGGCCTACATCAGTGCCTCATGAACCAGGAGTGGAGAATTTTTCTAGCTATGAACTGTGAATTTCTCTCTTAGGCCTACAAAGGTGCTTAAATCCCAGAACAGTTCCACGTCAGGCAGCCATGCCCTTTTGTGACTCCCAGCTGAGCTTTCTAAGACTTGCAGCTCTTCTGAGAACACTATCTGCAAAGGAGACTATAAAGGGGCTGTATGGATAATGAGAGGACTCAGTGTGCTTTTCTGATCTAGGAGGTCTTGGTGCTGCTGAGGATTCAGAATTCAGGTAGGTGTCAGGGGAGATTTTTTGACCAAAACTACACATGCCTGAGTGAGAATGGTTTTTGTCGAAAACATGGGGAGGTTGAAGGGAACAGATAATTTCTGCATTCAGAGTAGGCATGAACTTGGTGAACTGAGATATTTAACAAGTGTGATATGTATGATTTGGTGGTACATATGAGATATGTGTGTGCATATGTGTAGGGGTGGCTCTAGGAAAAGGAGCCACCCCTACACATATGGGGAAAGGTGAGAACTAGTTTTTATAGAAGAATGGAAAAGAAATAGTAAACAGAATATCTAATTGGAAAGTCTCTGAACAGTTTTCTCTAGAGATGTGAAAGTTTAATAAGTTCTGAGTAGGTGGGACAGATAACACAAATACGGTATTAGCTATATAAAGTATAAAGATTGAAATATATGCTAACTTCTTTTTGTAACTTATCAACTGCTGCTTAATGGAATTATAGTGGAGAATATCTTGCCCTTGACCTTAATATTCAATGATTCAAGATTAGAGCATTGCTCTGAGGACTAGAAACACAGGCTCCTTCTCAGGACGTTAAAACCCTTCAGGGGGGACAGCCTCAGGCTGGAGCCACAAACCCGCCTCATGGCCGTTTATGCAGGTCAGTCCCTAATGACATGAAGCTATGTGTGTCAGGAGAAAACAAGAGTATGTATCAGCCTGTGCTTGTTAGTGCAGAAATATAAAACTATCTGTAAATAGTTCAGCTCCCACAATCCCTGTGTTGTCTGGTATAGTTCAGAGCCATGTAGGAGCTTCTTTGATTTTTTAGTAGCATACATGGCTGCAGGAGGACATTTAGATTCCTGAGGACTACAGGGCATGAGCATGTCTTGCATATATGTGATGACAGGGAGATCATGGAACATATAGACTCATATAAGCCACTAGACAAGCTGTATCTATGTGGAAATTTCTGATGCTCCCCACCAGTGATCTTTCTGGGGCTGCCAACTGCTTGTGCTCCTGGCCCTACCTTCTCCAGTGGAGGACAGAAGGCAGCTCCACACTGCCAGTTTTCCAGTATCTCTGAAGGGGAAATGAGAACTGCTGAAGAAAAGACAAAAAGTAAGTCCCCTTTAATTAGGAAGGAATACTTTCTGCTCTCAGGGCAACCAGGGATAATTAGGAGTGGCCTGAACACTTTAAAGACAAAAATAATGACCAGCTTGGGTGAAAGTCCCGATTAAGCTCCTCAGAAACTCCTTATTTATTCATACAAGCTATGTGCCTCTCTGTCCCTCTGTGCTATGAATGAGCCAAGATCCATGACTGATAAAGGACAAGGGTAGGAGGTCTCTTGTGTAGGTTGCATACCTCCTTGAATGTTCTAGCCTGTTGAATGGCTTGGGGCAGTTAGCCACACTAAACAATGCCTTGACCATCCTCAGAATTAGACAAACCCATGGGAAATGTCTCAGCAGTCACAAGGGGTCTTGGCTTGTACCCATCTTAATTTCATGTTTTGGGAGGCAGAAGTCAGGCTTTTATAAGAGCTTTATAAGATTAGGTGTGAAAGAGAAGCACTGCTTGATAAACTACTGGTTTATCCACAGAGAAGTGTTTGTGTAATAAAAGAACCTTCTAAATACTAACTAGAACAGTTTTATACAATTTTGTGATGTAATTTTAGTGTCTAATCCCTTTATACAATGCAGCATTTTTGTAGAATTATGGCAGAATTACTAATAAAACTTATAGAGTTGAGGGAAGAGTGGAAGATAAAAAGAGCTGGAATAGAAAGGTAGAAACCACAAAAGCAAGCAAGCAGGCATGTGCCTGCACTGTTTCATGTGACAAGAGATTCATAAGTAGGAAAACTATCTTTTTCTAAGTTGAGGTTGAGCTTATGACCATAGCATCACTGTTCTCTAAGCTATGTGGCACTAAGAAAAGGGCACAAACACAGGCAAGTCTTTTCATTTCCCCTCCTTGCATATTAGAAACAAAAAAATCATCAGTATTAGAAAGCCAGTTAATAAAGGCTTTGTTCCTGGGGGCAAAGGCAATGCCTCTGTTAACCTTGCAGGTGAGGTGGGCAGGCTGCTGTAAATGCAGTGTTTGGATGGTGTAGCCGGGATGTGCTCACAGTCTGCTTTGCTGAGACTCGGCTCTGTGCGTTTCACGTACACCCACTCATGTGGCCATTAGCAACCACTTCAGCTACCTGTGTCCTTGCCTTCAATCTTATGCTAGTGTGCATGGTAAACTGCATGTACAATAATTCACTGTGTTACTCATTACATGATATATAATTTGGTATAAAGAAATGTTTAAAAAAGCTGTTATTATCTTGAAATTATCAAACATTGGAAGACATACAGTGTAAGAAACTCAACACTATGAACTGCAGTTGTGACCTTTTAAACTAACTGATCTGAACAGACTTACACCTGTAGCTGTACATCATCCTTTAACGTAGATATATCAAGTAAGAAACAAACATGGTGTTTTTTCAAAAGTGTGTTGTCTGATACTGCATAAGGCAATAGCATGACTTGCCATGTACTTTCCTTTTAATTCTGCAAAAGTCAAGAATTTATACATGCAATAAAAATTGATGATAAATTACATTAATGACAACTGTAATCTCATTAATTATATTTTTAATAAACCAATGCTGAACTGTGTTCAATTGCGTGGATATAAAGCTACATTTTTTGCTATGCACTAGACATCACAATTTTCATGTTTGTTTGTTCCATATGATATTTAAGCCAGTCATACTGTTGTGGGCAAATTCTCTTCACAGTCCACAGGGCTTGAAGTAATGGAGAGCTCAGGTGCCCATCAGCTGGAAGTGCAACCCAAAGCCCTGAATAAGGTTTCTATGCTCACAATTCAATGCAATGGAAAATGAGGTGTTTCAGAGTGACATCTCAGAAACCCACTGGTGTGGACTCACCCCACTTTTGAACAGAAAGGTATTCGGTGAATTTAAATAAATTCAGAATTAGGTAGAAGCTTGTTATGATCCAATTATTAAGGTTCTTTAGAAATTCCTCTGCCCAAATAAAGGTGCAAACAAGACCATATGCCAGCAACAATTATATGGGTTTTATTTGATAGTAAATATGAGAGACAGAGAGACAGAAAGAAACAGAAAATAGGTGGCGGGGACAGAAAGAGAGTGACTGGGACAGAATAAGGAAAATATCACCACTCCGTGGATCCCAGCGATGTTCCGCTGATCCTCTCCAGCCGGTCTTCTTGGTGGTGAAGGTTCCCCCTAAAAACCATAGAATTCCATGGGTTAATATACCCTCAAGCCAGGTGGCAATGTCCAGGCATGTCCCCCTGGGGGAGGGGGGCAGTCTCTTACAGCAGCCTCTGGGTCTGTTGCATCACGTGTAGTCCTGTGGTGTAAAGCCTCTGGGGAGAACTCTGGGGAGTCTTTGATGGATTGTGACTCCCACTCAGCTGCCCCTCACATGAAAGTCCTGTGGATGTGGCCTGTGGAGTTGGGGATTCCACAGCTGGGCTGGTTTGTGTGACGGAGGATAGGTGTTTATTGCCTCTGACCAGAGGTTATGCAATGCATCCGAAGCCTCCTCCTCCCCCTCAGTTGTGGGGGAAGTCTGTGTAAACCTGGCTTCTGTGAGCTGTGCTCTCCCCACACCCCAAACTCAGCCAGGGATGATTCTCAGCCCAGCTGGTGACTTTGGCCTTTTGTAGATGCATACCTTTCCCTCAGCCTGAGATGACTGAATGATAGGTTTCCCTTTATCTAATCAGCAGTTTGACTCTCAGTCCGAAGTCCCAGTCTTCAGGGAGGCTTCTTTGGTTGTAGCTTCTTTATAATGAGCAAAACTTTGTAGCAATGTTTGAGGCATGAACTATCTTCAGTCTCTGACAAAGCTGCAGTCAAATGTACACAGTGTGGCTGATGTGCCAATACTGTGGTGAGTCTCACTCCCAGAGAGCTTTCTTCTCCGAACTCCAGTTCGGGGACAACTGGGCTGCCCCACCGCTCCTCTGCACATCTGCATTTCCTTCTCTGGGGTCAATGAGAGAAAGCGACGTCACTATATGCCAGGTATCCTGATCAGGGTGACCAGGAGACCATAACTTGGGGCACTCTGTGGACCCTGCCTTACATGATTCACTCACTGGATTATGACTTTGGTTTTACATTATTCAGATCCACTTAATTCCTGTTTTAAGCACTCGAGACCTTTATTATATATAGGCTAAAATTATTTGGCCTCAGTGCATGAGAAGAGACAGTATCTTGGAAGAAAATTTAACGGTAATCTAAATTAAATTGGTAACAAAAACATGCATCTACCTTTCAATACCTATCTTGTCTCTTTCTTGACCTTATTGCCTCTTTCTGGCATCATAGCTATAATTAAGAGAACTTTCTTTTCAGATGCCCAAGTGGTGAAAGATGGCTGAGGATACAATTAGAGGAAACCAAGAAGTTTCATTCACATCCTAATGGAAGTTATAATGGTACAGATATTAAAGGACAAAATACAGTTTCTGGTCTCTGGATGCCATGAAGTTGGCATACTCAAAACCTATTCCATGATAATTCCCCACACCACAATCTGCAACCACAGCACCTGCTAAGGGGGATGGAATGGAGGATGGAGCAGAGTGTGGCCAGGCTCTGTTGGAATCCTTGCAGGGAGGTACTTTGCAGATTGTACTTTGCAGCTGAGAAGCTGCATGACACCTTTCAACCAGGGGAGATAGGAGATGTCTTGCTATTGAGCCAACAGCTGTGGTGAAATCACTCACCTCAGATTATATCCTAATTGTAATATTAACACACACCTCCATCCCAAAGTTATGCACCTCCAAGGCATGACCGCCCCTCACTGGGAATGCACTCTATATTCTTTTTGACTGTATCTTTTACACCCATCAGTAAACAAAGAATTTATGACTAAAGTCACTCAAACTCCACCTAAGCATAAAGAAATAGTATAAAAGTAAGTTGAGAATAGGGGGGAAAGTTAGGGAACACTCCATTGCAACTGCTGAGATCAGTCAATGGGGTGAACCTGTCTTCTTCCCCATAGAAGAGGAATCTGTCCATGCTAAATAATTTTACTGGAGCTTGTCCATGTATTGCTTTGAATGCGTTTTTGTAGTCAGCTACTGTCACCAACAATCCTCAAACCTTAACCTGTCACAATTTTATATTAATGAAGAGTGTCGCTCTGTTAGTGTGAGTCCTTCATGGACACTGACAGTCACTGCAAGTGGATAATATACTCAAATAAAGAGGAAGACCCGCTGAAGGGTCATGAAGTGAGAACACCTGCTGAGGGGTCTCCCTTATGCCTTTGGTGTGTTTCCCTGACTAAGTCAATCAAACTACCCTCTGATCCAGCAGGACTGCCCAGTGAAGGGTCCCCGTAACAGAATGCTGACAATCTGGTTGGGCACAAGGTTCTTGGCTTTCCTGACAGACAAATTAAATACTAAGGTTCAAGTAAACCTCCCCAGACTAAGGGTCCAGGAAATCTCCCCTTTTTGCATGTTACCCATTCTTTATTACCTATGTCCTTTAAAATGTTTGTATTCCACAAGCACTTCCATTCAATTTGACATTAAGAAAGATTGTATTTGTCTTTTTTACTTCAGCTTCGTACAAAGGTATATTAATGCAAAGATATGGCAGATAATTTACTCATATAGAAATAAAACCATACCATAGTACAAATTACCATTACATTAGTGCTAAGTAAATCATGGTCCAAAGTGGACAGCTGCAAGACAAACTGGTGCTGGCACTCAGGCAGATAGAGCTCTGCTATGGTAAGTCTAGATAGAAGTGACTAAAACCACAGAGAATTCAAACTCCTGACCCTGGAACACCTATTGAATGGTTTATCTTCTAAAGATATAGTTCTACAGTTGCTGAAGTTTGCAACATTTAAAATTTCAATCCCCCTTCAAAAACCTACCTTGCTCTGTTCACAATACTTTTCCCCCTGTCTGGCATCACAGACAAAGTTGTTTATTAGTCACACTATAATTCCCCCTCCTGGCATGAAGTCTCCTGCAGCTGTGCAGGGCCATAAGTGTGTCTAATCAGTGCATTGCAGGCAAGTGGAGGCTTGGTCTGCTCATACTCTGGGTCAGCACTCAGGCTGCTCTCCTGAGCACACTGCCAAGTTTGATCGGTGAGCCCTCACTGGGATGAACTACTCTGAACTACTGAGATGGGAAAGCAGTCTTTGGTTTGCACAAAGTATGGCACAACGAGCCCCATCTGCTTGGAGGAAAGGAAGAAATAGTTCATATTTTAACTAGGTAATGGTGAAGGAGTTGAAGAACTGAAGGTGGATGGATGGAGAAAGTGAAGCCAAGCAAATTACTCCACAAATCCGGGTCTGAAATTCATGAACTTTTAGACAAATTCTTCACATAGATTTGCTCATAAAATCTTAATGATTTCAAATAAATTAAGAAAAATGTACAAAATTTAAGTTTTGTTGTGTCATTTTGCAATGCCATAAATGCAGTTTCAAGAAACTGATGAAAATTTCACAGTGATGCTTAGAATTGATTCACTCAAATTCATGGTGGAAAGTCTTTCCAGTAAAAATCTGGGGATTGGACATCAGTGATAAAAATTTTCCTATTTAAAAACCACATGTCTAGGACACAACCTGTGGAGCAGGTTTGTGTTACATGAGGGTGTCTGGAAGCTCTAATAATTTGCACTGTAGGAGGCTTTAGGTAATTTTGGCCACCGTTTTTGTTACATGCTACAGTGATAATCCAGTTTCTAATGCCTTATTAACAGGTCCTCCTTGCTATTATTACTTGTGCTCTGTATTATGAAGACTGTGTGTTTTGGGCTGAATGTTTTCCCATATCAAAATGTTTTAGGCTGCATCTACATGTTCATCTCTTGTGAATGAGTGGTAATTAAAAACACTGACTAAAATGACAGATACAACAAGGACATTTTCTGAGGTGCCTGCCTGCTGCCTAGGAGCAGCAGAAACATCCACTGAGCTTTGATTTCACAGAATCACAGAATAAGCTAAGTTTGAAGGGACCCACAAGGATCATTGAGTCCACCGCTCAGCCCTGCACAGGACATGCCCAAGAGTCACACCATGTGCCTGAGAGTATTGTACAAACGTGTCTTGGACTCTGTCAGACTTGGTGCTGTGACCACCTCCCTGGGGAATCTGTTGCCCAGCCATCCTCCGGGTGAAGAAGCTTTGTCTAATATCCAACCTAAACCTTCCCTGACACAACTTCAGGCCATTCCCTTGGGTCCTGTCACTGGTCACCCCAGAGAAGAGATCAGTGTCTGCCCCTCCTCTTCCCCTTATGACTAAGTTTGTAGACTGCAATGAAGTCTCCCCTCAGTCTCCTCTTCTTCAGCCTGAATAGACCAAGCGACCTCAGCCGCTCCCTATATGGCTTTCCCCCAAGGCCCTTCACCATCCTTTGGACACTTGCCTTGCCCTGCTTTGGACACTCTCTAATTGCTTTATATCTTTCTTATATTGTGGCAACCAAAACTGCCCCCAGCACTCGAGGTGAGGCCGCCCCAGGGCAGAGCAGAGCAGGACAATCCCCTCCGTTGCCTGGCTGGCGATGCTGTGCCCGATGCCCCCAGGACAGGGATGGCCCTCCTGGCTGCCAGGGCACTGCTGACTCATGTTCAACTTGCCATCAACCAGGAACCCCAGGCCCCTTTCTGTGGTGCTGCTTTCCAGTATCTCATTCCTCAGTCTGTCCGTGCATCCAGGGTTGCCCCATCCCAGGTGCAGAATCTGGCACTTTCCCCTGTTTAACTTCATATGGCTGGTGATTGCCCTGTTCTCTAATTTGTCGAGGTCTCTCTGCAGGGCCTTCCTGCCCTCTAAGGAGTCAACAGCTCCTCCCAGTTTTGTAATGACTGAGAACTTGCTCAGTATCCCTTCCAGTCCTGCTTCTGAGTCATTTATGAAGTTGATGAAGAGCACTGGGCTGAGGATGGAGCCCTGTGGAACCCCAATAGTGACAGGTCACCAGCCTGATGTCAGCCCATTCCCTGTAACCCTCTGTGCGCCGGACCCATGAGCCAGGGGCTCGCCCACTGCATAAAGTCTTTATCCAGCTGTGGGATGGGCATTTTTTCCAGAAGGATCCTGTGACAGAAAGTATCGAAAGCTTTACTGAAATCCAAAAAGATCACATCTACTGGCTTCTCTTGGTCAGCTGGGTGGGTTACCTTGTCATAAAAGGAAATGAGGCTTGGTAAGCAGGACTTCCCTCTCATGAAGCCGTGCTGCCTGTGACCAATGACTGTGTTGTCTTTTAAGTGGTTTTCAGTAGCCCCAGAATAATCTTCTCCATAACTGTGCCAGGCACTGAAGTGAGACTGACAGGCCTGTGTTTTCTGGGGTCCTCCTTCTTGTCCTTCTTGAAAATTGAGACAATGTTTGCTAGCTTCCAGTCAGCCAGGACCTCTCCAGATTCCCAAGACCACTCAAAAATCATCAAGAGAAGTTTTACAATGACATCAGTAGTTCTTTGAGGATTCTTGGATAAATCCCATAATGTCCCATAGATTTGTAGGGATCCAGCTGGAGAAACAGATCCTGCACAGTTTCAGGGTTGACGGGGAGCTGATCATTCTCACAGCCATGGTCCTCCAGCTCAAGGCACTGAGACCCTCTTGATCCATCATCCATGTTGGAGACTGAGGCGAAGAACATGTTAAACACCTCTGGCTTGTCCACATCCCTGTTTGTGAGGTGATCACACTCATCCCATAATGGGTTGATGTTAATTTTACACCTGGCCTATTGCCATTAATATAATTGAAATTTTTTTTCATTTTCCCCCACAGTTCTATCACCTTCAACTCCAGTTCAGCTTTGGCTGTATGAGTTTTCTCCCTCCAGTGGCAAGCAGTATCTCTGTATTTTTCTCATGTTACCTGACCCTGCTTCCACTGGACATACACCTTCCTAATTTGCCTTATTTCAAAGAGAAGAATCCTGTTCAGCCAAGCCAGCCTTCTGCCTTGCCTGCTTGGCTTCCAGCATTTGGGAATTGCCTGCTTCTGTGCCCTTAGGAGGTGATGTTTAAAAAGTGATGCACCAGCACTGATGGACCTCAGCACCTGCAAAAACCTTTTCCCAGGGGACCACACTAACTAATTCCCAGAGCAGCCTGAAGTCTGCTCTTCTCATGTCCAGAAGCTGAAGATTTGCTTCTTTTCCTCCTTTCAACTGAGTTTTTAAACTCAATCACTTTGTGGGCACTGTGGCCAAGATGGCCATGAATCACTGCTTTGCCCATGAGATCTACTCTGTTTACAAGGAGCAGATCAAAGAATCGAGAGGAAAGCAAAAGACAGGACAGAGAAGTAGCAGAAAGAAACCATCACAGCATAATCCCACTGTACCTGAGTGGATTTCCGAGCAGAAATTTCTACCTGGCTTGTAAGTACTACTTAGGCCAGCAATAGCTTTCCTATTCAGGATCTATCCTCCTGCAGAGCCTGGAGGATGTAACAAAGGCTGGAATTGCATGGTGAATACTGAGGCGACTGGCTCTGTCCTTTATTGAGTGCAGGCACATCCCCTAGTTATTTAAGTGAGAGGCAAGTGTAGTCTGCACCCTCAGCCAGACCAGCAGGGATGAGAAATATTTAGGGTATAAATGTAGTAAATTTTGCATTGGAGTAGAATTTGGTTCACTGCTTTGAAGCATCTATGTAAGCTGTTCATGCTTGGGACCACATTTAATTCAGTGCTTGAATATGTCATGGCACAATAAGGTCCAAATATTCAAGTCTAAGAAGTAACAGCTGTGTTTTTAAAGGTAGGGATAGTGAAATCAATGAAAGATGCTTAAAACACTTCTGAATTGGGCTCTTAGATTTTAATTAAATATATGCAAGGTTTTTTCCTATTGCAAAACACTTTCAGAGTGACTACTATATAATTTTCACTCTAA
Organism: Aleadryas rufinucha; assembly: GCA_013397815.1. Lineage (NCBI taxonomy): Eukaryota > Metazoa > Chordata > Aves > Passeriformes > Aleadryas > Aleadryas rufinucha. The sequence continues at coordinate 72,463 of VZTH01001678.1, forward strand.
CAAATAAAGAGATTTCAAGCTGGAAGGCTGTACTAGGGGCAGTGTGAAAGCTACAGACCAAATAGGGATAAATATCTCTAAAACTTACTGACTGTTTCATCTGCAGAAAAGAGGGATTGCAGGCTGATGGCAGCTGATAGGAGCCAGAGCTAAGGGATGTGCTGTATGACTGTCCCAGGGGCCAAAATATTCTCTGACATCCCTAGCAAAAAATTACCATCATTATTACAATCTCCTGTATAGCACAGATCATGGAACTTCAAATAAACGATCCCAGGATGAGAGACAGTGTCTTTTAAAAACAGACCTGCTCTTGATTTAAGGAAAGTGAATGAGACTGCATTGTACCCTTTGATAGTCTGTTCCAGTGGTTAATTACTCTCACTGTCAAAAATGCATGTCTTTGTTCCTTATTTGGATGTATGCTAATTTCAAACAGGTGTTTGCTTTTGATTGTGCAATTAAAACACTGTAAAGAAATCTACAAGGCATTTCAGACAAACGGAAATTCTTAAAAACTTCTTTATTGTAAAACTTCACAATCTTATAATTAGGATAAAACTGTTTTCCACTCTCTCTTTAGCTGGCTTGTAATGATGTTTCAAAGAATTTGGCACTTTAAAACTATAATTAGAATGAAAAGTTGTAAGACATTTTTATTTGTATAAAAAAATAGAGATTTTATTTTTAATTGGGAAAAATACTTTAAGGTAGTAGTTTATTACCAGCTTAACTGCTATAAGGCTACATTTTTTTCCAATCCAAATGGGACTGCACTCTATGAGATAAACCATTCTGAGCCAGCCCCAAATAGAAAGCTAGTTTCCGAGTCTCACTTCTCAAAGAATAAAAACGAAAAATTAAGTTATAACGATTAAGAGCTATGTGCTGGTGCTACACTGAATACAGAGTCAGAGTACGTGCCTGATCCTCCATCACGCCCCATGATGCCCTTTCCCCACATCTATAATCTTACAGCACTTCTTTGGCCGTGTGGGAGTGTGCTCTGCGAGTTCTTGGCAGTGCAGCTGCTGCCCTCTGGCACGCACCACACACGGCCCTGGCACCAGCTCCAGGAAAGGCAGCAGCAGCAGCAAAGGTCACTGCTGAAGGGCCAGAAGGAGGCGTGAAGATCAGCCGGGGTGGCTATGGTGGTGGTGGTGGTGGTGGTTCAGACTAGAGCCTGCACACAGCTGGAGTAGCGCAGGCCCGTGTGATGGGAAACGCATCTGGTGGCAGTGGCATGGCAGGAGAGGACAGCACTGTGGCATCAGCCTCTGCCTTCCACAGGTGCAGCTGGGGAGAAGAGGAAGTTTGGTATGTTGTTTGATGTCTTTATGACTTCTCTCACCAAAGCCCAGCCTTATGTCCACAAGTGTATATTCTAGCATATCTCACTGTGCATTTCCTTTGTTTTTCACATGCATTAGTAGCAATGAAAGCTTGAAGGATCTCAGAAGACAGCAGAACTCTGAATGTAGCAGAATCTGCCTCTCAGGGTTAAAACCAGTTCTGGACATATAGGACATGTAGCTTGAACTAAATGTAGTTTGTACTGCTCACCTCTTTCCTTACTGTTGCAAAAGAGGTAACAGAGAAACAACCATCAGAATGGGAAGCCAAAATCTACTTGGTTAGAAGTATTTCTTTTGTTTCTTAAACTTTTGCAGAAGCTTAGATCTGCTGCAGCACAAGCTCTCCCAGCAAGCCATCAAGTCAAGATGTGACTTTAAGCTGCCCAGTGGGAATATAAGTGATATGATAGGGGAGGTCACAAGTGAAATGTCAGGAAAGAGACATAACATTTGGCACATTTGTGAATGTGCCTTGTGATTTTTGGTGCTCAGCTGAAACAGAATATGGGCCAGATATCTTCAATGGACTCAGAGCTGCTTTTAGAAATAGTAGCTGCGATGTCTCAATATGTGCTGAAGTCACGTCATAGTCAGCAGGGCACTGTGGGTCATGACGTAGCACAGAATTTGCACCTGCAGTGTCTGCACAAAAGGATCCGCAGATGTGCTATTCTCACACCTGTGTATATCAATAGCTTTTCCAAGATTTAAGATGTTGACTTGTATAAAAGTAGAAACAAATAAGTTCATGTAGTGAATAGTAATTGCAAAATTCTTGAATTATTACAGTTTGCTCTGACATGACAGCATAAATTGAAGTTTGCATTGCTGTTTTAAAAGCAGTTTGATCTTAGAGATCACATTCGTGCTAAGTCCAAAGTAAGTCAAGCTAAATGAGAATGAGATTTACAGATATTTTTTTAAATGTTAATTTTTCATTTGTTGTTATTTTTATTTCACAAATTATTGTCCTGCTGTGCTCAGAAAACTTATTTTATAAAAGTATTATCTTGTTATGGTGAGAGGTTTTTGTGAGTCACACTACAGTGAGAAAAACAATGCTATATTTGTCAGTCCAGCAGCACTAATGTAGCTATAGAATAGAGCTGTGTCCCAGGCACTGCATGAATCTTTAACAAGGCTATCAGTGCTCCACTTAGATGCTATAGTTATGGTCACATTAGCAATAACAGCTAAACCATCTAAATGTGGCCTCCAAATCATTATTGCTAATGCTTACGTACTAGATTTGGCAGAAATAACACAAATTGAATTTTAAATGTTCAATATGGTCAGGCTGAGTTGTCAGTGAAAAAAAAAAATTGCTTTTGACCTTGTAAAGTGAACACATAATTTTCTTCTGTGAATTTATTCAAATTTTGAATTTAAAATAGCATATGTGCACCTAAAGCTGCCAGCTATAAAACTAAGACTGTAAGAGGAAACTAAGAATTGATGGTATTGTAAATGATGCAGGTTTCTGAGGTCTCATATATTCCTTTCACAATCTCACAGCCATTACCTCCAGTTCTTTTTAGTTCACCACACTGGAGAAGAGAGTTAGACAAAGTGAGTAAGTGAATTCTCCATCATTCTCTTCTTTACGTTATAGTGAGAATCAATAAATGCCCATTCAAAGGGACTGAGTTTAAGCCACTCATTAATCCTGCCTCACAGAGATTCTAAAATATTATTTTCTTTTCTTTGTCGTCACCTTTAAGCATGCAAAATGCAGTTTATGGAAAGTGGGAATTATACAGAAAAGAGGTCGATGGAAGATTAGGTGAGTATTTATATGCAGAAAATTCAGAGTTCTTTGAGCAAGTCCTCATATAATCTGGGGTTGGGCCACTTGTAGCACTTGTAGTTTGGAAATTTTTTTGCTCCCGGACATGATTTCTCTCTGTTCTCATTTTTTTCCAAGGATTTGTGTTGCTTCACAGACAAAAAAAGTGCATACTTGAATGTATATAGCATTTAACAATATTTTTGAAACAATGAACTGTCAATATAGACAAAGGAATGCTCAATGCATTAGACCAAATTCAATAAACCCATTCAGAACAGCTCAGAATTACTTTGTTCATGTATCCAAATATTTTTTCTATCTATAGCTGCCTTTTCAGTAAAGAAGGAATTAAACACTAAAATCCTCTAAACATCAAAGCATTGAGCAACTGTGGTGACTTTCATCACCTGTAACCTTGTGAAACATATTGCAATTCATTTATGTTTTCCCACCCAGGCTTTCAGTGCTGGGACTCACAGCAGTAGGTGTTCCAGCTGTTTGAACAGTACTGTACAGACTGGCTATCAGGAAGGTCTGCTCCTGTTTGATTTGGTGTTTATTTTGGCAAAAAAAACCCCTAGAATTAATGCTTGGTACTCTCAAACAACTTTAAAACTTTTTTGGGAGTTGGCCACTCAAGGTATGTACAAACAGATAGAGATCTGTGCTGGAACACAGCTCTGGCTTGGAACAGGGTAACTAAATGTGCCTGAGCTAATAACCTACCTTGGAATACTAATTGATTTTACAAACTTGATTTGGTTTGCACCCGTCTACTCAGATGTAAAATCAATTGTCGCTCATACCAGGGTCTACCTGGAATACCAGAAAAATAGATAATTTGCTAACTGAACTGCAGAGAAAGATACTCCATTATGAAGAGAGGAGGGAAATAGGCAGCTGGGACTGTGGAGAAAAGGCAACCTGCCTTTCCAGCAGCAATTTGCTCTAAAACCAGCTGTCAGCATGCACCCCTACAATCTCATATAAAGTGAAGGGTTTAGTGCAATATAACATCATAAATTAAGCATTTAAAAATAAATGTATAAAGGTCTTAATGAAAAAGTATTTTAATTTCCTTGAAATTGGTATTTTTTAAATCTTCAGGATTCTGGCCTTCCTAGAGAGAGCATTTACAGGAGTAGCCATATTTTACATTTTGTTTCTGTGGAAAGTTGGTGAATTTGTAGGAAAGTCAAGTCACATACCCTACATGAGTGATGGAGAAGTATGTATAGAGCTTCCTGTCTCGATAATTCATTGCAGTAGCAATCCTATTCTGTAATGTTAATGGGATACTGTACAAGACTACAGTGTATAGGAAACCACTCTTAAATACATTCATCTCCTTTCTATCACAACCACAAGAAGAGAAAGACAATAGCAGGATGGATTTTGTGTCTATTCAGTTGCATTTTGTGAACAAAGAGAATACAAATATATTGTTAGTCTTGCTCTTTATTAATTGCCTCACTAGTTATTGACTCAAGCCCAGGTGGTATATTTTCAAAAGCATTAATAACCTCTTTGTGTCCTAGGTCAGTCTTCCTCAGTCTTTTAAGGATAATAATTCCTTATTTCAAGTCAATGTTACAACCACCCCTACATTTATTGTAGAGTAGGAGTAAAAAATGTTTATACATGGTAATACAATGAGCTGGTTTAATCCAGTGTGTGTTGAAAAAATGGCTCTATCCATGCCTGTATATCAACCTTGAATGGCACGTCTGGGGCTTGCATACCCTGAGTGTCTCCATGTGGGATGTACCTATCAATGTCCCAGGAGGTACCCATCTTCCCTATCCATACAAGAGACCAGACAGATTTCATGCATCCAGCTCTTGTCCCAGTTGAGACCAAAAGAAAAAACCGAAAAAAGAGATTTTCACCCAGGCTGAAGAACCAGGAAGTGCTACACAGTCAGCATTTTGATTCTAGTCAGAAAACACTGGGGACTGAAATAGCAAGAAAGAGTCAGTTGTGGTGGTTGGGAGGAGAGGATCTTACAGATCTCAGGTACCTTGATGGTTTTGATATCCTGAGAGTTATTCTGGGACTAGTGTTCTTTGACATGGGTTCTACTTATACTTTAAACTCTTTGCAGACCCACTAATTTTGCACTCACAAACTATCATAACATGATGACACAGCACTGCTGCAGGCAGATGGTGGCTGCAGGCTGAGGAGGTGTCTGATGTCCAGTTCTGTATTTCTGCTCTTACTCACACAGCCCAACAGTCATTTTAGAAACAACACATACATGCAGGCCTTGTCACAACTGCAGTGCCTCATTTCTTCACCCCTCAGCCTTCAACTGGCCTTTCAATTTTGTGGAACCTCTGAAATTTTCATCTTCCAGTCCAATACTTCTGGCACCAATTCACTGCATTCACCTTGGCAAACTAATAATCTGCTTCTGCACTTGAATCCTTCTGTCCTTGAAGGCATTAAGGGCAGTTTAGCCGTTTACCAGTCTTTTAAAAGCACGGTATCATTAATTCCACACAAAAGCATACTAGAGAAGTAATGGCTTGCCATATCTGAAATAATGGGCAACCAGTGCTTGGAGTTGTATTAAAATTTAGATAAAATAGATGAAAAGACTACAGGCACTGTGTTGTCTCTCCAAGACAGATGGGTCCAGCTGGGCTTACTGTTTTTGTTCACGTTTCTGGACTTTCTCTGGCTCCACAGAGTGAGGAAGGAGCTCTGTGAATCTGACAAAACCTGCCAGGCTGGGCAAACTGCTGGGCCTGAGATGGTTTGGATTATGTAATAGTACTGAGCCCAAATTAATAGTGTCCTTGCAGGGCTAGTAAAAAGTACTGTGGATTATGAGAAAAATAGGGGAGCAACATGGAATCAGTTCAGATCCTACGTGTCCAGAGCAAATAAACGTGGTAGGAGCCAGGTTGACTCCAGGGGGATCAGCTGAGTGTTGCTGTGACATTTGTGAGTGTTTCCAGCTCTGAAAGTGCCTTGCAGGTTTGAATGAGCTCATTCTCCATGGAGCCAACTAGACTTTTTTATTCCATCTCCAAGCCATATGGAGAGTAGCCAAAACCTTCCCAAAGCCACATGCCAAGGCTGGGAAGGGATGCTCTCCCACACCTGCTGGACCTCAACTGTCACCTACATCTGGGGCATGGACAATCCACAGCCAAATTCTATCATCATGGATAAAAATAGTTCAAAACAATTTAAAAAATAAT